>CM012440.1:34652181-35062183 GCA_003999625.1 Oryzias javanicus | reverse complement strand
TAGTTGGGCATTATTGGAACCTACTGGGGGAAAAATGTTGCAATTAGAAGTTGTAGAATATGAAATGGCGTGCATGTTGCGAGGTCGCGACGGACACGGTTTTAGCTAGTCGAACATGAATTGCCCGATTTGCCTAAAAGTGGTATTCACGCGTCCGGAGACCCAAGCTGCACGAAATGACATAACTTACGAAACCGAAATGCGTACGGTGGCGCTCTGGTACGCAAAAACCGTCGCGAAAAAAGTGCTGACTCAGCAATTTCAATTTTTTATTTCGCATTTCGCAAACGAAACAAATACCTTTATTCGATTATAACCATGGCTATTTTTTACATTATTATGGGATGTCTCCACGACCTACGGTTTGGCGGCCATTTTTGTTTCGAAATCTTGAAAATTGGGATTTCAGAGAGGTGAAACGAACGTTTAGTTTTCCGATTGTCACGAAATTTGACCCACATGCCGCTAGCACGAGTCTTCAACAACCCCTAAAGTTTCGTTGACCTTTGACCTTGGGAAGTGGCCGAACATCTTTAATTAATGAAAAAACGAGCGTTAGCATTAGCTTCAATCACATTTCACTTGCAGGAACTTTTTTTCAATCGTTTTTTAACGCTTTTTGGCATCAATGGGAAGACATTGGCAAAAAGAAAAATGGTATCACAGCTATAGATTTTGAACGCGTGGGCGTGGCGAGCTCGCAAGTGGCGTAGTGGTTAATCACGCTCATAATTTCTTATTTTGGCATTTCTATGGGACTTTAATATGTTGATCCAGACTTAAGCTGTAACTGGCTAATAACATAGAATATGACCATATAAGGAAGGTGGGACTGGTTGCGAATAACCGCCTGTTGCTATGGTAATCCAAGTGTACTTTTTCGCGATCCTTATGATCTTGATGTCAAAACTGCTCGGTGACCCAGACGAACAAACATAAAATGGTTTGCCCTATGGAATAAAACCAACAGAAAAGCGCATTTTGAAAAAAGTGCTTTTTTAATCAATTTCTTCAAACATTCATCTCAAGACCAGCTATACAAAAGCATAGGGAGGGACTTAGGGTTCCACAGTGAGTGCTAAGCAAATGAGTTCGGGGTCAAGGTCACCACCAAGGGCGGCTGCGGCCCGTGCGGAGGCGCGTGCGTGCGGCGGCGGCGTGCGTGCGGCGGCGGCGGCGGCGGCGGCGTGCGTGCGGCGGCGTTGGTCCGGCAGCGGTGGGTGCAGCGAGGGAGAGGGCGGGTAATGAGGGAGAGGGCGGCGAGGGTAGAGGCTGGGTGGCGACTGCGGGCCATCCAACGCGCTTGCGGCTTTAATTATGGCCCGCAGCAGCAGTCTACTACTGACTGCAAGGACATATTGTTTTTTGCTTAGAGTCAAAAAACGTAAAAAGCCAAAAAGGCCTCAAAGAACCGGCCTAAGCCCAAACGGACCCGACCAGTGTATAGCAGGACAAAAAAGAAACACAGCGACGCCCCCTCATCCTAGAGCAAATTTTTCTATATTGTTTTTGCATTGTTTATTATTATATTATTATTATTTTATCTATCTGGCACTTTGAGCCAAAATTACACCCCGCCACATGAACGAAAAGTACCTCAAAATCGGACCACACCTAGGGAAAATTGAAAATGAATTTTTGGCATAGTGTGCGTTACCCCGCCCAAAACGATGACATCATGGCGAGCGTTTCCGCGAAAAAAATGAATGGGGCCGAAAAACGTTTATGGGGCCAAAAAAAATATTTCGAAATACGCAAAAAAAGGCCAGTGACCCGTGTCGGGGATAAGCCCAAGAACATTTGAAATCATTATGGGATGGCCAGACGTCCCACGCCTTGGCGGCAATGTGGCGGCGAAAACTGAGAAATGGCGTTTTTCACGTTTTTTAACAATATGGGAAAACGACACTTTTGTTTGTCGATTTTCGCGAAACTTCACAAGCATGTCCATAGCCAGAGACTACAAACACCCAAGAAGTTTGATTGACCTTTGACCTTGGGAAGTTGCCACCATCTTGAATTAACGAAAAAGCACGTTTGCTACGAGCCACGAAAAGAAATACCTCCTAGGGGTTTTGTCGACTGTTTGTAACTTAGTTGGGCACTAATGGGAACCTACTGGGGAAAAATGTTGCAATTAGAAGTTGTAGAATATGAAATGGCGTGCATGTTGCGAGGTCGCGACCGACACGGTTTTAGCTAGGTCGAACATATTTGCCCCGATTTGCCTAAAAGTGGTTTCACAAGCGTCCGGAGGCCCAAGCTGCACGAAATGACATAACTTACGAAACCGAAATGCGTACGGTGCGCCCTGGTACGCAAAAAACCGTCGCGAAAAAAAGTGCTGACTCAGCAATTTCAATTTTTTACTTTGCATTTTCGCAAACGAAACCAACATAACTTTGTTGGATATAACCATGGCTATTTTTTACATTATTTGGGATGGCTCCACGATACTCGTTTTGGCGGCCATTTTGTTTCGAAATCTGAAAATTTGGGATTTCGCAAGTTGAAACGAACGTTTAGTTTGTCCGATTGTCACGAATTTGACGCCACAGCTTTGCAGCGGACAGATTTAGTGACCTCACAACAATGCCTTTTAAAGTCTTAACGATACCCCTGAACCTTTGATTGACTCTTGACCTCTGAGAGAAGTTGCCGACATCTTTGAACGAATTACGAAACAAAATAAAGCGAAGCGTTCAGCGATTAGCTTCAATTACACATTTCACTTGCAGAGACTTTTTTCAATCATTTTCTAACGCTTTGGCATCAATCGGAAGTCATTGGCAAAAGAAAAATGGTGTCACAAGCTATAGATTTTGAACGGCGTGGGCGTGGCGAGCTCGCAAAGTGGCGTAGTCTTAATACACGCTCATATTTCAATGCATTTCTATGGGACTTTAATATGTTGACCCCAGCTTGAGCTGTAACTGGCATAATAACATAGAATATGACCATATAAGGAATGTGGGCGTGGTTAGCGAATAACCCCCCGTTGCTAAGGTAATCCAAAGTGTACTTTTTCCGATCCTTATGATCTTGACGTCAAACTGCTCGGTGACCTCAGACGAACAAAATAAAATGGTTGCTATGGAGATAAAACCAACAGAAAAGCCGCCATTTTGAAAAAGTGCTTTTTTAATCAATTTCTCACTTTCATCTCAGACCAGCTATACAGAAAGCATAGGGAGGGACTTAGGGTTCTACCAGTGGGTGTAAGCAAGGGATTCGGGATCAAAGGTCACCGTCGAGGGCGGCGGTTGGTGGGGTTAGGGGCGGGCGGCGGGGGCGGCGGCGGTGCGTTTGTGGCGAGCAGCGTTAGGGAGGGCGGCTGCGAGGTGGAGGGCTGGTTGCGGAGAAGGGGGAGGCAGGCGGCGAGGGTTAGGGCGGGAAGCGACTGCGGGCCATCCAACGCGCTTGCGGCTTTAATTTCTTATTATTATTCTTTCTTATACAGCCCGCAACTTCAAAATTAACCCCCGCCATATGAACGAAAAGTACTTCAAAATCGCACCACCTAGGGAAATTGTAAAATAATTTATTTTGAAGTGAACGACGACCCCCCCAAACGATGACATCACGGCGAGCGTTCTCGCCGAAAAATGAATGGGGAAAAATCGATTATGGGGCAAAAAAATTATTTCGAAATACGCAAAAAAAGGCCAATGACCCGTGTCGAGGATAAGCCCAAGAACATTTGAAATCATTATGGATGGCAGACGACCCCGCCTTGGCTGCAATTTGGGCGCCGAAAACTGAAAAATGGCGTTTTTCACGGTTTTCATCAATATGGAAAACGAACTTTTGTTTGTCCGATTTTCGCGAAACTTCACAAGCATGTCCCAGCCGAGACTACAAACACCAAGAGTTTGATTGACCTTTTGACCTTGGGAAGTTGCCGCCATCTTGAAATTAACGAAAAAAGCACGTTTGCTAGAGCTACAAAAAGAAATACCTCCTAGGGGGTTTTATCGACTGTTTTGTAACTTAGTTGGGCATTAATGGGAGCCTACTGGGAGAAAATGTTGCAATTAGAAGTTGTAGAATATGAAATGGCGTGCCTTTGGCGAGGTCGCGACCGACACGGTTTTAGCTAGGTCGAACATATTTTGCCCGATTTGCCTAAAAGTGGTATTCACGCGTCCGGAGGCCCAAGCTGCACGAAATGACATAACTTACGAACCGAAATGCGTACGGTGCGCCTCTGGTACGCAAAAACCGTCGCGAAAAAAGTGCTGACTCAGCAATTTCAATTTTTTATTTCGCATTTCGCAAACGAAACCAACATACCTTTATTGGATATAACCATGGCTATTTTTTACATTATTGTGGGATGGCTCCCACGACCTACGGTTTGGCGGGCCATTTTGTCTCGAAATCTGAAAATTTGAGATTTCACAAAGGTGAAACGAACGTTTAGTTTGTCCGATTGTCACGAATTTGACCCACGTGCCGCTAGCATGAGCCTTTAACAACCCCTAAAGGTTTCGTTGACCTTTGACCTTGGGAAGTGGCCGACATCTTGAATTTACGAAAAACGAGCGTTAGCATTAGCTTTAATCATTTGACTTGCAGGGAGTTTTTTCATCGTTCCTAACGCTTTTGGCATTAATGGGAAGTCATTGGCAAAAGAAAAATGGTATCACAAGCTATAGATTTTGAACGGCGTGGGCGTGGCAAGCTCTAATATTTCGAAATACGCAAATGCCATCCGTGTCGAGGATAAGCCCAAGAACTTGATATGTGATCCCAACTTAAGCTGTAATGGCTGCATAATAACACTTTAGAATATGACCATATAAGGAATGTGGCGTTCGCGAAATTAGCGCAATCTAACCTCCCCTTGCAACGGTAATCCAAATGTGTACTTTTTCCGACTCCTTTATGATCTATGTCAAACTTCTCGTGGACCTCAGAAACGAACAAAACATTAAATGTTGCTTATGGAGCATTAAAACCAACAGAAAAGCCGCCCATTTTTAAAAAAAGTGCTTTTTAATCAATTTCTCACTTTCATCTCAGACCAGCTAATACAGAAAGCGAAGGATGGACTTAGGTTCCACAGGTGAGTCTAAGCAAGTGAGTTCACAGGGGGCAAAAGGTCACGCCAAAGGCGGCAATGGTGCGTAGGGTCGGCGCGGGTACGCGGCGGCGGTGGCGTTAAGTACTGATCGCCATACAGTGTGCCGAGCGGAGGATGAGGGCGGGCTGCGAGGAGAGGGCTGGTTGCGAGAGGGGTGAGCGGCAAGCCCCGGAGGTTTAGGGGGGGTAACGACTTGCGGGCCAATTCCAACGCCGCTTTGCTTCTAAATCAATGCCCGCCAGCAGCAGTTACTGACTGCAAGGACCATATTGTTTTCGTTAGAGTGAAAAACACGCTAAAAAAGCCCCAAAAGGCCTCAAGAGAACCGGTCTAAGCCCAAACCGTCAACCCGACCCGTGTGTCTATAGCATGACGTAAAGCGAACACCCACAGTGTGAACCCAGTAGCAAAAATTGCTATATTGTTTTTGCTTTGTTTATTCTTATTATTATTATTTTTCTTTCTAACGGATACTTCGAACGCAAATTACACCCCCGCCACATGAACGAAAAGTACCTCAAAATCGCACCACACCTAGGGAAAATTGAAA
Source organism: Oryzias javanicus (assembly GCA_003999625.1). Lineage (NCBI taxonomy): Eukaryota > Metazoa > Chordata > Actinopteri > Beloniformes > Adrianichthyidae > Oryzias > Oryzias javanicus. The sequence goes on along the minus strand of CM012440.1, from coordinate 35,056,547 downwards.
ATGAATTTTTGGCATAGTGCGCGTGACCCCGCCCAAAACGATGACATCACGGCGAGCGTTCTCGCCAAAAAAATGAATGGGGAAAAACTCGATTATGGGGCCAAAAAAAAATATTTCGAAGTACTCAAACGAAAGTCAATGACCCGTGTCGGGGATAAGCCCTAGAACATTTGAAATCATTATGGGATGGCCAGACGACCAACGCCTTGGCGTCAATCTGGCGGCGAAAACTGAGAAATGGCGTTTTTCACGTTTTTCAACAATATGGGAAACCGACACTTTTGTTCGTCCGATTTTTGCGAAACTTGACAAGCATGTCCATAGCCGGAGACTACAAACACCCAAGAAGTTTGATTGACCTTTGACCTTGGGAAGTTGCCGCCATCTTGAAAATAACGAAAAAAGCACGTTTGCTATGAGCTACAAAAAGAAATACCTCCTAGGGGGTTTTATCGACTGTTTTGTGACTTAGTTGGGCATTAATGGGAACCTACTGGGAGAAAAATGTTGCAATTAGAAGTTGTAGAATATGAAATGGCGTGCATGTTGCAAGGTCGCGACCGACACGGTTTTAGCTAGGTCGAACTTACGAAAACTGAAATGCCGTAAGGTGCGCACTCTGGTACGGCAAAAGAACCGTCGCGATGACCCTAAAAGTGCGTAGACTTCAGCAATTTCAATTTTTTTATTTTTTCGCCATTTTTTCGCAAACGAAACCACATAACTTTTTGGATATAACATTGGCGTATTTGTTAACATATTATGGGATGTACGTCCCTGACCTAAGGACGGTTTGGGCGGCCCATTTAGTTTCGAAATCTGGAAATTTGGGAATTTCAGAGAGGTGAAATGAACGTTTAGTGTTGTTCGAGCACTTGAATTGACCAGACACACGCCGCTAGCACGAGTACTTCAAACAACCCCCAAATGTTTTCGTTGACCTTTGACCTTGGGAGTGGCCGACATCTTTAATTTATGAAAAAACGAGCGTTAGCATTAGCTTCAATCACATTTCACTCTGCAGGGACTTTTTTTCAATCGTTTCTAAACGCTTTGGCATCAATGGGAAGTCATTGGCAAAAGAAAAATGGTATCACAAGCTATAGATTTTGAACGGCGTGGGCGTGGCGAGCTCGCAAAGTGGCGTAGTGTTAATACACGCTCATATTTCAATGCATTCCTATGGGACTTTCATATGTTGACCCCAGACTTAAGCTGTAACTGGCATAATAACATAGAATATGACCATATAAGGAATGTGGACGAATAACCTGCCAACCACCCCCCGTTGTCAAATAATCCAAGGTGAACTTTTCCGATCCCTTATGTTCTTGATATCAAACTGCTCGTGACCTCAGACGAACAAAACATAAAATGGTTGCTATGGAGATAAAACCAACACAAAAGCCGCCATTTTGAAAAAAGTGCTTTTTTAATCAATTTCTCACATTCATCTCAGACAGCTATACAGAAAGCGAAGGAGGACTTAGGGTTCCACAGTGAGTGCTAAGCAAGTGAGTTCGGGGTCAAAGGTCACCGCAAAAGGGCAGCGGTGTGCGTAGGGGCGGGCGGACTGGAGGGACGGGCGGTGCGTGTGCGAGGCGGCGCAGAGAGGGAGAGGGCGGGCTGCGAGGGGAGGGCTGGTTGCGGAGAAGGGGGAGGGCAGGCGGCGAGGGTTAGGGCGAGTAACGACGATGCGGGCCATCCAACGCCGATCTTGCCGGCTTTAATTCTTCTTTTTCTTTCTAACTGCGTCTTCGACGCATTTTACACCCCGCCACATGGACGAAAAGTACCTCAAAACGCACCACAGTAGAGGAAAATTGAAACGAGAATTTTTGTGCATAGTGCGCGTTTACACCTTACAGAACGCCCTCAACGATGACAACGCACGTTTTCGTAAAAAAAATGAATGGGCCGAAAACGACTTATGGGGCAAAAAAAAAAAATTTCGAAATACGCAAAAAAGGCCAATGACCCGTGTCGGGCATAAGCCCTGGAACATTTGAAATTATTATGGATGCGACGGACCAACGCCTTGGCGTCAATCTGGCGGCGAAAGACTGAGAAATGGCGTTTTTCACGGTTTTCAACAATATGGGAAACCGGCACTTGTTGTTCGTTAGATTTTCACGAAACTTCACAAGAGAGCATGTCATGAGGAGACTACAAACACCCAAGAAGTTTGATTGACCTTTGACTTGGGAAGTTGCCGCCATCTTGAAATTAACGAAAAAAGCACGTTTGCTACGAGCTACGAAAAGAAATACCTCCTAAGGGTTTTATCGACTGTTTTGTGACTTAGTTGGGCATTAATGGGAACCTACTGGGAAAAAATGTTGCAATTAGAAGTTGTAAGAAATGAAATGGCGTGCATGTTACGAGGTCGCGACGGACACGGTTTTAGCTAGGTCGAACATATTTTGCCCGATTTGCATAAAAGTGGCATCCACGTGTCCGGAGGCCCGAGCTGAACAAAATGACATCACTTACGAAACCGAGATGCGTACAGTGCGCCTCTGGTACGCAAAAAACCGTTGCGAAAAAAAGTGCTGACTCAGCAATTTCAATTTTTTATTTCGCATTTCGCAAACGAAACCAACATACTTTTACTGGATATAACCATGGCTATTTTTTACATTATTGTGGGATGGCTCCACGACCTACGGTTTGGCGGCCATTTTGTCTCGAAATCTGAAAATTTGAGATTTCAGCGAGGTGAAACGAATGTTTGGTTTGTCCGATTGTCACGAAATTTGACCCACATGCTGCTAGCATGAGCCTTCAACAACCCCTAAAGTTTCGTTGACCTTTGACCTTGGGAAGTGGCCAACATCTTGAATTTACGAAAAAACGAGCGTTAGCATTAGCTTCAATCACATCAATCATTCAAGTAGGGATTTTTAGCAATCGTTTTCTAACGCTTTTAGCATCAATGGGAAGTCATTGGCAAAAGAAAAATGGTGTCACAAGCTATAGATTTTGAACGGCGTGGGCGTGGCGAGCTCGCAAAGTGGCGTAGTGTTAATACACGCTCGTATTTCAATGCATTCCTATGGGACTTTAATATGTTGATCACAGGCTTAAGCTGTAACAGGCATAATATGATAGAACTGACAAATAAGGAATGTGGCAGCAAATAACCTACCCGTTGCTAAGGTAATCCAAAGTGTACTTTTCCGATCATTATGATCTTGATGTCAAACTGCTCGGTGACCTCAGACGAACAAAACATAAAATGGTTGCTATGGAGATAAAACCAACAGAAAAGCCGCCATTTTGAAAAAAAGTGCTTTTTTAACCAATTTCTCACTTCATCTCAGACCAGCTATACAGAAAGCGAAGGGAGGGACTTAGGGTTCCACAGTGAGTGCTAAGGAAGTGAGTTCGGGGTCAAAGGTCACCGCCAAGGGCGGCAGTGATGCGCAAGGGCAGGCGGCGGGGGCGGCGGTGGTGCGTGTGGCGAGCGGCGAGGGAGAGGGCGGGCTGCGAGGGGGAGGGCTGGTTGCGGAGAGGGGGGAGGGCAGGCGGCGAGGGTTAGGGCGGGTAACGACTGCGGGCCATCCAACGCCGCTTGCGGCTTTAATTACAATTACCCCTTAAAATATACTGAAAAACAACAAATATCTCTTATTACAAGAACTACATTTAGCCTTGGATGCAGTTCAAACATGCAGCAATGAGCATTTGAGCATCATTGAACCTAAATGTGGTCAACATGAATATCCATTCGTGTTTGTGCTCGATCGCACTAAAAACACATCGCAAAATAGAACCAATTAGAATAATATCTGCTAAAATGAAAGGTCGACATTTTTAAGGATTATTCAAATTCGTATATAGATTTGTAGAGAAGAGGAAATGAAAATACAGTTCGGCAGGACATTCATAAAATCAATATTGTAAATTTTTCTGTTGAAATTGGAAAATTACCTTTAATTATTTATGTAAAATTGTTTCAAACAGCGTTCAGCTGGCAGCTCTGCCGTTCTAAACCCGAACACCAGAAGTCACAATTTACATTTTCAGCTCTGTCACCATTTTGCCTGACGTCACCATGAAAAGGACCTATCGTAGTGTGTGTAGGAAATGTAGGGCTGGGTATTGCCAATTATTTCCAGGATCGATTCGATTTACTAAAGCCTAAATAGATTTGTTTGGGCTCTGATCATTATTAGGGTGCGCAGTGGCTCCTTACTGAACATTTGTTGTGTGCACATGATACATAGGTCCCTGTAAGATATCCACGTCTCACCTACATCACCCTCACTCACTCTTCCATGTTGTTCAAGAGTTCGTTATGACCTGGCACCCGCAGCATACCCATAGAAAAATGTCAATTTACATTTTCGCCCTATGGGTTCTCCGAACAGTCTACAATCTTGATACAGGCCGCCTGCGTTTCCATAAAACGAGTTTGCCTAATTTTCACCCACAGGCAGTTGTGACTGAGGCTCAGCTGTGAGGGATTACCTCAGAGGGGATGAGGGGGGGAGGAGGTGGAGTCGGGAATGGGGCTACAGCCATCTGGTTTATGGCGTCTTCATTCCTACAAAGACACACATTTACATTTAATGTTACAGTCGCTTGTACCCTAAAGACACATAAGAGTGTGGAACAAAATGAGCAGGAACTGAGTCAGAGTCACAGTTTGGCCTTCTTTTTCAAGCATGGGGAGTTTTGTAAGAACCATAGACTCACTAATACTCCATATTTAACCTTAAACCAGCTACCCTAAACTGTTGATAAACATGCCTGCTCCACTCCATTCTGATACATCCACTTACAGACAAATAGATCCACAAACGTCTTTATTTTCCTCTGGATGAAAACTGTATGGCTGAACAGCTACAATATTGCTCGCCATTTTTGTTATGCTGCTAGTGTTAGCTTAGGGGTGTAAAAAAGCCAGAGTGTAAAGAGAGTGCCCAAATATCAGAAATGAATTTCTAACGAACTCCTGTTGCTCTGCAGAAACGGACACATTGTTTTGATTTTGGCTAAAAACTACAAAATCATAACTAAAAAAACCACTGGGAGCGATCGAGTAAGACTTTAAAGTTACTGACTCAGATGCATTCAGACATTTTCTCCCAGAGTAGATATGTTACTTTAAAAAGTAACCACTTATTGGTATTACTTAATTAAAAAAAAAAAAAAAGAATAAACTTTTTGACTCTTTTATTAAAATAACTAGTTACCAGAAAAAGTAATTATTTGGATCATTTAGAAAGTTGTTAACATGTGGATTATCCTGATGAGTTTTCAGTGGAGTGGAAGTGGTAAAATATATACTTGTTTTTACCCGTCTGTATTTATTCACTCTGAACGGACGATTCATCTGCCCTTCAACTACTGTCTCTGTAACATGATTGGAAATGTCTTTTTAAAGTAAAAATTATACAAAAACAAGACAACAGAAATTTATATCAATACAAAGATACATCAAATATATGATAGTCATAAAAAAATACACGTACATTCAAATAAACTAGAAAATAGTTAAATTATTAATTTAAAATATTTGCTCTTTATTTTTAATGACACAAAGAAATGATTAAATACTGAGATTGTCAAAATGACATCAGTAGATTCCCTAACAGGGAGTGAGAGGAAGCAAACTTATATAATCCAAACCTGGTTGCTTTACTTGGCTTTTAAGTTTTCCTTAAACATAACAGTTGAAGATTAAAACATGTCTTTAAGTCTATTGCTAAGTATGTCCTGAACAGATTTTTTTGGCCCAGATCCGATCCTGAGTCACTAGATGTCGAGTATACTGAGTCTCTATCTGAAACTTTTGTCAAACATTCAAAGTTCATCATCTTTTTCATCCATTTGGTTTCAGGTTACCCGTCTGTTATCCCTGGGGGAGTCTCTGAATGATCTCATGAACCTACAGATGCTTTTGTAGCATCTTCAAATAAATTAACCCAGTTGTGTCTCCCATGTAGTTATAAGGCTAAAAATGAGATGTCATCTTCTCCCAAATGCAACAGGAGCGTCTAGTTTATGACAACATTTCTGGAGAAGCAAATTTGAGGCCGATCAGAAGAGGCAGGAGACACAACTTATTGTATGAATCGTGTTTAGAGTGAACACAGCTTTACACCCGAGTTGTTCAGAAGCATCTCATACTTCAGAGGGACTTCTATATGCTTTTGATACTTTGTTATGCAGTTTTTGCCTCCTGTGATTTATACTCAGTGGAAATGAGGAGGCAATGTACTCAGGTTTAGAAATGTAAAACGAATCCATAAAAGGAGCATTTGTTCTGAATACTTTTACATTTATGCCTTTGAGCCTCATCTTGATTTGACAAAAACAGACTTTTAGGTTTGAATTGGAATACTTTTCCTCAAATCTATCTCAAAGATTCTAAGTCACTTTAACAAGTCTGCATTACATTTTCCTCAATCGGGATTATCAATTTTGATTTTGATTCCAATAGACTTACAAAGTATTTGTCATGGTTTACAAGTTTCTTAAGGTTTTGTAACTTTCACTTTAAAACCCCTCATTAATCAGTTGTACATTACCTCTAAATGTGAATCCCAACACCTTTCAAAAACTCGTACATATATGTAGATAAGTGTGTGTGTGTGTGTGTGTTTGCGAATTGAACTTGTTAAATGATTGATGGTCCTCTCCGTCGGACTGACCCCGCTGAGCAAAGCTGTTATTCCTGCTTTGGGAGGCAGGCAGACAGCGGTGCGGCGGTCCGGCCGGCCCTCGCGGTGACACTCTGTTTCCATGGAAATGCGCTCCCAGGCGCCTCAAGCATCAACATCCATTTACTCATTGCTGCGGCGACCTTTACTCCGAAATAAATCATTCAGCAGCGGCCGGTGGACACGACTTTAACGAGATTCTGTCACCTGGATGAACGCGGCGAGAGCGCCGGCGTCCTCCTGCAGCGACTTAATCTGAACCGCCAGGAGCAGCAGAGGAGAGCCGCTTCTAAAAAGCAGGAAGACCGAGGTAAAGACAAACGCATTCTAAATCTTTCCTATTCCATAACTGAACATCACCAGAAAGAAGAGGATGCCAAAGATTAAGATAAAAGCTAGAGGTTCACTTTAATGTCTATTTATTTTGAAATGAACACGTTTCTACCAGCTGATGATGATGATGAACATGAGATCATTTCTAAACTAATGTCACATGATGGTTGTAACACAGCCAAAGAGCAGCTGAAATCTTTATGATGTGAGTTTTCATCTTTTAATCACATTTTTGGAAGAATTATTTCAAAATTAAAGATAAACCTGATTAACGGTGAACTTCTCTGCCTGCAGCTGAAGCACAACTGCAGAAATCAATGAATGAGCCAATTTCAGTGCCCTGTGGGAGGGGCAGAACTTTAGCTGATTGGAAACAACACCAGCTTGATATCAACAATCGTAAAAAGCTTGTACAGAACAGTCAAACGCCTCTTAAGAAAAAAACCATAACTAAAAAAAAATATATAATTTTTTTTTTTTTTTTTAAAGAATGCAACATCAGATCTTGAGCTGATGTGGACATGGTGGCCAAAATGGTTTCAAATGAAAACCTGAATGACGTTTAACTCTTTAACACCAGAGATGCTGCCAGGACATCACTCTTCAATTATGTACGTGACTGATGAATCCCCTGACGATGTTTTATGCCGTTTTCCAACACTGTATGTTAGTAAAGTTCCAGTGTTAAAGAATAAATGCGAGGGAAAACGGGAGGGTGATAAGATTCAGGGAAATTTGTTTTGTGTTTTTGATAGTCATTTCTGATCAAGAAAACAATGTTCTAACCTTGATTGAAAATTGCAGTTACATATTAGACTCAGGATCTGAGCACGTGAACAGTCACATCGTTTTCGGGTGTATTCAGAGTGGGACAAGGAGTTGTTCCGGATCAAGTCCCAAACCTTGCATTTGGTCCGTACTGAGACGCAGTCAAGTAGACTATCGTTTTCCAGACCGAAACTTGTAAACAAAACCACCTGACTAAACATCTCTTCAGTTATTGGCTAGCAGCTATGGGGGTGGGTCAAAACAAAAACAGAAAGGCCCAATGTGAATTCTTCCCTTCTCCCTACCCCTCAAGGTATCGGGACATTAGTAGTGGAGGGGTAATGGGTGTGCCCTAAAGCATGGAAGTTTATATTTAAATGTAAGTACTGACTTCATGTTGCAGCATGACCATTTTAAATTCATAAAATTGTTGCTAGGCACATTTGAGCGCTGGAAGCTGACTGTGACTATTGATGACGTCATCGAGTGGAAGCGAAATCCAAATTCAGAGACACTATTCCTCTATAGCTCTTTGGTTGGAGGGCTAAATGTAAGGTTGGGGGAACGAAAGAATCTGGATTGGGTCTTGGTTTGTCTTAACGCAAACAAAGACATTTCAGCAGAAAAATGGTCCTTTTAGCTTTTTAGCTTTAGCCTAATGTGAGTCGACTGACAAGGAACTGCCTAGAAAGTGCAAGCTAAAGAAAAAAAAGAGAATTAGAAAAATATTATGACTCAAAAACAGCAATTAATAATATATTATTGTATTGATATGACCAAGCTATGAATAATCATCATCATATTCATACAAGGTTTTGGAAGAAAGACTTTGTTTTTTTTTATTTTGTAGGGATTTTATTGGAGATATGCATAAAAAAATGTTGAATAGATCTGAAAATCTTGAATCTGAGTCATGAAAGTCATAAAAACTTTCTCCCATGAACAATTATCACCTATTTTTACTTGTTATTAGTTAACCATTTTCCAAGTTGCACTATTTTTACTTGATTGATTACATAAGTACTCTGGTAAAGTGTTAAGAGATAAAAACAAATGCTAGTAAAGCAAAAATAGAGGAAACCAGGATCTTTTTTTCTTTGGATCTGTTAGCTTTTTTGAAATCTTTTACTAAAGTATCAGATTGGGACCCTGTATTGGTAGATACTCACAGTCAGGTGACTCGGATCGGGCCAACATCCCTTTTGAAGAGCCACTCTGATCACCTTTTGATCTATAAAAACGTTTTTTTTAATGACGATTGTGTTGTTTAGACAAAATTAAAAAAAAACTGTTGGTATTTTCTAGGAGATAGTTTCTGTAGCGTGACGAGAGTTCATAAGATATTCACCTCTGACTTGTGGGCGGGACTGTTAGTGTGGACGTAAGCCTCCACCAATTTCCCATCATCCCTCTTTATTCTCTCTGGCTTTTTTACAACCTCTCACACCCCCACTGTTGGCACAGAGCATTTTATTTGTCTGCTTCTGATTCAGAACGATTTGAACTAAAAATGATTCAGAAGTATGATTTTGAGCCTAATTTTCTTTATATATGTCCTCCATCGTCAGAAATATTTCACAAGAACATGTTAAAAACACAATAAATTAACCCTTTGTTTTTTTCTGTCTGAAGAACTAAAACAGACAGTTATACGGTTTTAGAAGACAGCCACGTTTCCCAGCCTGCTTACCTGAGAAGGATGAGTTTCACTTTGGACGTCGCGCTCTTGATGATAGCCGAAGCGTTTAGGTGACTCCGCCCATAAAGAACGTGGTCATTAATCTGACAGACAGCAGGGAGACACTTCAGAGATGCAGGAAGCACTGAAAAGCAGCCGACCATCATGACATTGAGTGGGAGTTAGAGCAGGAGCAGCTGGGAACTAGACGTCCTACTGTCTCACATTTATGAGGCGGTCCAGAACCAGCACTGGATGACGGGAAGCTTTTAAGCACGTTGGGACGAGGACCTAAAACTCATAGGACGCTGCTCCAATCTAGATTTCTGGGTCATTCTGGGATGAACTGGGTGTTTTTGTAATTGTTGCTGTTGCATTTTAATAAAATGTGAGGCCACAAACCTTTAGTGGCTTACAGTGGAAGTATTACTCATCCACTAAGAAGCTGCAGCAGCTCGCACTGCAGGTTGTCTGCAGGAGGCGGGGTCAGGGCATTGACAGGCTGCAGGGGAGGTGGGGTTAGTCCATGCCGCCTGCAGGTCTGCTGAAGAGAGTGCTGCAGAATCAACACTTCCACAGACATAAATTAAACATTCAACTCTTTTAAAAAGACTCAACTCTGTTGTGAGTCTCTGTCAAATCAGCAGTGAAGCTGCTGTAAAGGAGAACAATCAGAAACACGAGGCAGCAAAACATGGATTTGAATCTTCTATAATGTTGGGAATCGTTCAGATCATAAAAGTTGTTTTTGCTAAATTTTGTAATTTTGTACATTTTTGTACTTTTACAAGCACTGTGTTCTGATTGGCTGTTGGCCTTGTCAATCATCCTGCATTGAACGGATTCAGATTAAATTTTAGCAAAATATTAGAGACAAAAATTAAGTTAACTAATCATGAATCCCATTAATCTAAAAACTGAACTTAAATAATGTTTTTTTTTTAAATTATTTTTTTAAGAGTTGCATTTTTGATTTCAACACAAGAACAGATAACGAAACCTAAACGTGTGGGTTTTTTTCTCTAGTAAAATTGAACTTCTTGAATACCACGTCAGTCCAATTTGTATAGAATTTACTAAGAAATATATTTACGTTTTCCAGTCACTCTCACACGAACACTACCAAAAGTTTGCTTTATTCTGAAAGGGATCCCTGTTTAGGGAGGAATTTAATCAAAGCTATGGGTTTCTTGAGGAATTACATACATCAGTATTTAAACAAACTAAGAAAAGACAACTGTGTTAGAGTTCGTACGCCTCCTACTGAAATTTGATGGGGGGGGGGGGGGGGGATTTTTCAGGAAAAACTCCCATATGGTCAGACTTTTGTGGAGCTACATCATAAAAATTCTTGACAAATGCAAAGGGATAACTGAAAACGGTCTTAGATTACAAAAACCTTTGGGAGAACATCAAAGAAAAAATCAGAAATTAACAAGAAGTGTAACAAATGTGGTCCTAGGTTTGATTCCTGAGGTACTCCCTCTGTAGGTGACATTTTTGACCTACCTTTTATAAACTGTTATTAGTGAAACACTTTCCACTCAGCTATAGATAGCAATCAGGGAAGTGTAGCACAGTGCTATATAAGCCTCTCACCTCCAGCAGCTCATCTCCGACCCGAACGCGTCCGTCGCGGGCCGCCGGGCCCCCAGGATGAAGCCCCACCACAAATATGCTAAGACAGGAGCGATCTCTGTTTCCCGCCAGGCTGAGACCCAAGCCATGCCGATCCTTGTCCAGCTCCACGCAGAGCAGCTCCCCCTGCAGGTCTCCATAGCGCTCACACCAACGCTCTGCAGGAGAAACATGAGGAGGATGAGGAGGAGCAGATGGAGGGAGGCACCTTCTTCACTCAGAGGCGTCAGCAGCCTCACCTGTGCTTGTGGTGGTTTGACAGAGATGCTGCTTTTCTGACTGTATGATTTGGAATATTGATGCGACTTAGCCAAAGATTGACTCCGCCCCCTCAGTAGCTTTGCTTTTTTAGCTCTCTCTGCAGCCGTGACAGCTCATCTGCTGATTTTAATGATGTGTAAGCTTCAAACCCCAGTTTTCTTGATTTAAAAAGTGATGTTGTCCAAACAGTGAAGAGCTGACAGACAGCAACACCTTCTAAAAAAGAAAATGTTTATGCTTCTCTAAAAAGTACCAAGCATTGACTGTGTAGGAGAACTGGACCAACTGAGCGTGACGTCACCCATAAAAAAATGGAATGACTGAGTAACAGCTGTGTATTTCTCTATAGAAGTCTGTGGGATTTTGTCTTCTTGGAACCAGCAGGTACTTCCTGTTTGGATGCCCGGGGGTGGGGGATGCGCTCAGTCCACTTCTTGTATAAAGTCAGTGGCGACAAGCAGGCAGCAAAATTTTTGTAAATCTTCATTTACTTGTGCACTCTCTAAAGGTTTAAAAAAAAACGTTAAAAAAAGTACAAAAGAGCAGAAAATCGTCAATCCAGGAAAACATCTAAAGACAAGGAGCTGACTTCTGATAAAGGAGACGAGTGTTTAAGTAGCAGAAACAAGGAAAGATGATTGGATCCGTTTGACGAGAATGTTGCTTTATGAACCGTGAAAGAGAGAGAGAGAAGTGCAGAGGGGAGCTGAAGGACCGGAGTTTGAAGAGCTCGATTGGGTTTATGAGCTGAATCTGCAGATCAGAACGGTTCCAGTGACCATTAAAAACATCAGCTGCTCCTCTTTCAGGTCACGGACACGTCAAGCTTTCTGTTCTGATCACAGATCAACGCATGCTCTGACAATTCTAGACTGAACCGTACCTTGAACACCTCAGAGGAGAATCATTTCAATTTAACAAAGATCTGTTCCTTAGATCAAACCACAGAAGGGAAAACCTTTAAACTGCCTGAGCCCTTTTGATGTGAACCGAAAGATTAAAGCAAATGTAGATTCAGACAGAACTGTAACTCCTCTATGCTGAAATCAAAACAAAGCACTGTTTGGAAGTTTCTAAACTATTTTTTTAAACTTTCCTGTCACAGAGACTCTAATTACCTTTTTAAGTAGTCTGTACCATTTAATCTTTTTGTGTCCGTTTGACAATTGAGATAAAAAGAGGATTACATCAGCAAATTACGCTTCTTTTCTTTAATTGTTGTGCTAGCAGCCATCATGCAGTCTTTATCAACATTTTTTCAGAGCACAATGAAGACCCGAGCCGCGACAAGAGCGTTCTTATGCTAACAGGCTCATGAACAGTTTGTGAATGCAATAATGGTAAACCTAACAAAAGAACACTCATTACAGTTGTTTGGTTGCAGCGATGATGCATTAAAGAAAAAATAAAGTTTACAGAAAAATCTGTGTATGCTGACCTAAACTGCAAAAAAAAGAACATTTTAGCAGATGGAGTGAAAGCAGAATTAAGGCTTTTTCCTTCCTTCAAAAAATTAAAGTGTACTCTATGTATGCACTAATCCTGTTTGTGTTTACTGATGCTTAAGTCATTCTCAGAGGTACACAGCGCTCTATTAAAATGTCTTTTTTATCACAAGTTGTAAACAAGGTTGGATATATACTAGTGTTGTCAATCTATTAAAAAAATAATGAGATTAATCCCAGTTTGGACTGTGATTACTCACTATTAATCAAAATATTTTAGCTGGTAAATTTTACATGATATTATGTGGCTTTTATTGTCTGAAATTTAATAAATGCGTCAAGTGTTAACCCAGAAGTGTAATATGTGTGTACAAAACACATCAACAGTAGGAAAAGCAGAGCTCTAAAGACTTTATATCTGCAGCACTAAGAGGGCAAATGCTGACAAATCGCCGTCAGAAACTGACATCGTGTTTCTGCACTTTAAATTAACGTCTACCGTGGCCCTGGCGAACACTCGATTCTGATTGGCTGCTGGGAATGGATGCACAATATATGTCTTTGATGCACACTTAAAAAAAACAGGAAATGTATCGCTTCCCTTTGCCACTGCAGTCGAGGCTCTGTGATGCGTTGTCACAACGCAATGGACCATGGATCAAATAATCTAAACTGAAAAAAAAAATTGCAGAAATAAAGTACTATAAACTCATCAAATATTTATTTTGTTTGTAAGTAGCAATGGTATAAGTGACATAATACCTGCCGAAGTGTTTCACCGCACGCTTTGGAACCCTGAACATCCAAGACAAAGAAGAAGATTGGTGCAAGTAAAAAAGTAAAAGAGTTAGTCATTTTTTTTTTAATTAATCATGCGCGTAGTGTATATACCAACATGTCTAACGTGTAGCATTGTTGGACTGTGTGTTTTACGTGTTAGGTTGGGAGTTAGCAGAGTCACAGTAATGTTTGTTTTAGTAGTATCAGTCTGTTTCTTATGAGTTGCACAGCTGGGAGTAACAGGTATTGTGAATATGCTAACGTGGCTAAGACGTAACTGTTGATCCTTGTGCTATCTTATGGGTCCAGATGACCCAAGCCTTACATTCATGTTATCCATGAAAAATGTGGATGAAGGTGGGCAGGAATTTATGTCCAACTAGGACACCAGTGAAAATCAAAAATCAATGGAAAAAAAAAAAGTGGGGTCCAGATGACCCGACTCCCAACATCAACATACCTAGAATAACACAAGGGTTAATAAAATGTGACTGACTGATGGATTTTAATGAATTCACGCGTCTTACAGTTCTGTGCACCTCATATATGACAATTTCAAAAACAGACCATGTGGAACACTAATTCTCTCAACTTGTTTGATTTATTAAAATACATTTCTAACAAAATGCCCCTTTTTAAGAGGGTTGAATCAGATCTAGAGGTGACTGCATGGAGGTCAGTCTCATTACAAACACTCTCTGTCCACACGGGTAATAAAGCATGAATGGTTGTGTGAGTCAACAGGAATCCATGAAGTCCCTTTAACAGACTATTGACTGTGTGACAGAGGCCTCTGAGCCTTGAAGGGCATGAGGAAACATCTGCTGATGAGGAACCGTGGAGATAAAGATGCCAAGAAAAGACAACAGAGTCATCTTTATCGGAATCTGGGATCAAACTCCTGAAGCGAGATAACAGGTGTTTTATCTGAGACCAGCAGCTGAGGCTCCTGTGGAGGAAAGTCTGGTACAGGACTTGTATATTAAGAATAGTAGCTGGGTATCAAAGCACCAATGTGATTTGTAAAACATAAGAAGTTCTAAAATATCCATTTCCAAACCAGTTCTCACATAACTAGAGACTTAACCCGAACAAAAAAATTATGTATTTTTTCCTTTATAATTTTTTTTTAATTCAGCCATAATGATCATTTTATTCATTTAACCTTTTTAACCCTTCCGTTCTCCTTAGCTTGTTTACATTAAAAGTGGGGTCATCTGGACACCACAGGACAGTGCGCTGAACTTTTTTTTTTCACTGATTTCGGAGTTTCACTAATGTCCATGGTAGACATAAAATCCTGTCCCCCTTCGTCCACATTTGTCATGGAAGAAATCGCATAACAATATGTGGTTGGAGACATCTGGACCCCAAGGAGAGCGGAAGGGTTAATACAGACAGATGTGTTATTAAATACATTTATTATTATTTATGGATGTGAATCATTACTAACTGTAACAAAAAGGACAAGCAGATAAGTTTGATTACAAAAGCTTAGCATAAGAGATTGATCAATCCTGTGGTCACATGAGCCAAAAGCTTGTACTGAGGTTATTTGACGTCACTTTTTCCTATCAGTTGTTGTCATATTGACTGTTTTGAGCCATCAAACTCTTACTTTTCAAAACAAAATAGCTAAAAGGGGGCAAGAAAAACCCACCCAAATCTATCTGTCATACTTCCATTTATACTTTAATGCAATTTTGACATTGAGAGTAAAATTAAATAAAGAATTTAATAAAATATCCCTCTCAGTAGATGCCTTAGAGAATAAACCTAAGCACAGCAATGTTAAAAGGGTTAAAGTCAAAGTATGTTAATTTCTGTAATAAAGTTAGAATGAATTACAATAAATTAAAAAAAGGCTGGCCTAACTGTGTAACAAACTTCCTATTGGCCATTCTATAAACAGACCTGACCTCAGTTACTTTATTTTTAGAAAAAAAACTAAAATGAGAAGTGGAAAGGTTTTTTTTTTTTTATATATTATTTTGATTTAATCTATTATTATTATTTTTTTTTAATTTATTTGCTACTTTCTTTATTAGTTACTGTGAGCTTTGAGTTTGAATTTTCATTAGGATGCTGGAGTTGATACGTCCTCAGTCTGGTTATAGGCTGGTTATGTTCGAGGGCCTCGGGAGGAAACAAATACGAGGACGCACACACTTCCTGTCACAGAAATTAGAACCATGTTTGTGTGTGTCTAGATGTGTGTGTTCTCTGCAAGGTGACTTGTTAGAGTAAGTCTACACACACGCATGCACGCGCACGCACACCTGATGAGTGTAGCTTTGCAGCCTGTTATCCCAGCAGCCTGCAGCCTCCCTCCCCTCAGCCACCGCTGCAGTGCAACAGAGTGTGTTTGTGTGACTGTGGGTGTGTAGCATCGCTCTCCACTAAATAAATAAATAAGAACCTGCAGAGCTCAACTAAAGTGTCAACAGAAATCTTTTTAAACAAACAATATTCCTGAAAAATAAAACATTAAAGATGTTTCACTGCAGTGTGTGTGTCTATGTACTTGTTTTTGGCGGTTTGTCAGGACTGTTCCTGGCATCCACACCAAGCTTTTTAGGACCTGCAGGCTTTTGGGGACCAAACATCAACCAAATGCAATTGTTACATCTGTTAAGCTTTCAGACTAGACCCTCTAGTTATGAAAAGTAAATAGAGTGTCCTTGCCATGACATCTGTTTCTGCATGAGCAGTAAAGGAAGTGAGCGGATGTGCTTTGACAGAACTTTTTCCCTCCTTTGTCTTCTCTTCTGAGAGAATCACAGCATCCTGAATTCTGCTGTTAAAATGCTCTAACAGCTAACTTATCTCGCTGCAAGAATCTAATCACCCAATATGTGCATGCCTATGTTGTGTGTGCATGTGCAGAAAAAAAAATTATCCGAGTTTTAGAGAGCTGCTAAAATTCTGCTTTAGCTTTCATCGACTGCACTTCTGTAGAAGTGTATGAAGCCAGTTTTAATGATTAATGGTTCTGTTTGGGAAACATCACTCCTGCAGATTTCCTAACACTCACTGGAGTTTCTAAGCAGCTGAAGAAGTTGATTGTGATTTATTCAGAGGTCTGAATAAATCAATTTCATTGTTACACATGCAGAAACAAATTTCAACGTTAAACTTGTTAATCTCGTTCTTAAATTTATTGGATCTTAGTGCCGCATTTGATACAGTCAACCACACTATATTTTTCAAACGACTGGAAAACTGGGTAGGTCTCGCTGGGCCAGTACTAGACTGGTTCAAAATGTACTGGGAAAATAGGAAATATTTTGTGGTATTTGGTAATTTCACAAGCTCGGAAATTACATGTGGAGTTCCCCAAGGCTCCATCCTAGAGCCACTTCTATTTAACATCGACATGTTCCAGCTGGTCAAGGTTAAAAAGAACAACAACACCAGTTACCATAGCTATGCAGATGACACACAGATACACATCACATCAACACCAGGAGATCGAGGTCCTGTACAGGCTCTTGGTGAATGCATTGAGGGCATTCATGACTGGATGTGCCACAACTTACTTTAAACAAAAACAAAACAGAAGTTAGTGTCTTTGGGACTAAAGAAAAACAACCAGAGATTGCTAAGGAGCTTCAATCAATTCAACCTTAAAACTACCAACCAGGTCAGAAACTTGGTTGTAGTGATGACCACAGACCTACATTTTGATAAACATATTAAGGCAGTCACAAAATCAGCCTACTATCTTCTCAAAAATATCTCAAGGATTAAAGATCTGATTTCTAAGAAAGACCAGAAAAAAATAGTTAATGCGTTCATCTTTAGTTGACTTGACTACTGTAACAGGGTTTTTACAGGACTACAAAAAACAAACAAACAAAAAAATCAATCAGCAGCTTATTTAGAACTCTGCTGCTTGGGTTCTCACAAGGACCATAAAAGTAGACCACATTAGTCCAGTTCTGAGGTCTTTACACTGGTTACCTGTCTGCCAGAGGGTCGACTTTAAATTTCTGTTACTGGTTTATAAAGCTTTGAATGGTTTAGCACCAAAATATATGACTGACCTCTGGCCTTTTATCAGTTCCTAGAGTCAGAACTAAACATGAAGAAGCTGCATTCAGCTTCTATGCTCCACAGATCTGAACAGACTTCCAGAAAACCTTAGATCAGCTGAAACACTCACCTGTTCTCAGCTGCATTTGTTTAGTTTGTGCTAAAATGTTTACATCCACACTTTTCATCTATGCTTAATTTAAATTCAGTTCTTTTTCATTTTCATTAAATCTCATTTTATAACCACTCTTTATATTTCCTCTGATTATTTATTTTATTGAAGTTTTTGAAGGGACCATTTTGTTAAGCTAGAGGAAAACCATAAAAGTTTACTTTCATTAAAACATGTGAATTACCGTGTAAAAGACTCAATACCATCAGAATATCTTCTGAGTTTTTGCAGGCTCAGCAAGGACAAGAAAAAGGGTAGACAGGTTAACAGGTGCATTAGCTCTGTGATGTCATGATATTAAGCATTGATTGCTATACTTTTCTGGATCTGTATGCATTTTTATTTACTTGGTAAATTGTATCAAAAAATGAAGCTTCCTGAATGTAAGGCTTGCTTGTACTGAACTTTATTATATGTTTGACTCATCTTAACGACTTTAAATCAAACCATTACCATGTTTATAACATGAAATGACAAAACAATATGAAGTTTTTTTTTTTTTTTTTTTTTTTATCCAAAACAATTTCAATTCTGTAGGGTAATTTTGATAACATTTTTTTCCTTTCAAAATCCATATTTTTTAAAACAAAGCTCAGGTTAATGTGTTTTTTTGTACCAATTACTGTCCTTTCTTGGTAATTTAGATTGTTAGCTGATTTTAAATAAAGTATTGAAATTTTTGTTTTAAATTATAATTAACGTTATGTTCTTCTAAAACCGTTTTCCAGGTTTAAGTTTTTTAATTTTAAGAAACTCGTCTTGCTCAGGCTTTATAACTGTGCCACTTTCACATTATTTCAACACAAACTCCTGCTTTAGGCATTTAAATGTCCCATGAGCCTTTGCTCTAATCTAAAACTAGACTTTTCAAGTACACCATAAAGAGATTTGCATCTTGAAATATTTTAAATGCATTCATGAATGAAGAGGATTCCAGACAGAAAAATCTGCTCTCACGTGGGAATGACACAAACCCAAACCTGTCAGACAGAGATCAGGGCCAAGCATTAGTTCACAGTAATATTGCTGTCTTTAATCCAAAACAACACGAGCCTCACTCAAAGATGGACTGCTATAAGCAGCAACAAATTAAAGTTGGGGTTCTTTTTGGTGAGGCTATAAAAGAAGAGTCTTTTTAACACCCCCCAAAAGCCAAATATGATCACTGGGAGGAGGGAGGGGGGTGATGAAGCATCCTGAGCTGTTTGCCCCTCCAGCAGCCTTCTTCCATCACCGCATGTGAGTGGAGGCTGCAGCAGCAGCTGGAGGTCACTGCAGTGCAACAGAGGCCAGCTCACAGAGGGGGTGGCATTAATCTGATCCAAGATCACTTTCTCCATGACACCCCTAGTGGCGCTGGGAGGTACCGCAGACCTGACATCAAGAGTAAACCTCAAAAAGTCAACACTTCAAACCATTTTTCCTCCAGGCCACAGTGAGTCTAAAGCTCATCCAGCAGCTCGGGCAAACTGATTGAAACCAGGGAATCTGAAAGTCAAAAGGGTCAAAAGAATGAAGGGGTTCAAAGTAACTTTGGTTTTAGAAAGAGGATCTCCTACTTTAATGTGCAGACTTTGACTTTTAAAAGGAATATTGTGTTGGATGTGACACCGCTTTATGTTTTCCTCATGATTTTGTGTGAGTAGTTGAAAGAAAAATATGAACTTTATCATCATTCTTGAAATACATTTTATTATTTTATTAATATTTTTGTCTAAAATGCAACAAAAACTCACTGTTTAAACTGGGCAGAGGAAGTCTAATGGGGTTGGCCATCTTTAGCAGTGTTTCCTCCACTAACCCAAGAATGTTCTAATGATAAACAACTGTGGGTGAGTTATGTTGGTTAGTCAACATTGATGAAATAGCCTATTATGCTAAAAATACAAATAATGCTAAAAATGCCAACTATTGCTTATAAGGATACAAATGCAAATTTGTTAAAAATTCCTATAATGCGGAAAATAATGCTAAAAATACAAATAATGCTTATAATGCTTAAATTGCTTATTTTGCTAAGAGAATACTAATGATGATAAAAATCATAATTCATTCATTCATTTTCCTTAGCCGCTCTGTCCCTTTCGGGGTTGCGGAGGTGCCGGAGCTTATCCCGACTGCTGATGGGTGAAGGCAGGGTTTACCTTGGACAGGTTGCCAGTCTGTCGCAGAAAAAAACAATAATAAAAAAAAAAAAAATCATAATGCCAACTGATATAATACAAATAAAAATATAAATAATGCTCATGATGCTAATGGTTCTAAAAATGCACATTGTGTGAAAAAACTAATTCTTAGCACTTTGAATTGCTTTTGTACGTGAAGTGTGCTATACAAATAAATTGCGTTGCTAATAATGCTAAAAATATTAATAATACTTTTGATTCTGACAATGCTAAAAATGCCAATATTGCCTACTATACTAAAAATAGACCACAGCACGTCAGGCTCAAGGACATCACGTCTGACACTGTGGTCAGTAACATTGGAGCCCCCCAGGGCACAGTGCTGGCCCCTCTTCTCTTCATCCTGCACACCGCAGACTTCTGTTACAACTCAGAGCTGTGTCATACATAGAAGTACGTCGATGACACAGCCATTGTTGGATGCATCATATTGGAGACTGGTGGGGGACTTTGCAGCATGATGCCACACAAACCACCTCCAGCTCAACCCCTCCAAGACAAAAGAACTGGTCATTGACTTTGGAAGGATCCAGACCAAGACCACGACCAGTCCTGTTAGAGGGAGCAGAGGTGGAGACTGTGGACTCCTATAAATACCTGGGTCTGTGGCTGGACAATAAACTGGACTGGTCAACACACACCAGACACCTGCAAAGGAAGACCCAGCGCAGGATGTACTTCCTCAGGAGACTGTGGTCCTTCAACTTTTGCAGCAAACTATTGGGGATGTTTTACCAGTCTGTGGTTACCAGTGTCCTCTTTTACAGTGTGGTGTGCTGGGGGGCAGCATATCCAAGACGGACACTTCCAGACTGGACAAACTGATCAGGTGGGCCGGCTTTGTGGTCGGCACGAGGCTGGACTCTCTGGTGACGGTGGCAGACTCTAGACAAACTGCTGGACATTATGGACAATGCCAGCCACCCTCTGCACACCGTCATAACCAACCAGAGGAGCCTGTTCAGTGAGAGACTGCTCGTACCTATGTAGGACTAATAGACTCAGGAACTCTTTTGTGCACCAGGCTGTCACACTATACAATGCTTCACTGGGGGGAGGAGGTAACAAATCCATTCCGCAACTCATTCATCCACTCATGTACAATAAATGCATATAGTGCAATAATTAACACTATGTAATAATCCATCAAGTGTAATAACTCAATCACACACTCTAAACTGCTTTAATACCGCTATACATACTTTGCTCATTTTATGTTTATTGTACTTTTTTTTTTTCTTTAATTCTGTGTGTGTACACTTGTACATTGATATTTTTATTTTGTATACTTTTGTGAACTGCTGATAACTTAATTTCCCCAAGGGTGTTGTCCTAAAGCGATCAATAAAGCTAAGTCTAAATACGAATTATCCTCATAATGCTTATATTACAAAAAAAAAAAAATAATGTTAATATTGCTTATTATGGTAAAAAAAATACTAATACCAACTTGTGCTTATAGTGATAAAAAAGCTAATTTAAGAAAATGCTTATAATCCGATAAATATTAATTTTGATGATGATGCTAATACTGAAAATGCTAATATTGCCTACTATGATAAAAATACAAAATATTCTAGTAATGCTAAAAAGGCTAACTAGTGCTTATATTGATAAGAATGCTTATTTGTTAAAAATGCTTATAATGCTAAACATCTTTTTAACGCCTATGATGCTAATAATACTAAATGGATAATATTGCTTATTATGCTAACAATACTAATAATGCTAAAAATGCCAACAAGTACTTATAATGATAAAAATATCAATTTAAAATGCAAAAATGCTTATGATTCTAAAAATGCTAATAATTTGCATAATGTTAATAATGATTTATCCATCATTTCAGTTTCAGAATCAGTTGAATTTCGTTTGGGGCAACGGGTTTGCTGGAGCCCCATCTCCCCTACTAATGGGCAAAATTGGGGTGCACCTTGAGCCGCTTGCCAGACTTTTGCAGGGCACAACACTTCCCATACCTATATACTCCATATGTACACAACTCCATACCCACCCACCGCACCACACACACACACACACAAGGAGAATGTCGATTCACCAAATAACCTATGGAGCACGTTTGTGCCAATAGTGGTACATTTGGACGTGACCAATGAAAACATTAGTTTTTAACAGAAAGTTGAAAATGTGAAAATAGAAATGTAAAAATCTTCAGACATTTATGAGCCTCAGACATGCAAAAAGGGCAAGGATTAACCTAACAAGCATGCAGAAGGTTTGTCAGGTAGCTGTGATATTTGCATTTTTCCTTTTGCATTTACATTTAGATTGAGTAGAATGAGTTATTGTTATTTCCTCTTTCCATGGTGAGGCGTTACATTCCTAAACTAAAGAGGATGGAAAAAAATGGCACATTTATAGCTGATGGTTTCCATAAAAACCAGATTGAACAGATTCTGAGACTCTACAGGAACAGGTAAAGATTTAGTTCGCCGTTTCCTGCCTCGCTGTGGTTTTAGGGTTACTCATCTTCAGGACTGCTTGTCATCGGTTAGCACGCTGCGCGCGTGCTCATGCTGCTTCTCTGCATGCTGCACGTGCTGCCTGCGGATCCAACCATTTTTGCAGCAAGCCTGCAGAGCTGCATGGAGGTGACCTCCTGCTGGACACACTGCTCACACACACTGATGGGAAATCTTACCAAAGATGAGACTCTTCTAGAACATACTCACATGAGCACACGTGCACTCACAGACACGTGCACACACACAGAGCGGGAGCGCAGACTCACCCGGAGGCAGCATCGTCCATGCTCCAGTCTTCACGCGGCGACATAAATCCTGCAGCGCTGCGTGTGAGTCTGTGTGTGCGTCAGAGTCGGCTGCGACGCTCCGATCCACGGACCCGGACGTTTGTGTGTGCTTGTGAGTCAGCCGTCTGCTGCGATTCGGAGGTGCAGAGCGCTGCTCCGCTCTGCTATGTACTCCTGCCTCGATCACTCCCTCTCCCCCTTCACCCTCCTCACCCCTTCCTCCCCCTTCCATCATAATCTGTTTTCCTTCTTGCTCTCTGCTGGCCCCCCTTCTCCTAAAAAAATGCGCTCCTTAGATCCAACAGTTGAATTTGATTTCCTGTTTTTCCCTCCATCTCCAGTTGACGTGCAAGGGGAGCTTCAAACAAGCATCATCTCTCGTTTGTCATATTGGTCTTCTGTAGATCCAGGTTTGTTGTAATCATTCAAAGAGATGGAGATCCAGAACTCTAAATGACTCTAGAGAAGGATCCAGTATAATAACTGGAATGAGTGAGAAAAAGGCTAATGACTTGAAATGAAAAACTTCTAAAAAAAAAAAAATACATATGAACATTTTGATACAAGATTAAAAATAAATTGATCTTTAGATGAATAAATATGAGCATTACTAAGCTTTCTAGACTTTAAAGCTTTGCTGAAACACCTTGAAGAGACAGTCGGCACAAACTCCCTGTTATTGGATCAGAATCCAGAAGCATAGAGTCCGCCATAACTGTAGGTGGAAAGACGGACAGAGAAACAACAGGTCTGCTAAGCCCCCAGAACCTGTGGAGCTCCTAAGTCCCAGGTCACAAGAAAACACAAGAATGAGCCAAAAAGGATTAAAATTGTAATCCCTCTGGAAGGTCGGAGAAACTCCAAGGATTGGCATTTCAAACCGTTCAACACTTTGGGACAGAAACGGGTTCATCCTAATGATGAAATCCAGAGATACAGACAGTAAGGAGGTTGGTAGGATCCACTGCAGTGAGGACTGTAAACATGGTGGAAGCCGTGGAGACTTTATCAATACCCGACTGCAGTGGAGCGGATTCTGCAGCACCGCCCAACCTGGAGAACACAAGCCACTCAATGGAAGACAGTAAAGTGTGTAGAGAAAGGATGGATTTAGCAATGTGCAAAAGAAAGAATTTTCTTGAAAACAAAAGTGGAGGATATAGGTACAACCATTAACTGTATATGAGAACTGGACTGAGTGACTCCTCTCCCCTCACTTTCTACAGAGAAATAAATGTTTGACTGATCAGAATAACCATTCTGGCTCTACTAAATTTTTTAACATGTTCTTAATCCTACTTTTTACTGTGGTGGACATCATATTAGTTATGAACTGACCAATCAGACGTCTCAATAGAAGCATTCGGTCTCTTATCAAAGGTTTGATTGATAGATTTCCCAGAGCCCACTTTCAGTGGTAGGGGTGTGGTCTTCCAAAAAACTCACTCCTGATTGATCAGAGTGATTACCATGGAAACATCAACTCAGCCCGACATGGACC
Source organism: Oryzias javanicus (assembly GCA_003999625.1). Lineage (NCBI taxonomy): Eukaryota > Metazoa > Chordata > Actinopteri > Beloniformes > Adrianichthyidae > Oryzias > Oryzias javanicus. The sequence goes on along the minus strand of CM012440.1, from coordinate 35,032,306 downwards.
AATCACTGCTTATTGATCATTTCTGGCTCTATCGTGTTGACGTCTGTACTGGAAAAAAAAGGCGACATTTGGGTGGAGCCAGAAGTAGGTCATTTTCAAAGGGTGATGTCACGCTCACTTTGTCCAGTTCTCATAAACTGTCAACAACGTTTTTTGGAAAACCAACAAAGTGGTTTGTCCCAGAAGGTTCTGTAGCGTTAACAACTACCCCCACCCTCAGCTAAAGGAAATGAAACACTGAAACCACTTTGACTTTTTGTTAAACAATCTATATATGAGAAATCATGTCTTAAACTCCTTCTTCGTAAGAGCACATAAATCAGCTCTCATACGAGAACAAGGGCTCTCTGTTTGCCAGGCAGCCAACCCCTGGCGGGACCAGCAACCTCCGCTGCCCATGGGCCGGCAGCCTGGGCAGACTGAGCTTTCCAGCTCCATAGCTATGATGTTTCTATTTCAAATCAAGACAAAATAAGAACGTAATAGTAAACAAAAAGATGCCCCCATTTTCATTTTTATTTACCCCCTCTCAGATTAATGCTCAAAGTTTCAAGCTATTGACGTGCAAATAGCTTGAAACTGATGAATATAAAAAAAAAAAAAAAAGTCAGTTATTAATTTCCATTGTGTTGTGGCTTTTGTCATCGTATTGTGGCTTTAGGCGTCATGTATTGTTATGTTATGGATTTTGTTGTTGTTGTGGCTTTCATCGTTGCGTTGTGGATTTTGTAATTGTGTTGTGGCTTTTGTCATCATGTGTTGTTGTGTTGTGGCTCTTGTTTTGTTGTGGCTTTTGTCGTCATGTTGTGGATTTTGTCATTGGGCTTCGGCTTTTGTACTTGTGTTGTGTCTTTTGTATTTATGTGAGCCTTGTACCACCAGGCCCTCCCCCCAAAAAAGACAAAACATTGAACCAACATTACTAGAATCTCTTTTATGACTACATTTCTTTGAAGCTAAATACTTAGATCTAATCAAGCTTATGTCTTGACTCCTGCAAATGCATTATTTTATAATCCATCTAGTAGACGGGAGCACTGATACTTCTGTCACCTGATCCTACAGACAAATACCGGTTTGATTCCAGTAGATCAAACACCCTGGACCCCCCAACCGGTGACCATGAACTAAACATAAGGAAGAAGAAAGCCTTCAAACTGACGGTAGAGAGCGCGTCTTACCACGCAGGCCAGCACCACCCCTCTCCTCAGTCATGACTCATAAATCAAGCGTAACTAAATCTGTTGGTCATCAGGGTGCTTCCTCATTAAGACGCGCCTCCTCCTGAAGGAGAACAACAGTGCTGAGCTGGTTTCCAGCAGCCCTCGCAGACGGGAGAGCTTCATTACGATCGCTCAGGCGTCAGAGATGGAAAGCCTCCAAATGAAGCTGCGGGCGCTTTGTTCCAGCTCATAGACAGTAAATGTGCAGGAAACGGCCCCACCCATCGAAGCGTGTATGAAGAAGCTGCTCGCCACGATGAAGATGTAGCAGATTAAAGCTCTGGCTGAATGATGTTGCTCCTCTATGGCCTGAGAGGAATCCGTTCAGGGCAGAATGTTTTAAAGGAGAAACTTAAGAATGTTTGAGACGCAGCAAAGCTCATATCAAAGCCCTGCTTGGGACGCAGATTATTTTAGAAAAAGATAAGCGAGCCCGACCCCCACCCAAACAGGCAGAACAAAACCACCTGTCAGGTGTTAAGAAACGCCCACCCTACAGACAGAGTAGACTGCAGAAAACACTCAACCCCAATTTTACCCACAAAAATTAGCGCCCCTAATGAAAAAAAGAAGAAAAAAAAAACTGAAATCTCTGAATACATTTTATTAAAGGCCTAAATGTGAATTTTATTTTCTGCAAGTTTTTTAAATGACTCTTTGTTTAATCTTTTTTCTATGCTTAATAGATGCATTCATAAATCCAACACAACAACTTTATCATCTTTTTATCTGCAGCTTTAAATGTCAAAATTAAAACTTTACATCAGCATTTAAGCACACTTTTCATTTTTTTTAAGTGTTTTGATTTTTATCTTTTATTTTCTTTTGAGGTTGTAGCTACTGGAAACCAGCTCAGACATTTAACCCTCGTGCTCTCTTATGAGATCCAGATGATTGATATATATTTATTTCATTTCTAAGCAACTGCGTTTGAGTAAACTAATTCTATTTATCTGTATATTGAATACACAAATATGATAACAGTTTAAGATGCATTATACCTATCATTTTATATCTGAAATTTCAAGAGGATCACATTACCTGTGTGATGTCATCAGTACTGGCTCCACCAAGCAGAGAAGCCAATTATGGCCAAAGGAAAAGACTGAAATACTCAAAGTTCAATGTTGTTTAAGTTATTTAAGGTCCCACTTCAATCATCGTTTGATGTTCTGTTGTAAAATTGTTCCCAGATGTCTTAATGATAATTATGACTCTTTTAGCAAAAAAAAAAAAAAAAATGTTTCTCTCCGTTTACACCACTCACACCATCAACCTAACACTACAGCTGTAACAAAAATGGTGAACAATGGTGGATTGCCCATCTTATCTTCTACTTCATAAATATAATCCTTTTCGTACGGCATTATTTTGCCTTTCCTTCCCTGACTCACATTGATTTGAGTAAAGAAATGCTTAAGAAATACAAATCTAAGCTTAATTTTCTTTGTAAATGTCCTTAAGTAGAAAAAGAACATGTTAAAAACACAAAAAACACACATCTGCATAGGTGTTTAAGGGTTGAATTAAGTATTATGGTTAATAAATATCTTGGCTTCATCAAAGAGAACAACTTTTCAAAAAGAGATCAAGTTTCACCCTATTCTTTTTCAATGGGCAGAAACAGCTTAATTTTTTTAACAGACAAAAAAAAACCAAAAAGGAATTCTCTTAAAAAAAAAACCTGAACAGCCGAAGGGGCTGAAACAGAATCTGAAGTTTTCTCAGCATCTGTGGCTCAATGTCTCCACCTTATTGGAGGAAACGGTCAACAGAAGTGGGATTTCACTCTTCATGAGTCGTTCTCCAGTTGAACACCAGAGAGCATGCTCAGCTGGGGAGTGAGGAGGGGGGGGTATCACACAGGAAATGATTTAAATCTTGCTTATGGAAGTCTGAAGTAACATGAAAATCTTATCTGAGCTTCCGACAAGTTTGTTATTTTCGGACTCTGAGCATCAGAGTCAGGCGTGTTCTTCGACTGCAGCAGACTGCAGATCAGACTGCAGCAATCCGAATGCGCAGCTGCATGCTAAAGACGCTTCCACTGCAGCTGTGTGATGATCCATTTTTGTCTTGAAGGAGTCAGGAATCTCCTCACTTCCACACTGACAGTTAGTAAAAAAAAAGAACAGATGTCCCTAGTGTTTAGAAGCAGTACTGCATGAGGTTTGAAACTGATGGATCGCTGATTTTTGGGAAGACGTAAAACACATCATGTCATTTCTTAGCTGCAGGTGGAGAGAAGTTCTCTCTATGAAGATAATTTGTCCTGAAAGCTTAAACATTTTGGATCCTGTTACATTTGAAACAATTAAAAAAAATCAATATAACTAAAACAACAACTTTTTATCTTTATATAGTTCCAATATTAAAGGGTTAATCTAATTAGAAAAGTAATGACTGCATACCGTTCAGTTACCAAATGATATTTAAGGTTAGAAAACATAAAAAAAAAAAAACGCTTTTTAAGAAAATTAAAGTAAAGGTTTGTGAAACCTGTGTGATTTATCAAAATTGGTTATGTATTGATGCTCTTTATAAAATGTAATATGAAAGTCCCTGTATGACAATTTTTTTATTTAAAAAAAACCATTCTCAGTAGTGGTTTAATAAGGATTATGAAGTTTTTAACCAAAATCCCACATCCTAAATGTCTTGAGAAGCTTTTTCTTCATGTTGATCTAAAGCTTCCATCAGAAAAGTATATACTGTGGGGGCGTGGCTTTTGGGGCTGAGCGGAGCCGCTGTTGAACACCTACAGTTGTACAATTGTAGCTTAGGAATTGGCTCTAAAAAGTTTATTAGAGAACAAAGTTTGAAAAAAACAAAAACTTGTATAAAGTGCCAGCACAGGAAAAGAAGATTTCTTTGAATTTCAGAGAAAGGCAGGGTAAACACTTTACTGCCAAAAACATTGGCTCATCCATCCACATGATCAGAATCAGGTGTCCTTAGAATTTGATCTGACCACAAGTGTATACAATCAAGCTCTCAGACATGCAGACTGTTTTTACAAACATTTGTGAAAGGATTAGTGAAATCCAGCATGGAACTGTCTAAGGATGTCACCTGTGTAACAAATCCAGATGAGAAATGTCCTAAATATTTCAGTCAACTGTTAGCTCTATCAGAACAAAATGGAAGAGTTTGGGAACAACAGCAACTCAGCCACCCAGTGGTCAGTCACATAAACTGATAGAGAGAGGTCAGCAGATGCTGAAGTGCACAGTGCAAAAAGGTCGTCAACATCCTGCAGTCAATCGCTACAGAGCTCCAAGCTTCATGTGACCTTCAGATGAGTCGCAGAGAGCTTCATGGAATGGTCTCCATGGCCGAGCAGCTGACACACATCACCAAGTGCAATGCAAAGCATTGATGCAGAGGTATAAATCACGCTGCCACTGGACTCTAGAGCAGTGGAGATGCCTTCTCTGGAGAGTTGAATCATACTTTTCCATCTGGAAATCTAATGGACCAGTCTGGGTTTGGAGGTTGCCAGGAGAACAGTACATTTCAGAGTGCTTTGTGCCGAGTCTGAAATTTGGTGGAGGAGGAATGATGGTGTGGGCTTGTTTTCTAGGCCCCTTAGTTCAGGTGAAAGGAACTTTGAATGCTGCAGGATACCAAAACATTTTGGAAATTCCATGCTCCCAACCACAAGGAACAGATTGGAGCAAGCAGCTCCCTCTTCTAACATGACTGAGCACCAGTAAGTGAAGTCCATAAAGACATGGAGGACAGTCTGGTGTGGATGAACTGGACCGGCCTGCACAGAGTCCTGACCTGAACCCCATCAAACACCTTTGGGATGAATTAGAGCAGAGACTCCAAGACTGAGAGTCAGGCCTTCTCCAACAACATCAGTGTGTGACCTGACCAAGGATACTTTTAGAAGAGTGGTCAGACATTCCTACATACACACTCCTCAACCTTGTTGACAGCCTTTTTAGAAGAGTTGCAGCTGTAATAGCTGCAAAAGGTGGACCCACATCATATTGAACTCTAGGAACGGGATGGTACTTCAGTTCATATGAGAGTCAAAGCAGGTCAGACAATATTTTTGGCAATATAGTGCAAGTAAACTGAATGATGGTTTACAGGCCTCTAGGTGGCAGTAATACAGAAAATGAATTCAACCAATGTTTGAACCTGAAGAAGAAGAAGTTACATTCGGGTCAATCTTGATTGTTGTTCACCTTTTGGTACATTCCTTCAGCGGTCGCCACAGCGAATCAGATTTCATTGATCTACACATTTGGTTTGGCAGAGTTTTTTGCCGGATGCCCATCTTGACACAACCCTGTATTTTATCCTGACTGGGGACTGGTACAGGGAGACCCTTGTACATAGGTAGGCAGTAGCTTGAATGGTCTTGCCTTTAAGGACCAACATGGGATTCAACTCGTCCTGCTTCCTGGGAAATGAACCCTGGTTTTCCATACACCCATCCTACACCGCAGATATCCAGTCGTGATTCTTACCTGAGCAATCACCATCTGAAGTCCAGACACAGCAGATAGGAGCTTCTTTGTGTTTTCACCACAGATTCACAGTAAGGGCGGCTTTATGCTGTTGTGGCCAAACTTCAAGTCTTCTGTCATCATGATCTTCATAATAAAAACACGTCACGCTGACCTACACTCACAAAGTTCAAGGAATCAAGGAGGATACTTCTGCCCCACCTTGGACCGCTCTTAGATTAAACTCTACCAAACTAAGACCCGGTTTAGACTCAGGACAATGTCACAGACATGTTCATTGCTCTGGTTCAGTCAGAGCTGTGGAGCCCCAAGTCCATAAATAGATATTTTGTCATTAGAATACTGTTTCTGTGAGGACACAAACACAAACACTTCTCTCAGCTGATGTGCTTTGATGATTACTTGGCATCAGATCCGCCATTTCCAGCAGATCCAGAGCGGGTTTCTGTAGAACTGTACAAGAGGTCAATAAAATCAACTTGGAGATTCACAGTCACCATGACAACAAAGAGGGAGAATTATGAAAAAAGGGAGGGCCTGAGGAACCGGGCCTGAGGATGACCTGAAGACGCCGAAACAGAGAAGTGGATTCTAGCTAAAACTAAGCTAAAACAGTTAAACTAGTTAAACAAGCTTTATGTTAAAGTCCTAGAGAATAAGGTAAAGTCTGACTGTATATATGCTGTGATTATTTTGGGAATTTCTCCCAGGCACCTTATAAGACAGCTAGAGCTTCTCAGTTCTAAAGGACCACATGGTTTTCTGTTTTTCAACATTTTATATTCTTTCCTATTTTTCAACATTAATTTAGACATTTTAACAGTAGAAACAAACACATCACCTTTGGCTTGTTTGATTTGATTTTCTTTTTTTTTTATGTTTATATGTTTTGTTTACAGTTTTTTAGATCTTTTTTTAATGTTAGTGTTTGGAAGTCCCCCTTTGATTCTGTGACTGCAATTTGTTTTTTTATCTAAATGCTTCAAACTGGGTAGACCCAGCATTTTTCCTGCTGGTTCCAGGTTCTTCGTTCCATTGTTATCAGCTAATTAATTTATAATCTGCATCCTCACATTTACATCCAGTCAGAACCAGAACCAGTGTGAATCAAAGTCTGGGAGCTTCTGCAGCTTGAAGATGCTGAAGATTAGTCCACCTTTAACTAAAATATTTGAATTCTGCTGAAGATACGAGAAGTGGATGTGTTTTTTTTTTTATACCTTAAGATTAAAATCAATCTTAAGGTATATTCAGCTTCAGCTTTGTCTGCTTTCTAAATGGACTCAGCATGTGACGGAGAGCTGCAGTGACCCGCTGTCCTCCGGTCTAATCTGATTTACCAACCTTTGAATAACAAAAAAGAAAGCTGAAGCTTTAACACAATGACTGATGGAAAATAGTTTATATTTTGCAAACATCTACATTCATCAGACGCTCCTTAAAGGTTCAGAGTTTGACCTCCAGAGGTGAAACTATTCTAAAGGGACGGAGATCAACCGATGGCGCAGTAAAGAGGAGTCATCGTTTCTTCAAGGACACCCCCCGCAGAAAAACAAGCTGCAGGAGGTAAGAGGTCACGAACATCTGACTACTGAAGTGCAGATCTAGCACCACACCCAAAACTACACTCTTTAACCTTCATGCTTCTAGAAGCTGTTGTAAACAACGACCAAACCTAGACGACCACCGTGTTTCTAGTTTTCTCTCTCTGCTTCTTCCTCTCCAGCCTTAACCCTTCCGCTCTCCTTGGGGTCCAGATGGCTCCAACCACATATTGTTATGCGATTTCTTCCATGACAAATGTTGACAAAGGGGGACAGGATTTTATGTCTGCCATGGACATTAGTGAAACTCCGAAATCAGTGAAAAAAAAAAGTTCAGCGCACTGTCCTGTGGTGTCCAGATGACCCCACTTTTAATGTAAACAAGCTAAGGAGAACGGAAGGGTTAAATTGTCTATAGCAATGATTGCAGTTGTTACTCCTCCATACAGTAGAGGGCAGTACGTCTTCTTCTAAGTACATTGCATCAAACAAAGAACAGAACAGAAGAAGCAATCATATCTCCCCAACTACCACAGGGGGAAAGAAAAAGGTCTAATTAACCCTTTATCACCCGAGGCGTCAATGGTGACGTCTAAACACAAAATCATTAATGTACTGTAACTTTTTAACCGTTAACACAATAATTCCAGCGGATTTTGAAGGAGGGGAAATCAAAGAACATAAGTTGAGGGGTTAAAATATTTAGAAATCCACCAAAAGTACAATTCCCAAAGCCCCCGCCCTTCACATTTGGTATCAAATGTCCTCTGTACAAAAGGGAGTTCATTCAATACTATGCAGAAGATGTTAGAGATATTGGTTTAGAAATGTTGTCTACAGACTACAACACATTTACATAGCTGTAATCAGGGGGTTCTTGAGCTAACAGCGTGTGTAATAATTACCACTATGGTTTGTATTCTGTATTCATAGTCACATGGTTTACATTTACGAGGCGTTTTTAGCATGAAGTGACACCAAACTGATGAAGCTTTGAAGAATCCGTCAGAGTCCATTGAAGCGAGATATTTTTTTCTCATGGCGCTCTCTTAACCACAGCAGACTCTGGGTTTTCATGAACTCCAACAGAAATTTAAGCTGGAAATCGGAAAGTGTTTGAATTAAAAATGTTCTCCTGAGAAGAATGAAGCTAAATTGTCTGGTGTTACAAAAAAAACAAAAAATTAAGGACGACAAACCAATAATCTAGTTCATATGCATTTACTTTAGAATGATGTATTTAAATAAATACACTATGTTAGTAAGGTTTTATATAGTCTTTCATAATCTGAACAAAAAAAGCACAAATCTTCAAGATTCCCCATAACTAATACATATTACAAGTATTTTGAAATCAGGTGATTTTAATGATCATGTTGACCAATAACAGATTTTCTAAAAAGTTCACTGATACTACAGAAACATCTCATCTGCAGCAGAAGAATGCTCCAATTCCAAAGTTCTGAGAAGCTCCTGTCCATGATTTGGGTCTTTCTGCTGCTTTCATTGATCGTGCCGGTTCTGTCTGCTGCTAAAAACACACAGGAGGAGGGCTCTGAATGATCGGACCAGCTCAGGTTTCATTCAGGCTGGGGGTTTGTAACAGAGTTAAACATTTCAGTGAGGTAACGTGATGACCTTCAGGTCCTCGCTGAAACGAAGACTATTTTGGTAAAAGCAATTTTCTTATTGATCTTGAAGAATAAGAAGAGGGTCTTTGTTGTTACAAATGTGAGCTAAAAATGGAAACACAAGTTTTTATGTCAGTGTAATCACCAGCAAGATCAATAGTCTGTTCAAGCAGATTTCTCATCTCAAAGCTCTGCTTTTTTCAACTAAAAATACAAAACAACAGATCAATCATCTGTTACTACATACGTCTTTTACTTATAAAAAATACAAATATAAATAAAATATAAAGATACCTACAGTTTCCTTTGAATCAATTATTTTAAATTATTTGACTTTATTTTATTTTCATTTAACCTCCATTCTATTGGATTGTGGTCTTTAGGGTCCAGTGCTTGCATTTAAAACATCCATAAGCACTGTCGCTGTGTCATTGGAGAACATTTCAACCAAACAGGAACCAGCTGCCTTATCATCATCTGCTTTTGAGGGTTTTTTTTGGTTTCTGATTATCATCACGAAGACCGAAATGCAGCAGAAAAACCTGAGAGAATTGCAGCATCAAAACAAAATCCTCAACAAAGGAAGATGGAGGAGGAGTCAGGGCTCCTCCTCCTCCAGCTGTTTGTCCCTCCAGACTTGTGTTCACAAACAAACAAACAAACAAAAGTGAGGTTTCCTGCTGGGTCATCTCTATCGTTTCTGCTCTAAACGCAGATGTCTCAGTATCTGTCATTCATTTGAATTAAAAACCAAAACAAAATATGCCATTACCTTCTTCTTGGGACTAAAGGTTACTAAAGGTCATTTCAGGTTTAAGCTTTCAGTCAGAACTGACTCATCATAATACTGTGGGTGTAGATCAAAGGCACAAACTATGATTGGAAATCGTCTGGAGGATTGGGGGCGGCACATTCACTGAAGTTGGCTCCGCCCACTTCAATAAAGTTCTGACAACAGCATAGGTGAAGAAACAACTTAACATAGAAGTCAAAGGGAAATTGCTCTAGCCTCTAGTGGTCACTCGAGGAACTGCATCATTTAGTAATTTGTTGTTTAACCTCTTAATATCGGAGCTACAATGTTTATTTTCTTTGATTTATTGTAATTTTTCAACCATTAACACGATCAACGTGATTCCAGCAGATTCTGAAGGAGAAAGATAAGTTACAATATGTTAAAGATTTTGTGTTCAAGTGTCACAAGCAACGCCTCAGGGGTTAAAGGGTTAAATCAAATTGAGGATTGGAAGGTGGACACATTTTACTGCCGGAAGAGTGAGAAAGGTTCATCTATGGCTTTCATTTTAAATGGTGTATACATATCTTTATATTAAATGTGTGTTTAATGGTCAGAAGCATAAACAAAACTGAACAAAATAACAGTATTTTATTTCTGTGAAAAATTAGCAGATCTATGGAAATGCTGACGGAGCTGTGAATACAAGAGATTGATTACATTTGACCTATTTTAACACTTTTTTTTATCACTATCTATGCATCCTCTATTGAAGTTTATCCTTCTGAAAAATACAAATGTGTGGATTAGAGAAGGATCTGGTTCATTTTCTTTATAAATGATATTAAAAAATTAAGAACGTTTCTGTTCTGGAATGATTTTTGGCAGGAAAAAAAAATTATAATTAAGTACTGTATTAGCTGTTCTAAAACCACATTTGTAAACATATGATGTCACAGTGAGTTTGGGATATTGTAAAAAAAAAAAATTACTCAGTGGATGCAGTACAAGTAACAAAACTAAAAGCTTCTAAAATAAAAAATAAAAAAAACTTGTCAGTGCAGCCTCAGTGTCAACATTCTGTGGATATAAAAAGTTGATTTTGTCAGTAAGTCATTCAAAGTTCATCAGTCAAACACAAACAAATGATGCCACTTTATGAATGAGTGGATCCACCCGGTCAAAGTGCGTCTTCAGGCTGGTAGTAGTCAGTCAGATGTTGCAGGTTGCAGGCTGTTGCCCCTCTGAAACTCAAGCTTGTTAGACAAAACAGAGTAGCACCATGGTTTAACGCTGAAACACGTTCCCTCAAACAAATAACTCGTAAATTAGAAAGAAAATGGCGCCGTTCTGGCTCAGAGCACTCTCTGAATGCTTGGAAATGCAGCCTCTTAAGCTATAAAAAATCCCTGCGTAAAGCGAGAACTCAATATTACTCATCTTTAATAGCAGAAAATGCAAATAATCCACGATTTCTCTTTAGTACTATAGCCAGGCTGACCAGCAGCCACAGCTCGGTTGAACCACATATTCCTGCTGCCCTCAGCTCTGAAGACTTTGTTACATTCTTTGATGATAAAATCTCAAATATCAGATGCAAATTGAACAAGGTTATTCCTACCATTACCCCTGAGCAAATTAAAATGGTAGAAAGGAAAACATCCATAGAAATGTCTGTAACATTAGATTGCTTTACTGCTGTGGACCAAGCAGAAATAGCATCAGTTATTACATCTTCTAAAACTTCCACTTGTCTCTTAGACCCAATCCCCACTAAACTTTTTAAAGAAATCTTCCCCCTAATCAGTGAATCTATTCTAACCATAATAAATGCCTCCCTGGAAAACTGTTATGTGCCTCAGTCTTTTAAAATGTGCTGTTGTTAAAACCTCTTTTGAAAAAGCCCAGCCTGGATCCTGACATTCTGGCCAACTATAGACCAATATCTAATCTCCCATTCATATCTAAAATCCTAGAAAGAGTTGTGGTAAAGCAGCTGCAGTGCCACCTACAGGACAACAATCACTTTGAGGATTTTCAGTCGGGTTTCAGACCTCACCATAGCACTGAAACTGCACTGGTCAGAGTTACCAATGATTTGCTATTAGCTTCAGAAAAGGGACTAATCTCTGTTCTGGTCCTGTTAGACCTCAGCGCAGCTTTGATACCATCGACCACAGCATCTTACTCCAGAGATTAGAGCATAACATAGGGATCAAAGGATCTGCCCTCCAGTGGTTGAATCCTATCTATCTGATAGACACCAGTTTGTTCACGTAAATGGACAGTCCTCTCATTGTACTCGAGTTAGCTACGGAGTCCCACAGGGCTCAGTTTTAGGCCCATCCTATTCATGCTTTACATGCTGCCCTTAGGAGACATAATCAGGAAACACAGCATTAATTTCCACTGTTATGCAGATGATACACAGCTGTATTTATCCATTAAACCAGATCAGAATGACCACCTAGAAAAACTGAATTCCTGCATCAGAGACATTAAGTCCTGGATGACAATTAATTACCTCCTTCTGAACCCAGAGAAAACTGAGGTCATGATACTGGGTCCTAAACACCTGAGAGATGCTCTCTCAGATAAGATAGTCTCCTTGGATGGTGTAAATATTGCTCCCAATTCTTCAGTCAGAAACTTAGGGTCTTATTTGACCAGGATTTATCATTTAATGCTCAAATATCTCAAGCTTGTAAAACTGCATTTTTTCACCTACGCAATATCGCTAAGATTAAAAATATGTTATCTAAAAGTGATGCTGAAAAACTCATCCATGCATTTGTTACGTCGAGACTGGATTACTGTAACTCTTTACTGATAGCATGCCCTAAAAGTTCTTTAAAAGGTCTTCAGCTTGTCCAGAATGCAGCAGCAAGATTGTTAGCAGGAACTAGCAGAAGAGAACACATCACTCCTGTGTTGGCTTCTCTCCACTGGCTCCCAGTTGAATTTAGAGTAAAGTTCAAAATCCTCCTGTTAACATATAAGGCTCTGAATGGTGTGGCCCCATCCTATATTAGAGATCTCATAGTTCCTTACCAGCCAATCAGAACGCTTCGCTCACAGAATGCAGGACTGCTTGTAGTTCCTAGAATTTTTAAAAGTACAGTTTGAGTTAGAACCTTCAGTTATCAAGCTCCTGTTCTATGGAATAAGCTCCCAGCCCATGTCAGAGAGCAGGTACAGTTTCTACCTTCAAAACTAGCCTTAAAACATTCCTATTTGGACAGGCGTTCTGCCAGACTAGCCAGTAATCATAGAATAATTAACATAATGCTCCCATACTGTTCTGAAGTTTGGGGAAATAATTATTATAATCACATACTTCTCCAATATATGCTTGAAATATAAATGATGAAATATGTATATTCTCTACATAATAACATAGAAGGCTGCTAGAAGTTAGAAGCTGGGAAAAGTATGGTGCACTGGGGCTCTGTCCTCTTTTCCATCTACTTCTCCTCTCCTCTACTTTTTTATTTACTTCTAACTGTATGCCTGTGTTGGTGGTGCAGTATAATTCACATTTTTCCTTCTCTCCGACTCCCCTGTGGGAGACCGGGAGAGACTGCAGTTTCGGGAGACTTGTTGGTGATCCTGACGAAGCCCCGCCCATCTGGATGAAGCCCCGTCACCATCCGTCACCATCCTGCATCTCTGAGTGGGAGTGATTCCTGGGGTCGTCTGCCCTCCTGCTCCTGGTCGTGGTCTGCAGTTCTGCCTCATCTGGACTATGGACTTAATCATCACTCGTCCCTCAGCTCTATATGAATGAACTCAGCTCTATATGAATGAACTCTACTCATATATGCAGTTTTAGCAGCTAACTTTTCTTTAACCGTTTTGGTATCGCCTGTCCGTCCTGGGATGGGATCTCTCCCTCATGTGGGAATCCCTAAGGTTTCTTCTTTTTTTTCCTGACTCAGGTTTTTTTTAGGAGTTTTTCCTTACCGCGAGGGAGGGTCTAAGGACAGGGATGACCTGTTCTTTATAGTCTGTTTAGTTTTTACCTATTGTGCATATTTTATGACTCCATCTGTGCATCTGTAAAAACTGCAGGCATGAAGCCCAATGAGGCAAATTGAATTTGTGATATTGGGCTATATAAATAAAATTGAATTGAATTGAATTGAATTGCAGGTGAATTTAGTGCTTCTCAAATTGTCATCAGCAGACTTTCATCAAGACAGAACTACTGCCAGAGTTTGTGACGGACCCAGGAGTGGAGCCTTGGAAGTGACAGACCACAACCAAGACCAGAACCTAAGGACTTCAGGGTCTACAGACAAACGATTTAACAGTCGACTCCGCCCCTTTGACTTGAATGCCAGACGATGTCACAGGTGATTCCACTGACACAGAGACACCGCTCTAAACGTTTTCAGTACAAGATCATGTGACCTGGACAATGCAGCAGTGGTCTACCGTCCTGTTCACTGATGAGTGTCGGGTCACCCTGTACGGGACTGATGGTCGTCGGCGTTGCTAGGGACGATGAGGTGAGCGAAACGCCAAGGTTAACATGGCCTCCAGGGTTTGCTTTGGTTGATGAGGTGCAACAGTCTGGACAGGCATCATCAGTCAGAGCAAAACTGATTCGTAGACGGTCCAGTCTCTGAACGACATGTTCTTACCTCAGAGATATCAAAGAACCATCATCACCCCCCAATTCCACCAGAACACCCTCAACTTTCTGTTCATGGATGAAAATGCTCCACCACATGGTACCAGAACCGTTACAGCTGGACTTAGGGAGGTAGGAGCATCCGATATGGTATTTTACCAGCAATGCCCTCTGACCCATTGGGCATGCCTGGGACCCAGGGAGTGACCTGGTAGATCTGGAAGAGTGGAAGGCCTCAGAACAACAACGTGAGTCTAGAGAGGAGCAAGAGATGTTTCTGTCATTGCAGCAAATGGTAGAAATAACTGCTACTAACATAATTTAATTTCTCCTATTTGGGGTTATCTTTATTATTGTGTTCATTTTTGGGGTAATAAATATAAAACTAATTCAAATGCTGTTTCTTCTCTGTCATTATGAGGAATATCAAAGCGAATGTTATGCATTTAATAAAAAAAACGTAATAAACAAACTTTTAATAAACTTTTTCAAACATTCACTTGTTGAGAGCTGTTGATTCAATTTTTTTTTTTTTGGGGGGGGGGTAATATCGTTGCAGGGACTCTACTGTAAAGCTCTGAAGTTTTCTGTTTTCATCACACTATTTTCTATCGATAATTTTCCTGGTTGAAGGAAAGACAAATTCTGCTGCCAAGAAACAGAACATTTTTTATTGTTTTTACAGGTAAAAATTTGAACATTAAATCACTTTCAGGTGTTGATTTGTTTCAAGGTTTTCTGGATAGATTTGTGCAGAAAATGACTTTTTAAAAAGATGCTTCACAAAGAAAGTTTTTGATCAAATCGGAATGTTTTTCTTCAACAATCAAATGATTTTTGTAGAACTCAACAGAAAAGGCGAGCTCAGAAGAAAAAAATCTACTCTAAAAACCACCAGCAGAAGCAGCAAGACAGATGCTTAAAAACATCCCAAGAACTTCAACCAGACCAGCCTCAACCAGCAGCCAGAAAGCCCTCGGCTTCAGCGCCGTCTATGATTTACGCCCTAACCAACCCCAACCACAGCAGCCAGGAAAACCCAGAGAGAAAAGCCTGAAGAGGAGCGAGAGAAGCAAACATGGCAACCAACTGAGAGCGTTCAGTCAGAGCGGCAGCAGGCCTACACACGGGACGGGCTGCTGGTTCCTATGAGGCCTGCAGAGACAGAAACACACATTAACACAAACTGCAACACAAACATGCGCCGACAACCCCAAAATCCTTGCGGTGTCACCAGACGTTTACTGAAAAGTAGCCCCGCATTGAAGACATCTGAGCTTAAATTATGATCATGCTCCGACTCTGATGAAGCTAAGAGTTCAACAAGACAACAAACATGATGCAGAGAAAAAAAAGACTACAAGGGTTAAAAAAAAAATATATATATATATATATATATTCACTGCATTTCCACTTTTAAAGCACATCATAACATATTCCTATTTCAAATAGAATGGATCCGAAAATATAAATTGAAAAAACATGTTTACCAAAAAACAACATCATAACATAATTGCCCTCTAAAATAAAAAAAAAAAAAACAGGAAGGTGTCTTTATTAATCTTAAAAATTTAGTTTTAGTTTAGTTTATCTTCAAAATGTTCAAAATGTTGAGGGAACTTGTTTAGTTTTCAAATTCTAACCTAAAGATTATGCTAACCAAAAAATGTTGGCAGAATATTCTGAAAAAAAACTACAAAAATACAACTCTGCTAATTTCCTTCTCCTTTTTAAAAAAAAAAAAAAAAAAACTAACGTGTTTATGAATTACAGATGTGTGTTTGAGCTTTCCGCTTTGTTTAGCCACATTAAGCTATGCTAGCCTACAGCTAGCTGGACTTAGGAGAGTGAAAATTAGAATTCAAAATTATGTTTATTTAAAGCTGAATCCCTGAGAACACAACACACAAGAAGTCTCTGCTTTACCCTTTCTTGGCAGAAAAAAAGAGTTTTCCCTATTAAGCTAACAAATGCTAAATTTCCAAATCTCAAATGTACAGTAGGTGGAAGAGCACTGAGCACTGCCCCCATAAGGCTGTCAGTGGTATTACACAAACCTCCACAGAAGGTCTGGAAAATGAAGTTTATGATGTAATAAATGCTGAATTTGCCTTATTTTACTGAGATTACATATTTCATTGGTTTGTTTAAAGTTGAATTTCAGCACAAAGAGCAACATAAGAAGATATAAACAATAAAATATTCTAGAATACAAGAGTAAAAAGCAAAGATGATTGTGAAGCTGATGGTTAAACTAGTCCGAGTCTAACTTTTAGTAAACTGTATTGGCCCTTTTGACAATGAACATTTGCATGTAAAACAGTGGCTTGATTATTTTTTTTGCTCAGAAACAGTAAAGTCCATAATGTAATGTGTTTATTGTAAATACTGAGGACAGAATAATAAAGCATTCATGACCATTTTTCATGCATTGAGGTAAAAGAGTGAAAAAGCTAAAGAAAAAAGACAAAAAACAACATTGCTTTTACGATAAATGCATTGCTAGAGTGCGTCTGCTACCTTTCAGGGACACTGAGCTGTTAGATGCAATGTGGTTAAAATGTACCAAACTTTAGTGCTTCTACATCATAGAACAGGGGTAGGGAACCCTGGTCCTCAAGAGCCACATTCCTGCATGTTTTCTACCATACCCAGCTCTGGCATGTTCTTATTGGCTGAACACACCTGACCCAGGTAATTGTCATGAGTCCCTACACTGATTACCTGGTTCAGGTGTGTTCAGCCAATAAGAACATGCCAGAGCAGGGTATGGTGGAAAACATGCAGGAATGTGACTCTCGAGGACCAGGGTTCCCTACCCCTGTCCTAGAATCAATGTTAGGCGGACCCACTGCAAAAAGTTAGTCCAGAGCCCTGATTATAGCCAGAATAGACGGTGTGGTTCTGTGCAGCAGCACATTATCTAGAGCTACAATCCTACTGAGCATGCAGCATGTGTTGAAAAACGCTTCTTTTGTTTGCACGTTTAGGCCATGGTCTTCACATTGGGCAAGAAGGGAGAGGATTCTTTATTCTGTCTGAGCCTTTTACTAGAGCATTTCTAACATTTTTCAAAAATGTCAAAGTGGTGTAAATCTTGCTCCCAGGTTTTTCTTTTACAGCTCTATTCTGATACATGTCATCCAATTCCAGCCGGGCACAAACCGCAATTATTAGCTTCTCCTCCATGATCAATGTTTAAACAGCCGGCACTTCTGTGAATTAAGAGGAACACTACCTATACCTCACTATCAAATCCAAGTCCCTGACTGGTCAAAGTTTGTCATGGTTTAACGGCAGCAACATGTGTTGAGTGGATCTGTGTTTCATAGAAACTTGTGTTGCGTCTGAACGTGGAAGCCTAAAAAGCACATTTACATTAACTTTTCATTGTCAGTAGCTGGATGAACACGCATTGCTGAGTCCAGGGTGAGTGTATCTCATCAGTGACAATAGATTTCAGAACCACACAAGCAGATCCAAACAGATCAAAGATCCTCTATAAAACCTCCAGAGCTGGACCTGCTGCAGTCATCTCAGTGACAAACAAGAGACTCTTCTCTTCACTTTCAGAGTTTTCTAGATGCTTCTCAGCTGAGGAAAGTTTTCATTCGAAGTTCCATGTAGTGATCCATAAACAACAGCATATTTGCAGAGACTTCAACCAATTTAGATTTCTTCCCAGAAGAAGCTACAAAGGAAACCAAAGCCTTCATGAACACGAACAACAAAACACTGAGACCAAAGTGTAGTTTAGAAAACATCAACATACCAGCAGATCCAGATCAAATCAAACGCTTCACAAAAGCTGACTGCTGCCAACTTTACAAATGTGTCTTTGTCGGCTCCACGTTAATCACCAACTTAACCCGATTCAAATCCAGGAACTACAACACATTTAGACCCTGAAAGTGAATCTTTATTCAATCAGGTAGGACTGTCACGGAGGTAATAATAAACGTTTAAACCTTTTCGTTTAAGCGATTCCTTTACCCAGAGACAGTGAGAACCAACAACTCTTTGACCCTCGCTAAAGATCTCACTCACAGCAAATAACCGAAGCGCATCACATTCCGGACGCTGTCTCACCTTTAGCCCGGCCCAGCTCTGAGGACTGGCTAAAATTTGACTGTTGGCTTGGAGGTCTGTAGGGTGGGGGCTGCCTGAGGGGGGGCAGGTCTGCTTCTGGGTTCTGCAGAGGCTGTAGGAACAACAGGAAGCATCAGACGTCAGATCCGCATGTTATTAGCATGAGTTCTGCTTTGCATGTAATTCTTGCATGAGTGAGTGAACCACTCCCAGTGAGATAAATAAATGTCAATTCAAGCATGAAGACTACTCACCAAAGATAAAAGAATTACACCTGAATACATACAAAAATGCTTTATTTGGAAGCAAATTAAAGTATGTAATACAATATCTGCCTTTAAATGGTTTTGAACTCTTGAAGTTTTATGAAACAGTTTGAAAAACAGACACATTTGTAGATTTGATCCTGTTTGAACCATAAATCTCTTAATACATTTCTTTCTTGTTCCCTGAAGAATTGAAGCTCCAGTTTTATTTCAGCTTAAAAATGTGAACTTGTTGGATTTTAAATCAACCGTATTTTACTCTTCACAGCTATACACACACTCTTTTGTTTAAATAATTGTAATAAATGTGACTCCAAAGTTTCTGTGTAACAGATATAACATGAACTCCCTGATGCGTGACACTCAGGAGTGACTGTGGCAGTGCTGCCCTCTGCTGGACTTATTAGCACTCACACGTTACCTCTGGTTAAAAAAAACATCCATCAGAACTCACCAAAGACTCTGCCCTTTTGGATTTTTGCTTGTAGTTTGACGGTGTCAAAGATGCAGGCTGCACAACAAACACAAACACAACAAAACAAACAAACAAACACACAAACAAACACAAATACAAAACGACATCAGATCAATTCTACTAGCTCCTTTCTGAAGTCCTAAAATATGTTGAAATGTTTTTGTGATCATAAGAATTTAGCCACCAAATACCAACTGACTGTTTCTACAAATCTCCCAGCATGCATTGCATCAACATTAGAGGACATTTCACCTAAAATTGGTCCGACTTTGGAGGGAAGTTTATCAGGCTGTGATTGCATTTAAATGGGATTTTAAAATCACTTTTTGCATTATTATCCTAATAATTTCCTGCAAATAAAACTACAAATGATCAAAATGTTTTCCTCCAGGATGGTCATCTATATGTATCATAGCACTTTGAGTGTTTTTTCCGTCACTGTTTTCTGTCGGTCTTTCTTCTTTCGCCGACAGATCGGTGCCTCGATTGTCGGGTTTAGACTATTTGGTTCTTGTATTTTGTCTGTTAAAACATCATTCAAACAATGAATGCTACAATCAAATCTCCCTTTAGTGTTAAAGAAAAAAAAACAGGATGTGTGTGTCCGGGTGGGGGTGCCAGTACCCGTGGAACTGATGACAGGCTTTGGACGATGAAGACGATGGGACTCGGAGCTGACTTGATGGCACTGACGGCCTCCTCGTGAT
This sequence comes from Oryzias javanicus, assembly GCA_003999625.1. Lineage (NCBI taxonomy): Eukaryota > Metazoa > Chordata > Actinopteri > Beloniformes > Adrianichthyidae > Oryzias > Oryzias javanicus. The sequence continues at coordinate 35,012,515 of CM012440.1, read as the reverse complement.
TGGCGGCTCGCAGGTCAATGCCCGACACCTGAATGCGCACACACACATTCAAACCTGTTTTCAGGACATTCTATGCAAAGTTATACAAGAGGCGGGTCAGGGACTTGGGGGCGGGTCTGCTGTGTGGCCCTTTTTTTTTCCTTGTAGAGCTAAAAAAAATCATCACTATGTTTGTGATCACAACATTTTCACTTCATTCTAAGCAGAAAACTAAAGAACGAAGCATATAAAACTCAAACCATGCAGTAACAACTGCTGCTCATGTGGGGGCACTGTTGCCCAGACTGTGCAAATCCAGGAGAAATGTGTTAGAACTTCCAGAGGAACCAATTTACTGCCGTGTTCTGTACCCCTCTGGTCTGAAAGTGGTTCATCTGTGGAGGAGATCTTTGTAGAAAAAACCCGGATCATTCAACCCCTCCCGCTTTGAGGCTTTTGTGAGTGAGATGAGATGGGGGGTGCAGGTGTTCCGCGGAGCCCCACCTCCAGGATCTTGTCCCCGGTCTTGAGGCTCTGGGTCTGAGCAGCAGGACTGCCTGGAATAACCTGCTTGATGAAGATTCCCTTCAGCTCCTCTCCGTTCTTCAGCCGCTTTATGACGTGTCGCCCCCCGACGATGCTCAGCCCCAGAGACTCGCCCTCCTCTGGCCACACCTCCACCCTGTGGGGGCAGAAACTCAGATTCATCAAGAAAACCAGGTTCATCTCACTGAACTTCCAGGGACCTTAAAAACAGAACCAAACTATCCAGCTGTTATAACTGCAGTTTGGAGGAAAAGTCAATGAAAAAGTTCTTCACCAACTTGTTAAATTTCATCTCACAGTTCAATCGGTTTTGAGTAACCGGGTAAACTGGTAGGTTTTACCTGCGGGGGGGTCCCCAGTGGCTGTAGGGGGGTGTTTCCTCTCCCTCCCCAGCCTCCCTCTCAGGCAGGATGCTGCAGGTGAACAAACTTGAGGTGAACCTCCGTCAGATCTCAGTTTTACCTGCAGCAGGCGTGAAGCTCTCTTACCTGCGACCTCCTCTCATTGGCTGAAAGGATTCCCTTTGGCCCCGCCTCTTCCTCCTTCCTGTGTCCGTTTTCCTGACAGACCTCCACATAAAGAAAAAACATTTTTTCTAAAAAGGTCAGATTTTTATATTCCTTTCAGAAATCAAATAAGCACCAACAAAAAATAACATATTTCTTTGATTAATTTTTAGTGGAATTAACTTTCTAAACCGACGTCAAACTCAAACAATTGGCATTGCATTGAGAGAAAATAAGTTTATGATAAAAATATTTTTATTCTATTTAGCTTTTCTCAAAGTCAGAACAACTCAAGGATTTTTTCTGCTCTTTGATAGTTAGGCTCTAGAACTGAAGAAATTATAATTAAAATGAGTCAAAATCATTTTTCTCCAAACTCTTGACAATAAAAAAAAAAAAAAGTCATAAAGGACTCAAAAAAACCTCAAATCGCGCAATTAAAGTAAAAAACCACTAAGCAAACATTTGGATCAGTGTTCTGCTGGAAGGTTACAATATGCCACTTAAAGATTTCATTCATTTATTCTATGAGAATTTATATTTCAGGTTGATGGGTACAAAAAAATGCAGAAAATCTCCACGCAATTCTGATTTTTAAGTCTGAAAATTGTGTTTATTTTCAGGAGATAATAAGAAACTCTGTAATTATTTCGATATCTTATTTTCAGCATTGACTTTCTTGTTGAAGTAAAAAATGACTTTTTGCATGGACAGATCATTTAAAACTTTCAAGTGATTTTTTTTATGTCTTTAGGTCAATTATAGTGAAAGGTTGAGGACTACCGTCATTGATGGAATGAGAGTTTGAATCTGTTTATTCTGTGAAAACCAAGAAAAACAACTTCTTCCAGAAGTATCAGTTCATGCTTTCAACAGAGGGGGGCAGCATAGGCCTAAAGACATCAGAAGCTCAGTGTCTGTGTGTTTTAGCTGTTTGTGCGTCTTTAGTTTTACACAAACACAGAGTGAAACTGATGAAGCACAGATGAAGCCAGAAAGAAGCGCTGCTGAAGCAGAGCTGTGACGGTACTGACTCGGTGTCGGTGTCGGTCAGAGTGAGCTCGGTGTCGGCCTCGCTGTCTCTGGACTCGGACAGACCTGCAAACACAAAAGTATGTGAGCCCACCTGGTGAACATCGGAACACTCGGAGCTCCTCTGGTCACCCGTCTTACCCCTTATAAATTTTCCCAAAGATCCAACACTCTCGTTGTCTGATCTCGCCAGCCTGTCCTCCTCCTCATCCTCCTCTTCATCCTCCCCTTCTTCTTCCTCCTGCTCCTCTCTTCTCCACATCTGAAATAAAAAACAAGCGATCAGAGAAGAGAGTCTCTTACCCTGATGATGATACTATTAAAGCAAATCTGAGCGATGTGAGGAAGATGCATGTTAGAGATTCAGTCAGAAAAGAGAAACAAAAACTTCAGCTCTGTCACCTCCTTCGCTCCTTTGCTGTCTTCACTGGATGAGAGTTTCCATTCTTCCCAAGATGGAGGAGAACTTCTGAGGACTGACTTCTCCTCAGCTCTATTCTCCATCTGATCCACCTCCTCTTCCTCCTCTTCATCCACAGCCATTTCCTTGAGCTCCTCTCCAGCCAGGAGATCAGAGAGCAAAGGGGTGGTGTAGCGAGGGAGACCTCCATCTAGGATCAGCTCCGGTTCCTCCAGCTCCTCCTCTGGGAGGATGAGGCTTTCCTCAAAACCCTGAAAGACAGAGGAGCAAACTTTGAGGAAAATCCACACCAAAAAAAAGGAAGATAATCGTTAGCAAAGTTTTGGGGGCTTCAGAATCAAACAATGTCTTTTAAAAATCTTTAAATCATCTTTGCTCCTTCAATTGAAAAATAATCCAACAATGAGATGATTAAAAAAAACCTTTCTTTTCTGGAATTTGTTTTTAAAGTTTATTTCTGGCATTAGCAGCTGATGCAGCTCTGAGAAGCAGAAGGGGTTCAGCTAGAGATGGAGGAGTTCAGACATGAATCAACATGGAGTTAAAAGCTGTTAATTGTTGCTTTTAGCTTTTTAGGTAGATCATTTTAACATTTCTACAGGGACAACAGATGAAAAATTTCCTCTTTGCTAATTCTGCCTCATTTTATTGATGCTTTTAATGTGAACTGTCCCTGAAAAATAAATAAGAACTCAAATTGGAATCTGCAGATTGAAGATGAAAATGAAAATACAACAGTAAGACAAAAATATTTCTAACAAAAAAAAAGTGAAAATTTGAACAAAATGTTGAACCTTTGGAGAACGTTTCACTGGACATAACAGCACTAAAAAGCACATTTAATAAGCTCTAAATGCGTAATAAATGTTTCAAGATTTAGTTGTAGAACAAACATAATTGTAATTTTAGAACTTTTTTGCATTAAACAAAAAAAAAAAGCTTTACATGCCAAATAAATAAAATCATTGCTCAAATACCTTCATCCATCCAATCCAGAAGTATGGAGCCAAAATAGTCTAAACTCCATCTCCCATAATGCTCCAACAACCCATCAAGCTGTGAGGCTTCATAGTTTATCAGTCTTACTAAAACATTATGATAGATTTTTGAGCGTTGTGTACCACAGAACATCCATTCAGGTGACTAAACACTTCCAGAATTTACACATAAAGCACACTGGATTAAAAAAGCTTATTGTCAATTTTGGAGAAAATTAAAGGATTTTAAGTAGCCTTCAGTCAAAAAATTACGGTGAGTAGAAAACAGCCACAAAGCTGTTGCTGTGCGTGGGATGTAGAACACTTCCAGAGAACTGCAGTAAATCTCGTACTTCACTGTACTGGTGGCTCACTTGTACCCGACGGCTAGAACAGAGAGAGCATTTTGGCTCGTAAAAGCTGCTGCTTTGGATGGGGGTAATGTAGAGACGAGCCAGTTGCTCAGTCAGCAACAAAATAAAAAAAACTTAAAATAAGCAGCGTCCTTCCAAAAAAATAATTGTGCCAATGACTTTTAGAGGACGTTAAAAAAGCTGTTGTTTTTTTTATGAATTTTAAAAAGTAAAGAGAAAAGATCAAAATCTAAAATAAAGTATATGTGGGATAGAACTTATTTTTATGCATGTCATGAGCATCTTTGCAAGAAGAGCACTTTTCTGAAAATTGTTCTAAAATCCCATACTAATTCTCTTATGATCCATTTTAAAAAGTCTTATTTTTAGCCACATTTTAAATAAACTGTTGCTTTCTAGGAAATTGTTTCTGTGGAGAGGCAGTACTTCATTAAAAATTCTATCCAATAGTTTTGATCCAGATTCCATTTCAGAAAAACAAAGACATTCATGAATCTGTTTGTCTGCAAGAGTATGCATTAATTATAACGGAGAAGGTCCACTCAGTGTGCTTTCTACGTAACAAATACAAATTTCCCAAATGACATTTTCCCACCTGGACCACCTTTAAAAACTATTTGAATATAGAAATACTCCGAATTTTTTTTATTTTTATACAAGTCCTCCAACGTGAAAGATGTCACAAGATTATGTTAAAAACATCAAAAGAACAAATTTTCTTCAGAGTAGGTCTTTCAAAAGAAGTATTATTTTAGCAGAAATGAATTGAATGTGTAAAAAAGATGAAACAAATGAAGAAGTAACAGAATCACTTAGATACAGCAGAGGAATAAAAAACTCAAAAAACACAGTCAGCCACCATCTAAAACCATTTTGAATCATTTTCATTTGTTAGTTGGGTCATATTTACTCATTTTAACTGTTGGATCTGCCTCGTTTGCTAAAATTTACCAATAAGCATTAAAATAAATACTAAAGGAAATATATTTTTGATGCATGAATCACTTTTGATGTACTCATTTTTAAAAAATAAAAAAATGAAGTAACACACAAACTTGGGCAGGAGTTGTTCCGTGCGCACAGGAATTGTGCCTGGTGAACATTCATTGGAGTTTCATACACACTCGTAGAGGACTTTTGGGGGGAACTGAACGCTATACATACTGTTCATATAAAATGAAAGGGTTTAATTAGCTCTGCAGAAAAGGTATGCTCCTGGCGAACATTTCAATGTGGGCCCCATATCTTTGGGCTGAATTGGTGGGCCCCAGGTGGGTCTGTCCATGGGAGCCATGGTGGCCCCACCTGTGTTTGCTGCACTGGCTTGAGTGGGCACTCAGTAGTCTGGCTCGCTAACGCTACGCCGTCCGCCGGGAGGCTGGTTAGCGTAGGGACCCAGACTACTGATTCCCTATCTAAGCCATTGTAGGCACACACAGGTGGGGCACCAATAGAACTCGCGGCAACGCAGAATATCCTGGAAGGGACTGTTCTCACTTTATGACATTCCACTGTGAGGATTCACTCATTTTTGTAGATTGGAAGGGGCTGGTGCTCAGAGAACAGGTTTTTAGAGGAATGCTTAGCTGGAGCAAAATACCGATTGTTGATTTTCTTGAGGAATTAAAAACCAAAACTTAAATTCACTCAAAAACTAAAACAAAAAAAAGACGATTTTGCATGATATAGTCCCTTTTAAAACTTCACATTTTATGTTAGGGCATATGTGCTTAAATTTTTAATACATTTTGAGGAAGTTTAAATTAAAATGCTTTAAGTTGTTCTAATAAAATAAAAACAAACTGGGAAAGCATCTTGCAGCTGCTGGTTCCTAATGTCAGTAAAACTGCTATTTTTTGTTATTTAAAATGATTAAATTTGAAGTCAACGTCTCTACAGACTGTTGCTGGAGGCACAAGCGTCATCGATCGCACCAGCAGCCCAGCGGGTGGAGGAGCAGCAGACACCCAGCAGCTGCAGGTGGAGGGCGTTCATGCCCGACAACAGAAGAGGAAGAGGAGCCGCTCAGGAAAAACTGCAGTGAAACTTTGAACATTCATCTCTGGGAACATAAAGGCTTCCTGCAGCTCCCCAAAGAGCCTTCCTCAGCACATTCTGAGGGGATATCCTGTTCTCACCGCCGCCGCGCAGACATTAGCCCGCCCCGGGAAATATTAATGACAACACTTAGGCTAATTTCCACCGACAAAGCCTCCTCGTCAAGGACTCTGCTACTCTTCTTTTAATTTGGGGCTGGGAAGCCGGCCCACCGTAATGGAGGTGAGCAGCAGCAGACGGCGGTGGAGCGGAGAGCTCATAACGCTAACAGCATCTGCTGCAGACGGATGAGCGCCGGCCCTGACGGCTGAACTCAGACTCATAAGATTTAAAGACGCTGTCGTTTAATATCGCTGCCATTAGAGGATGAGGACGGCCCAGACGAGGCCTCTGCTCCGCGTGAGCACGCGCAATGACGTCAGACCGCTTTTACTGCATCTGACCACTTTAACTTTTCACCCCAGACACGTGAGGTCCCGCCTGAATCACACCTGGACGTGTAGGTGTGATCATTAATTAAAAGTTGGAGGATACTTAATGATTTCAACTGAAAGTTATTTGTTGTTGCTTTTGTCTGGACTTGTCGGTTCTGAACTTTGATTAAATTATCCAAGACGACCCTCCACAAGTTCTGAGCTTGACCCGCCAGATTTATTTATTTCTCCCTCACTTGTCGAGTGGATCAATCCCTGATGAAGAAGAGTAAAAAAAGCTGCTTTGGAATCTAATCAGCAGCTCTGGAATAATGAAGAACAGCAGGTTGACCTCTAAAAGTTAAAGAGCTGTGGCGGTGTGACGGGGGTCGCTTTCAGGTCAACGAGCCCGCCGCCGTCCTGCCGCGAGGCGCCGGCGCTGACCAGGCGGTCCGCGCAGAGCCCATCAGAGACCCGTGGGCTGTGAAAGTGACTGCGGAGCCAAAATCGGCTGCATGTAAAGGAGGAAATAAAAGAGCAGCATGAGGGATGACAGCAGGAGGACACGGAGGAAGAACGGCCGCTCAGGAAAGTGCTGACGGACAGCAGAACACCGGTGGCGGTTCTGGAGAAGGATGACTCCTGCGGACTGAAAGAAACGCTTCAGAAGTCTTTATCGCAACAGCTCCTTTCTGCTAATTCTTCATTCATCTGCTCCTTCAGCAACCATCTAACCCTCTCCAGATGGGTCTGTCCTTCAGAGCATCTGATGCCTGATTTCTCTCCAACACCAGAACTTTTGGATCTCACACTCACTCTTCCCTTATCACTAGCCTTCCACCACCGTGCTTGAGAATGGAGATGCTTCATTAAAAAACAAACTGAGAAGTTGTGTGAAAACATTAAGTAAATGAGTCTCCATGTTTGCTCAGATGCAGTTTTGTGAAGTTTTTCACTTTGATGAAGAGCACAAACTATGATGTTAACATGCTGGCGGTGGAGTCTGAGATGCAGCTTCTCTGATCCTGAGCTGGTTGTAGCTCTCTAACTTCACTGATCGGTTGGCTGTTCCAGTCCCAGGCTGTAGTGCTCACATTTCTTCACATGTAATTGAGTGTAATTGCTGTGTAATGTAATGAGCTTTGGCTGAACGGTGGAGACCAGCAGCGTTTTCTGTCTCCAGACTGTTGCTTCGCGTCCTCGCGGTGTTTGAGGGTGCGTCTCTCAGAGTCAGTTTCTGCATTAAAGAAGCATCAACGACAATCACTTTAACAGCAGAGGAGCACTGCAGTAATACTGAGAGAGGCTGTACCGACGAGTGTCCTCACAGCACCCCCCCACCTCCACCCCCACCTAACTTAAGAGAGGGATGCTGCCGGTTGAGCTGATGGAGCACTTTATACCATTCAGCCATCCAGCTGAGTCAGCAGAGGAGGGAGGGGGGAGGGGGAAGGTGAAAGAGAGGAGAGGATGAAAGAGCAGGGGGAGATGGAGAGATGATGGAGGGGAGGGGGGGGCACGAGGAGAGGGAATGATGAGGTGAAAGACAGAAGAATGACAGAGAGGAAGCGCGGCGTCCTGCAGAGGAGAACCGAGCCGATCCGGATCAATCGATCGTGTGTCTGATCTGGATCAGGTCTCTGAACAAACGCGGCTCAAGTCTCGCTGCACAAACTATGAGGGGTTGAAGTCCACGCTTCCAACCGTCTCTGGACTTCCACATCAGTGGATTTCAGCTGAACCTCAGGATCTCCTTTGGGTCAAGTTCTTGTTGGTTTAACAAACACCAAACGTATAAACTGGTTCTAACTTTGTGAGGGGGACCTGACTGAAGACGAAATATGGCCTGACATCATCAGATGGAAGCGGAAATTAAAAAACTTATCCTAATCCTAACCCAAAATGTGTTGAGAATTGTAAATAAAATTTGTATTAAAGCTTAAAATGAGAAAAAACACAATTGATAGGATCACTAGTTAATAAAAGGTTTTGTTTTGACATGAAGGGACTTCAGATTGCGGTCAAAGATTCTGTTCAGGACAGTGATATTTGCAGCCAGGTCCTCCTGGACTTTGCTGATTAAGATCTAAGAAGTTCTCTGGATCATCTTTAAAAACCAGAACCTGAATGAGGGCAGCAGCTTTGGTCTTCATACTGTCAGAGGTGTTCACTTAGTGGTTCAGAACAGCAGGGGAAGATTCCTGTATCTCCAAATTTATGTCGGTCTAGTTCTAAACTGAAAGTTTCTGTTCAATAAAAACTGCGACAGTTTTCTTTATCCAGTGAACCAGGCGGATGGATGAAACGGTTTAAGTTCTTACAGCTTCTGTGTCATTTTATGATCTACAGTTTTCTACAGTTTACATGTTTTGGTGGGTAAAGGTTTGTTTGGAGCATCACAGATGTTAAAACATTCTTTCATGAATAAAGTCAAGGTGTTTGTATTTCGGGAGGATTTTGAGACGTGGTCTGCTTCAGAGTTCTGTACTCAAGAGATGAAGCTGGGCCTAGATCAGAGGTCTCCAAACGTTTTCAGGCCCTGGACCAGTTTAATGTGAGGTAATACTTTCTCACGCTGATTCTGTTTGAGAATAAAGTAGGCGTCTGATTTTTTTTTTTTTTTTTTTTTGTGCTTCCAGTTTCTTTAACTTTTGAGGGTAAAGTTTATCTTATTCTGTAAAATATCAGCAGCAGCTTTAAACTTAATTTTGCAATCAAGGTTTCAACCAAATAAAATGTGATATACATTTCTTCTTAACTCACAAGTCAAAATTGAAACAAACAAAAAAAAAAATCAGAAGCCAACTTCAGCCTTGTACAACTTTCAAGACACAACAGAAAAATTCCAAAAGTGACACTAAAATGGGTATATTCTAAATATAATCATAAACATGAATCCACCATTTGAACAACTTTATCAGCAGCATCCTCGTAACACTAGACAGACAGTTGCTGAATATTGTGCTGTTTAATCATGATCTGTGGGATTAAATGGAGCTTTCTTTTATTTTGAAGTTGAAGGTTCTTCTTCTGTTGGCTGCAGGTTTTCTCCAAAAACAAAATGTCTAAATGCGGTCATTTTTTTGTTAACTTTGCTAGCTTGAGGTTTTAAATTTAGCGTCGTCTGTGCCACCACTTTTAGAAATTTTTAACATGTGAACAAGTGACTTGACATGAGTCAAGAATGAGTTGGATATGGTGGACTGAATCCTGAAGTTTTCCAGAATAAAACTTCCTTCAGAGTTAGACTATAAACAAAGTCCCAAAGTGCTTCTTCCTTTTTGTCAGAAGACGACACCAACAGGACTTCTGCATGAGTCTGGTGAAGAAGAAGAGACAAAAGAAGCTCCCATCTCTGAATAGAGATCCATTTTTGTTTATTTTTGAATCTTTCCTCCTTTGAGTCGCATTTGAATTTCCTCCAGTTGCTGATTCATGGCTCCACTAGTGGCGGTGCAGTTTATGTCTTGCCTCCATCACTTACTCTCTGTATCTTCTTGTGTGACAGCAGAATAAACTCCGACCTTCTTCGCTCAAATAAATCTAGTCTGACCTTCGCCTCCATCCCTCTTCATCTCCACCATGCTCTACATATTTACCTACGCTAATTTATTCCTCTGTCCATTTTTCTTTAGCGTGGAACATCTTGGCAGCTGCACTCATCTGCTGTGGAGAGCAATAAAGCAAACCGAAGAGAAGCGAGTCCAGAGATTAAAGGAGCGGCAGACGAGACTTCAATTTGGAAGATGGACGAAGACGGAGGGCGCGGCCGGGGAAGGCGGAGAGGGGGAGGACGCTCAATGCTCCAATTACACAACTCTGCCTTCATTAACGTTTGAGAGGAGACGGAAACTCTGTGGTCACATCCTGCCCACCTGAGCAGGTGTTCGGTTGAGATGAATGGGGTGTGTGATGCTGAGATCCAGGTGGTCGGGTGTGTCTGCTGCTGCCTCAGAAGAGTTTTCTGAGCCGGCTTACCTTTACAACAGCTGCTGGAGCCTTTCCTTGGGCGGACTCTTCTCTTCTCACTCCTGGAGCTTCCACCTGCAGAAAAACCAGGTCTGAGATTGGCATTATAGTGAAAGGAGTCTTCTATAGGGTGAGAGCACTGCAAGTTCTGCATCTTTCTGACAGATCTAGCAATACAAGCTGCATAAGTTAACCCTTCAACAGCTTTAGATCCAGTGTTGACATTCTTAGGACTACCGTTACCCTTCAATCGTTGATGTAACACTTTATGTTATTAAAGTGCTGCATGTCAGTGCAAGCCGATTAGAAAAGCTGCTTTTCTCCATGTCAGAATGAGCTGACTCAGGCTTCAGCGGCCGATAAGCTATGGTATGTCAAAGAATGTGTTAAGAAACTGAAGTACTATATCTAAACCCAAAACCACACAGTGGAGGGTCTGAATAGATCAACAGAGTGAAGCCTGGTTCATATTAGATCCGCCTGCATGTTGGTGCACAGCCAAAATGTCAAGGTAGACCGTCTTAACACAAAAACTTGATACTTTAAACTCTCTGAGACTCTCACTGCTTCAGAAGACTCTAACCAGTGTGTGATTCTACTAGAATAAAAGCAGCATTTTAAACCGTTATAGTATTTTTTTTTTTTTTGTGAAGATTACAGAAATGAATTATTTAAGAATTGGCTTTGTGTGGCTTTCTGGAAAACCATAAATGTTCACATTAAGGCTGTGATTGTTACACTTTTTCTGTCAGCTTACAGACAGACCCCGGCCCCCCATCAGAGATGAAAACAGTTAAGTGGCCCTAACAAGAGAAAGGTTCAGGACCCCTGGCGTAAACTATCAAATGTTTACAATTTTGTTATCGGTTGTGTAATCCAAGAGCTATGACTGGTGATGAGTACCAAACCTTGGAGCCAAGTGGGTACCAGTACTGTATAAAAACACAGAGATTTCAGATATTCTATTTCGTCTAGTTGTTCAATTCTCGCCAATCATTTTACCCTTTCAACCATTGTGGGCGGGCTCATAACAACGGGTGCAGCTGTGTGGGTTCAGTCAAAATGTAGAAAGTGAAGCAAGAAAAGGTTGGTCGAACTCCCCAGCTATTCTAATGTAGCGACCTGATGGATAACAATAACGAGCACAATGCTCCAGAAAAAGACAGTTGTCATGGCGATGAGGGATGAAACCTGCGTTTACGGAGAGACTCATTTCAACGCTCTCCTTCATCCTGTCTGGCTGCTTCGTCACACTTTTTGGAATAAATTGTTCAAACATTGGCACCATTTTAAAAGTACCGGTGGTCTTTAGGTTGCTTTTATTGTGAAGGAATGCAGCCATTACAGTTATCACCCTATCTTCAAAGGTAACGTCTGACTAGATGAACCTAAAAATGTGTTCTTTCCTTGGTAAAAGCTGCAGCAAAAAGTTTTTAACCAAAAAGTCAGGCCTTACGAGTGGCTTGCGGATTCCCAGGCGGACCGGACCAGGGGGAGCAGCCTTCAGGACCTCAACGGCCTGGGCCAGAGTGAGAGCGTCCAAGGGTGTGCTGTTGACTGACACCAGCTGATCTCCAGGAAGAAGACCGCCGTGACTCTCTGCTGAGCCTCCGGGAACCAGAGAACGAATCACCATCACACAGCGACCGGGATCCAGCGGGTCCTGGAGAGCCAGAGAAGGAAAAGCAGATCTGAGGTCCTTAAAGGGAGAGCAAAACCTCAGAAAAAACACAGTCTTCAGGCTGGCCTGCTTTGGTTCGAATACCGTCAAACTTCCAGTAAAAGTTCAGGTCTGAATCTGACTGAAATACTTTCCTTCAAAAACCAGAGTAGAAACATGAAAGACTGAGAACATCAACTCACAAAAAGGAGATCTCTGAGCTGCTAAACCACGTTTGGAAGGTTTTAGGTTCTTCCAATTAATAAACAGCTAAGTTTATTAATAGTGAATGGTTGAGTTGGAGCTTTCCCAAAAGGATGTTTTGTTTATTTTGAAGCAGAATGTTTTTTATCTAAAAAGAGGTGGAAGAAGTGGGAGATATATTTAGCAAATTTTTGAAATATGTGCTGAAATAAAATTAATCTGACGTCACAATGCATCTACACAGTTCCTGTTCAGTGCGGTATATATGGACCCCCAGCTACTGATCATCAGATAAACAGATGCTTTTCATTCCAAAAACAGAAAACAGACAGAAGCAGAAGCGCTGCTGATCCTGGAGCGTCACGTGTTTCAATCACAGCAGGCAGATAAATGAGGGCAGAGCAGCAGGCAGGGGGAGACACAGACCAGACTATCAAACACTTGGGAGGAAGGAGGACGAGGACGAGGCTTCGTCTGACCATCCACCTGCTCCTGGAAACCTGAACACTAACCTGAAGGTTTAAGGAAGAACAGGATTCATGAGTATGAACAGGATCAGTTCAAGGTTTTAGAGTCTTTGCATCCTTGAGGAAGACATTTAACTCCACACTGTCATTAACAGGAATAAATCTATACATTTATTTGGATGTTTTTTGCTTTTTTTTTTAGTTTTGTGACATTTCTACTGTATTTAACAATCCATCTGAATCTGATACTCTCAAATCCTGGCTCCATTTCATAATTTATTGGAGGAGGGGTTTAGACTATTTCACTATAATTTTAGTGAAACAATTAAATCAATGTTTGAAGTACATCTGATTTGTTTATGTGTAAGGTTTAAACTAAATGTTTTCATCCATGTTTAGTCTCACAAATTAGGCCTTAAAGGAAGTGGTAACTCAAACGTTCGTGTTAGAAAGATAAAAAGTAAAAAAGATCAGAGCTACACAGAGTTGGATGAGATTAATTCTGCTGAAATGCAGCTTTTACTTATTTTTTTTAAGGTTTATATATCTCGGCCTATTTAGTGGAACTGGTTAGGTTGATATTTCAGATAAATTGTGAATTTTGAGGTACATACACCAAATTTTGGCAGGGATGCACAGCGTTAAAAAGCACAGTAGCCACTAGAAAAATCCTAAATCTGTAAAGATTGTAATTAATCACAATTACCGGTAATCACATTGTTTGATGGGGGTACATTTTATACAACTTTTGTACAAAAACAGGCAAGAGGGAATATGTCTCCTTTATTTTTATTGTCTGAAATGTTAAAATCTTAAAGTGTTGACTCAGAAGTGTAATTTGTGAACACATCAACAGTCAGATAAGCAGAACTCTAAAGACTTTCAGATCTGCAGTATTATTCAAAGAAAACAAAGATGTTGACAAATAGCCATAAGAAACAAAAACTGTGTTTCCTCACTTTAAATGATTCAGTTGAATACTGAAATCTGATTGGCTGCTGTGTGTGGCTGCACGCTTAAAAAAGAAGTTCCGGTCATAATCTTCTATATATGCGGGCTTTTTCAAAACAAATTTTTCTTCATCTTCATGACAAAAACAAGCGGTAAGAGGTTTTTCTCTCTGAACTGATACTTTACTGAACCTATCGTGATGATCAGCAGGCGAGGTCACTTCCGCTCAGTGGCGCGTTGTCATGTTACCGTGACAACGGTCAAAGTGAAAAAGCGATCTAAACCTCAAAAGTAAGAATAAAGTACTAAAAACCATTGAAGATGTATCTCTTTTGTAAGTGACCATGCTATAGGTGGGATAATACCTGACAAAGTGTGCGTTGTCAGAAATTAACGCGAGCTGTGGAAGCCTGAACGGCGGATGACTGTTTCACGGAGTGTAATTAATTAGCGTTAATAAATATTAATGCGTTAATGTTTTGTTAAATTAATTGCTGACAGCATATTCTTGTGACTAACGTGCTTTTCTGAAGGAGGCGATCCTCCACTAATCACAGATGCTTTGGTTCACCTGTCATTACACTTCCACCTCCTGCTCATACCTCAGCTGCACAACTTTCAAAAATACAATTTAAATGCAAACAAGTAATAAAGAAGAAATAATAGGACCTGCTCATGAGTCAAACAAGAAAAATACTTTTAAAAGTCTGTATAAAGAGCTAAAGTCCAAGATCAGCAGCTGTAATCTTAGTTCAAAACCAAAATTCAGTTGAACAAAGATTTTTTTTGGTTCATTTCAAAGGAAACTTGTGTTGGATTCATCCAGACAGCAGCTCTGAGGTCTACACCGAACTTGAGGAACCAACATGATGCAGAACAGAACCTGCCTCACGCAGCGGTGAAGCCCCCTTCTGACCCACATCCACGGAGCTGGCCCGGGCCGTAGCCTTCGATCCTCAAAGAGGTACGTGCCAAGTTTCCGGCTGCACTACAAAGCTGCTCAGTATTTTTAGAGGCAGCAGCTCAGCAACAGGTGGAGAACTTCAGTTCTGACTCCTACAAGATCCTCCGCAAGAAGAAAGGCCTCTGCAGGCGAAAAATACACTAGAGATGATCTCTGTGGTGAAAGGCTTCCACGCAGTGAGGTGGGTTTTTTGGGAGGTGTGTGGGCCTGGGAATAAAACTATTGAGTTTAAATCCTTCAGGAACTTCACTGCCTCAGAAGTTTTACAAACACAAAATGATGCCTTCTGCTCACACTTCAAGACTCTAAAGAACAGAACTCTGCAGCTCCACATTTACTACCTGATGGACCTCAATAAACTGATGGAGTCCTTTCTGACATGAGCCTGACCCAAAGATCTTGTCCATGTCCCCGAGGACAGCAGAGATCCCCCAGAGCATCGATAAAAAAGGTTTAAGCAGTCCAATATCAGAGGAGGTCTGACTGTTGATGGACAGATCAGCCAATCTGTCACTCCAACCCGAGAGTCAGCAACAGGAAAGAGTCTGGCAGCATTTGCTAAAATACTCGGGCGAGATAATTAAGTTAAATAAATGTAGAGAAGGAAAAGAAGCAGATTGTTCCAGCTTCATTCATCAAGATGAAACCACTGACTGTATGAGAACTGGACTGAGTGAACTCGTCTCCTTGTGATCCAAACAGGAAGTTCATGATGTTCCAAGAAATCCCATAGACGTCAACAAAGACATAAACAGCTGTTAGTCAGTATATTTATTTACATATATATATTTTTTAACATGTTCTTATTAATCCTGATTTTTTTTTCACTTTATACATTATTTTTTTCTGGAGTGAAAGTTATTCAAGTTCTAAACTGAGATCAGATCTCACAATAGAAGTAGGTGGTCTGACAGACGGATTCTCCCAAGCCCACTTTCAGTGGTAGGGGTGTGGCCTCCCAAGTTCCCTCTTGATTGGTTGCCACAGAAATGTTGACTCAGACCGACTGGGACCAATCACTGCTGCTGTGGTCTGGCTCTAACATGTCGCCGTCCATAAAACGGCGTTTAGAATGAGTTTTCCTCTTCGCACTCACCTGATTTAAAATAGAAAGATCTATCTGACTGCAAACCTTTTTATGTAGTTTGGTTTTCACTCACAAAGTTAGTATTTGCAAGTAAAAAAAAAAAATTCTCATTGATTCAAATAGATTCCACCAATAATGAATTATTATTATTAAATGTGATTTAAAAAATTGACATAACTTTAGCTTGTTTTGATTGTTTTTTAAATGTATTATTATTTTATGTGCTTTTTTTTAATGGGTGGGGGGGCACTCAGATTCAGTTGGAAAAGCTACTTTTTAAAAACGTGCATTTAAAACAAAAAGATTTAGAAAAAAAGCCAGACAGTTCAGTCGAGCAAGCCGATCCAAAAAATCAATCCTACTCCTTTAGTCTGCCTCGTTAGTGGAGCTACAAACCAAAGTATTACTTTACCACTATGATTATTTTTTTTAAACCAAAAGAATGATTACATATTTCTAGAATTACACCTTTAAATTCAATTTCATTCTAAAAAAACCCCCCAAAAAGTCCAAAGGTCCCAGAGAGGGTGGTGATACCCAGGTCCTGCCAAGCAACGTATACGAGAACACACACACCTGGGGCAGCATCCATTCAGAGGTGCTCACCTGCCACGATATGATCAACTTTTGGTTCAAGTCTCGCCCACAAAAACTTCAACAAGTGGAGGCAAAGATTTTTTTATTATGAACTTCACATGTGGTGTTCTTTAAGACACACACACACACCAGTGCACACACACACACAGCCCCGTGGGCAGGTTTGCTAGTTCAGGCTGACATGACTGTGATCCCGCTGAGACTTAGCATGGAGATCCTTCCTCCTCCTCCTCCTCTTCCTCTATCAGATCCAGGTCTCGCAGGTGAACGTGCCTCAAGGTAAATGCTGCAGAAGGGCGGGCGAGGGTGGGGGGGGAACAGAGTTTCCTAACACTGCCCCCCCTCCAGACACATGGATGCGAAAAAAACTCATCCAACAGGGATTTCTAAACTGCAGACTCACTGATCCAGTCACGACCCAAAGCAGCACAGGAGGTTCTGCAGAGACCGAGTTTACGCTCAAGTCTGCTGGATCGGATGGATCAGGAACAGATGAAGACTTGAGGTCAGGCCCCAAAACTGGAGGGTAGACCCTGTGATTAACAAACCCGTTTACTCTTAACCTGTTTGAATGACATGGCATCATTTCAGACCGCCAGCCTCTGAGTGGGATAGAGCTATATTAAAGACTCCAGCTCTGGACCTACACGTACCAACAAGAGAATTATCCGCTACAATCAGCAGGAGGTCCAGCTGCTTTCTTGTTACGATGGTTATTTTTTAATATTGCTGAACAGGCCTGAGAACAGTCAACGGACTAGCTGCGCTGCAAGGGCACAGTGCGCGTGCCACACCTAAATGTTCCTTTTTATTGAATCAAATACAAATTG
The DNA here is from genome assembly GCA_003999625.1 of Oryzias javanicus. Lineage (NCBI taxonomy): Eukaryota > Metazoa > Chordata > Actinopteri > Beloniformes > Adrianichthyidae > Oryzias > Oryzias javanicus. The sequence goes on along the minus strand of CM012440.1, from coordinate 34,995,480 downwards.
TAATAACTTATTGCGCAAGTTGGTTTGTGTTTATTTGCATAACTATGATTTAAAGCAGGGGTGGGCAAACTACGGCCCGGGGGCCACATGCGGCCCCTTAAGCTACTTAATGTGGCCCTCCAAATTAAAATACATTGAATCAAAAATCCTAATTATTGTTTTATTTTCATTGTATTTCTGGTTTCTTCCCATGAATGGTGTTGTTTCTCTGACGTTCGTGTCTGTTCCTTTCTGAGTCCTTTCTTTATTCCTACACCACATAAATGCAGCATTTCTTTGAGTTCACATTTTCCTCTGAAGAACATCAACCCATTGGATCACCCAAAAGAGAACAAAAATCAAAATTTAGAAATTAAAACTCCCAATTTTCTGTTTTTTAAATTAATATTGTGGAATTTGAATCCAAATTAAAGCATGTTTTTCTCTAAATTCCATATTATTTTTTTAGTTTATTAAGGTTGATTACCAAATCTCTCCTTCCATCTGCTCCTTGTCCGGCCCTTATGCCAAATTTTAGAACCCTATGTGGCCCACGAGTCAAAACAATTGCCCACCCCTGATTTAAAGGGACCATACCATGATTTTCATGAGTCTTTCAGAGTAAACTATATCCATATATAATCATATATTACCTTTGAAACACTAAAAAACAAATGGTTTATTATTATTATTTATTAGTTTTTTATACCTGGAAGTAAAACGACTCGCTTCCAGAAGCTCCACCTCCCGCTGGGTTAGGGTGCCGCCCATTTCATGACTTCATACTAGAGCCTCTCTTTCTTTGCTGTTCTCACAAAAATAAACACTATCCAAAGACAGATGCACATAACAAAATATCTTCTTTTAGTAGGCCCGGGCATTGCTGCACTGGTTCACAACACAAACACACCTGACATCTTCACGACTGTGCCGTGAGGACCCGCTCTTTTCATGTGTATGGGGGGGGCTGCTGTTGAGAGCAGGTTTTTAGAGAACTACTCAGAAATGCATGAACAGGTCAAAACACCGGTTTGGGGTTCTTTGTAGTGAGTATTGAACAGTATTATACATTTAAAACCTCAAAAAGTAAAATTTTCATGGTATGTATGGCTCCTTTAATGAAAAACTGTCATCTCGAAACTGTGTTTTCAACATTTCTAGAATTTCAATAAAGTTTTGCGTATATGTGTAATGGAAACGCAGCTATTCAGGCATCTGATTGGTTAGAAAAAGCATAATGACAAAAATAAACTTTGGATTATCAGGAAAAGGTTCAGAAAAGTATCAGATCAAGAATGTTTATCCTGACAAATAGAAAGTTATAGCTGCTTTTTTCTCTATAGAAGTCTATTGGATTTTGGCTTCTTGGAACCAGCAGGTACTTCCTGTTTGGAACACAAGGGGAGAGGGGACCATTTGTCAAGGATTCAACGTTTTTTTTTTGTATCCTTTTAAGTTTGATCTCAGACCAGTTGATTACAGTCCAAAATATCTCAAGAAAATAAAAGTTCTCTTTTAAAGTCAATGCTGTGGACTGAGGGTGTATTTTAAAATGAGCTTGGTGACTCCGCCCCCTGCATGATGTCACTAAAAATATTATTCAAAGGCTTGGCCAACAAGAACTTTTTTACAGTCAATATTGTTTTAGCAATAAAGATTAATCAGTAAAAAAGCTTAGCATTGACCAGATTTTTAATATAAATTCTGCTGTATGAATACTAATGTAAACAGTAGTTATTTTTATTGGAGATAATCCCAGGAGAACTATTCATAACGTTGCAGTAAAAAGACAGAAAGAGAGTAAAATGGAAGAGGAGAAACACAAAAAAAGCTCAGACAGATCTTCCTGTTTTTGGTCTTTCACAAATCCTTCAGTCAGCTGTTGAGTGAAATCAGTCAGAAGTTAAGGATTTTACCTGGTAGTCCAGAATGCTGAAGCCGAGGCCTTTGTCTCTCTGCTTCTGCAACTCCAACATCTGGACGTCTGAAGACCAGAGAGCCAGCTCCTCCTCATCCTCCTCATCTTCTTCTTCCACCTCCTCATTCTTCTCCTCATCTTCATCCTCCTCCTCACTGTGATTGGGAGTCACCTCCTGCTTCAAGAAATCCTCAACAGGCAACACTCGCTCCTGGATTGGAGGTCAGATTCAAACGACAATAACTGGAAGAACATGACTCAAAAATAAAAACATGGACACCAAAAGTTTTAGAGCCAAAGTTAAAATGAATCGACTGGTGACAGACTGGTGACCCCTTCAGGGTGTACCCTCCTTTAACCCAACAGTAGCTGTGAGATTTAGTGTTCAAGAGTTTGGATGGATTCAGAGTTCCTACAAGTTTCTTCAAGCTACATTTAAGACTTTTTAAGACCTTTCTAAGTTAACTTCCCAATATATACATTATTTTATATACATTATTTCCAATTTTATGATCAATATTGTAGCTTCTATCTTGTTGTTTCTGGTCTATGCCGTGATGCTTTAGCGCTCTTCTTTTTTCAAACTGGCGGTGGTCGTATTGATGTGTAACTATTGGTTCTCTGGCTGCTACTTTGCATTAATCATTTGATCAAATTAATCATGGTCGAAAATTTTAAGTTTTGACTGGAAATGTTAAACTGAGAAATTTTTAAGGCTCAAATTTTAAAATTAAAGGTTTTTCAAGTTATGTTCAAATTAATAAATTCAAGGCTTTTTAAGACTTTTTAAGATCTCGCAGGAACCCTGTGGATAGATTCAAACCAATCCCTTTATGCTTCTGGGAGCTGGATCACCAGACAAACTATAAGCAGCAATAGTTTATATGCTTCAAAAGTTTAACCTCAAGTGGTTTTTCAAGGAATTCCAACGTCTGGTATTTCCTGAGTGAAAAACGGGGACTTGTTTGTTCAGCTGACTGGCTTTGGCCGACCAAAGGGACTTGTGTGTTTACATATGCACACGTCTATGTTATAAGCAACAACAACAACTTGCATGAAATGTAGCCGGAACCAAAAATCCCCCAAACTGTTTGAACTCCAGATGAGGACAACATGAACATCTTCAGATGCTCAAACGGTTTCATAAAAATGAACAAAATGAATAAAAGGTCCAGTACCTGTCTGGGGTCCGGCTGCAGGTGTTCCAGAAACATGGAGGACAGCTTCATCTCCATCTGACACCAGGAGAGAATCCATCTCTATTAGAACCACACTGGAGGTGTGATTGGTCGTTTAAAGGCGCCTCTCACCTCTTCCAGGCTGTTCTCTGATGGTTTCGTTGCTGCTGGCTCTGCTGGTATCACTAGTTCTGGTTCTGGCTCAGACTCTGACTCTAGCTCGGGTTCAGGCTCCAGATCAGAGTTGGGGTGTCGGCAGCAGACCAGGGTGAAGGGAGGGGGCACTTCTTTGAGGAAGGACACCACCTCACGGCGGGTCTTCCCGTACAGCTGAACGTTATTCACCTGAAAACAGGAAGTTTAGAGGGATGAGGCTGGATGAGGTCATGTGACCACAGACAAGTAAATGGCAATGTTAAAAGGGAAGACATCATCAATTCAGTGAAATATTGCGATACTTGTAACGACTTAAAATGAGACATTTAACTCATTATTTATAAACAAGCATTTAATTCAGCATCTTACGTTCGTTTTCCACTAAGACCCCCAGTACACACTGAGCCTCTTTGAGCAGCTCTACACTACATAAAACAACAAGATGTTAGATGTTACTAGCATTAGCCTCACAGTTGTTGTTATTGTTTCAGCTTGAAGAGACCTGAACATTTTTGTTTTAACTTGGGATGGATACCAAAACTCTGTTCCAAGTTGTTACCAGGATATACAAAATACAGCTTTTGGTGCTGTGTGGCGGGCCGCCTCATATAAGAATGAGTAAAGCCGTGCAGATGCGCAGCAAATGAAATTAGGCATTGTGCGTTGAAATACGTGTGAGAAATATTTTTTAAGCACATAAACTGTTTTAGATTTACCAGTTTGGCTGCATTTAGCAATGTTGAATATAAACAGCACTTTATTTTCTCAACCATACATTTAGAACTTCATTAGCAACAGTACTGTTTACATTTATTTTTTTCAATTTTAACTTGTTATACTGAAATATATTTTATTGTGGGAATCGGACAACGTCAAGTGTTGAAAAAATGTTTCCTGATTTACCAAACGAAAAGCAGCATAGATTTGCTTGGATAACCTTTAACACCAAAAGAGCCATTTGGTCCAGTTTCTTATCAACTAAAACCCAGAAAGAGCTCATAAGTCCCACTTTGTCATTTAGAGAAATAATATTTTAAAAATGTACCAGTACCTTTTATTTTTTCAATAATTTCTATGATATTACTTCTGACAGCTGCACATACAAGATCCTTTCAAACTAAAACGCAAATAAGATCCAGTTGAAGTAGATTTCCATTTATACTTCAGGAATTTGGCTTTTGAACACAAACAAGAAATAAAATAAAAATAGGAGTTTAAGAGTATTCTGATAAGAAACCACTCTGCAACCCTTTACCATCATTTTGAGTAGTTATTAGACGTTTGCATTTTGAAGGAACAATAAAGCTTGTAACCCTTAAGGCTGGTTTATACTACGCGCTTCGTAATCGCTCGAGTCGCATCCACAATGCCGCGGGGTCTCGTTCATGCTGATGTTGGCTGGATTTGATTGCGACTCTGCGCTACAAATGCGATGTACATCTGAATGGTGTTTATAGTTTTCAAGCACCGCGATCATGTCCAGCGTCTGTTTTAACACGATCAGCATCCCGCTTAGACAATCGCAGCACCTGTGAGCGCGCTCGTGCATGAAAGGCAGAGGACGAAGTTATGAGTTTGTCTGCTAAACAGAAGCAGGGAATACAAAGACGACAACATTCAATTAAGAAAGAAACACATTTTATTCTCTAGAATACAAGATATGAGAAAGAAGAGAAATTTTTCCAGCAACTTTCTCTGTTTTCTATCTAGTTGTCCACTCTGTCTCTCTCTGTGTGAAAAGTTTGGTATTTCCTAACTTCTTCAGTAAGTCTTTATTATTTTTAGCGGTAAAAAAATATTTTTGGACAGAGTTTTCTACGTAGTCCCATCCTCTAATCGCTGACATAAATCAAAGTTAAGTGCATGCGATTGCACTCCGAGCGTAACATTTCAGTCGCAGGTGACGTCACCAGCAGGTGTAGCATTCTAATGCAACTGAAGCAATTGTGATCCGATGGCCATGTGACCACTGCGACGCAAGCAATTACAAAGTATAAACCAGCTTGTATGCTATCTTAGGCATGTTTACATTAGAAGTGGGGTCGGGGTCATCTGAGCCCCACACGACCACACAAACTTTTTTTCCCCAAGGATTTCTTTTTTATCTTCGCTGGTGTCTGTGGCAGACAAGAAATCCTGTCCACCTTTATCATCATTTGTCATGCGAGGGATCACACATCAATATAAGGGTGGGGTCATCTGGACCCCATAAAAGAGCACAAGGGATTTATTGCCTCTTGATTTGTAATGTCAGCAATAGTTAAGAAAAAAAGAGAGTTAATTTTCACTCATGTAGATCTCCTTAGGTTAAAAAAAAATTATGGTAATGGATATACACTTGCAGTGCTTACCATTCTAATTAATAAATAAAATATATTTTACAGTTTTAATCATGAAAAATTTACATTGATATGAAGACAAAGTTTGACTCTGGTATTGTCTTGGGATATTTTGTAATAATTATCGCATCATGTATCACCCTACTATAACTATTCTAAAACTGCCTTCCCAATGCACCAAACTGTGACCAGTGGATGCCGGCGTCCAGACTTATGGGTAAAGTTTTACCTCCAGCAGCTCGTCCTCGGGTCTCAGGACTCCGAGTCGGTCCACGGGGCCTCCAGGAGCCACAGAGGAGATGTAGTGGTGACCGTCAAAGGAGTCCAGCTCTACACCGAGACGCAGTGTGTGGACTGGCAACAGCTGGACAACAAGAACAAGATACTGAAACCAACTGCAGCCGGACCGGTCTGAACCGGCATGTCAGAACCCACCGCTCACCTTTGAGGACTTCTGTAGTTCTGCGTCATCTATGACCGGATCCATCTCCACCACCTGGAAAACGCACACACACGTGAGGGATGGATCCATCAGCCGCATGGAGTGGAGTCAGCATGAGTCTGGACTCACCAGGACTTGATAGTTTGGACCCAAAGCCTGCTCCCATTTGGCCCGAAGTTCTGCTTCTGTAGCTACACACAGACACCAGCAGTTATCCACCACTTCTCCATACTCACAGCAGCTGAAGCTTCAAACACTTAAGACGATTTAGAAGAAGATGGAAAATGGACTCCAGACCATTCAGCTGTTGGAGCCTTTGAGCTACTTAGAGGTTCTGCTGCAGGTCCAACACTCCAACCCGTGGCCTCTTGAACATCAGCGGCTTCACTGAAATTCACCTCCGGTGAAATATTGGTGGAGTAAGCAGCTTCAGCCTCCAGAAGGAGCGTTCCTGTGCATGTTTAATGCATGCTTGATTCAGGGTCAAACAGCAGGTTCTCCTCAGAGCTGGGAAGCGGCTCTGGCAGCGCCGCAGCGCATGATTAAATTAGCATTGCTAACCCAGCAGTCGTGCAGACATTAATCTGCGGCGCTCGGCTGAATAAACAGAGTAATACATCGCATCGACGCTGTCAGACGAGGCGGACACTTTACATCTGTCAGGAGGCGTTTTGGCCACTTAGCAAAGCTAATGAGGAATAAAAAGAAAGAAATAACTCAGAGAGGAGTGCTGCTCCAAGCCCGCGTCTACCTGACCTGTGGAGGTCTGACTGATGAAGGTTTCGGGCTCCTCTGGCTTTAAAAACAGCGTGGCAGAAGATCATGCTGAGGAACCTTCGCAAGAGTTCAACCTCAATCAGTCCTTTGTGGGGCAAAAAGGGACTTTGTGTGTTTGAGAGCTAATTTTGAGGTTAGAAGGATCAAGCATCTGAAGAACACAAATAGAACTGAAGACGCTCCTCGAGGACGTCTCAGATCTGAAGCCTCACTCTTCAGCTTCATCCAACTCTCCATGTTAAGCTCATGATTCAAACTCTAACAGTTTTTTGACTGAGCTTTGGACTCAAAGTAAAAATGTCTGGTTTTCTTCCCATGAAGCACCTGCAGTATTTCTGTTTTTGAACAAAACAAATGTTAATACTGGCTCTAAAAAAAATACGAAAACTTAAACTGACTTTTTGAAAAATCGTGATTGCTTGAAGAAATAAAGCCATTTCCCCAAGTTATTCAAATTCTTCTGATGATCTGATATTTTCCTTTCCAAACTGTTTTATTTCTTTTTAGAATGAATAAATAAAGTTTCGTGCAGCTCCTTCTACTGCTTTAATATAACTTCCAATTAAAATGTATTTACTCTCACAATATTTGTGTTGGTCCTTGAAGACTACAGTATTGTAAAGGCATCACATTTTAGGTTAATATATCTTAAAGTTCTGCAGATTAACCCAACATGACAATTGGTATCATATTTGATACATTTCAGAGACTCCTCTGTCATTAGCATGATCCGAGCTTTCCTCAAAAACTCATTTGATAGAAGAACTTGGTTCACATTTTCTGCCCTGTAGTTCATAATCCTTCCACTAGGGGCAGTAGAAGGCCTTTCCTGTACATGTCAAAATGCCTCCTTCCATGAAGTCTCAAAAACCCTTTTGGAGGGATAAAGTTAGCCAATTTTCAAAACTTTGTAGTGAGAATAACTCTATAGTTATTCACTATTCTGAATGACTGTTTGCTGTATAGAAAGAAAAAAAATTATGCTGATAATATTTTATAATACAGGTACAACATGTTACAATTTGTGTGAAACAAATTCAAGACAGTGCTTAAAAAAAGGGCTTTTTTAGCTGAACTTCAGCTGTGGAGTGGAACGATGACATCACCCAAGTGAAGCAGGATCGGATCAGAGAAGTTGCCACAAAAATCCTTCATCTCTACTGTAACTTCAGGAACTTTTCTTAAACATGAACATTTTTATTTAGTTTTGTAGACTTGAACACAAAGTTTAATGTCTAGAAAACTTTTTTCTCAGTACCTCAAACTAACAGAAGAAGTTGGGCCAGAAATTCCATGAAGTAATTTGGGATGAGGAATTTTCCTTCAAGTAAAATCTGATTGTGTTTTGTCTTTTGTGAGTGTAAACACAGTTTTGGGAAAAACTAAAGAATTTTGTTCTCTGGACTTCAAGAATTTTCATTCTTACAATAGATTATTTTCCAAAATAAGTATATTTATTTACCTTTTGAAGGCCAATACATCCTAAACTTTTGCTTGAATTTTTATTAAAAAAAACTTTCTTAAATAGTAGTAAATAAAAAGCAGCAACAGATGGTGTTTCTTCTTTTTTTTAGAGTTTTCACTCTGTCTGAGTCATTTTTCAGAAGAATCTGAAAAATTACACTTTAGATGATCTTAGCAACTGAAGTTATTAGCTAACCACGTCCATATTCCTAATATGTATATGTCCCGTGTGATATGTTCAGGGATCCATTCATTAAATGTTTACAATATTCTGTTGAAAAATGTGCAAATAACAGGAGAACGTCACTTTTACAAGTTTACCACAAAAGTCTTAAACTTCTAATTGCAAAATTTTTCCCCAATTAATGTTCAAGATAATAGGATAAGATCAATGAAAATCCATGGGATGAGTTTTCGTTTGTAGCTGGTACAGAAGGTGTTTTTTTTTACAATTCAAGATGGCGGCATCAAAGGTTAAAGGTCAACAAAACTTTTGTGGTAGACTTAAGCTGCCAACAAGTGTGTGAAATGTTGTGAACATCGCTCAAACCTTTTTTTAATATTGTGGGAAAATGCAAAAATCTCAAACTTTGCCACAGAATTGCAGACAAGCCATAGGTTGTGTGGGCATCCCATAATAATTTCAAAACTTCATTTGGATATCCCAGACACAAGTGTTTTGGTTTTGTTAGAGAATAAGCCAAAATTAATAAACAAATTTTGGCCCAACCATTTTTTTTTTTTTTTGCGCGATTTCACTCGCTGTGATGTCAACGTTTCGGGGGTGGAGTCGTTCACTATGCCCAAAATTACATTGGATACTAGATGTGTGCAGATTTTGGGCATGTGGCAGAGTCAAACTTTTGCTCAAAGGCGCAGAAATACATAAACAAAGCAGTCCATGCAGTCAGTGTTTGATGCGAACCATAAGTATTAGGACGGTTTGGGAGTTTGGGGGTTTAATGATGGTGGGTTGTGGGTTTGTAGCATGCAGGTACAGAGCTGCAGGTGAGCAGTGACTGTGTGACTGTGCAGTCAGCGACACCAGACTCTAGGCATTTCTCTAGTTTATGTCTGTCAGGGACGAACGTAAAAAATGAAGCCATTTGATTTCTAATTTGAAACTCAAAAAGATTAAAGAAGGAAACACAAAAAGAGTCTTTAAACCCCAAAGAACCTGAAATAACCTCCTGAACCTGCAGCCTGGCTGTTCTCCATGTGTTGATTCAACAAACTAGAGAAACAAGAAGAATCTGTTCTGTCCTCTGTTTTTCAGCATTAATTTAAGATCCTTAAGAGGAGACAAGGCAACAAAAACCAAAATGATAAAACAACCTGGTTGATCCTCATGGATGGATCAGAACCAAATTATTCTGGTTTCTGGATCAGCACCTGATCTTTTGTGAACATGCCTGAAGTCTGACAGCAGTACACAAACGCCTCACCCTCGTCCAGCCGTGCTGCGTTCAGGTACAACGCTTCCTGTGTCCTGGTCATGGATCCAGACTCCGAGGAGCGCGCCGTCTTCTGCAGAGACCTCCTGGAGGACGCCCGAGAAGACTCCCTCTGCACTGAAACACAGACGGAGGCTGAAACTCCTGCTTCCAGAATGAAGATCCGTAGAGTTCACAGCCTGAAACAAACACAGCGAGCTGGAAACCCGCCTGCAGCCGGCAACACAAAAAGCGGATCTTCAGGTGAAACCCCGCCCCCCCTCAATGTCAAGTTTGTCGGAGAATAAAAGCAGTGAGGCTGCAGATAAGAGTTAGAGGAGTGCTTCCTCCTGGTGGAGATAAGACTCCCGCTCTCCTCTTCTTCAAAAGACGATGAAGAAAAAGATCGCTTACTCCTCCTCAGGAAAGAATTACGGACCTGGACTGTGTGAATTAATCTCTGAGGAGGACAGAGGAAGAGGAAGGAGCAGAGGAGGAAGGAGCAGAGCCAGACTTTGAGGTACATTATCCTGACATGTAAACTCATTTGTCATCTTCATCTGAAGGGGAAAAAAAGAGCAGAAAATATTCAAAGATCGTTTCAGAAAAAAATCCCACTGCTTCACCTGCTCGATCCAGGTGTGCAGTTTCACTTCAGCATTAAATGTCAGACGAGTTTGTTTAGTAACATGGTTTCTGCAGCTGATGTGACCTCAAAGCGACCTCAGGGATTTCCCTAAACCTGACGTTTCCTCATGGAAGCTGGATGACATCAGATGGAATCATCAGGTCTCTCATTCTCTTCACAGTTTCTATCTCATCTTTCTGATAACACTTCTGAAGGTTCCCCAGCTGCTCACATGTGACAGTTTGGATCAGTTTTCCTAGCAGATTGATGTTCTGAGCCAAACACAAAGACCTCTCCTGATGTCTAGATGTTCGTCTTTGACAGATTTAAAGACCCACTCCCATGAAAATTGTGTTTTTAAAACATTCTTGTGACATTTTTGGGATTTAAAGTGAATTAATCTTAAAACTCTTACTTTATCAAAATCCTTGTGCACCAAACACACAAAAATGCTGTTGAAGAAGATGATATTTATGACGTAGAAAATAGTGGGCGGGGCCATGAGCTACCTGGTGTCTAAGTAATGACCGTTTCTTTTATTTTGACTAAAAACTGCATAAATATAATTAAAATACCACTGGAAATTATTTTAAAATCTGCTGCTGTCATCAGTCTGAAAATGAAATTCTTTGACATGATTTGATCCTTTTAGGATCTCTGAATTTCAGATCTCATCCTCTTACCTTTATCCAGCGACCTCTCTGGAGCTCGGGCTCTCTTTCTGACCAGCGTCAGAAGCACGGTGCGACCCGTCTGCTTCATCACCTTCAGAACCTCCTGGTTGGTCAGACCGTGCAGGCTCACGCCGTCCATCTGCGCAAACAGGATGACAATTCAGAGGCTAAAAAATGGAAACTAATTCTCAGAATTGAACCAAATCTAAAATATTAAATGAGTAATTATTTTTTAAAACAAATTCTAAAAAAATTAAAAATATTAACCAAGATTATTTTATTTCTACAAAAGTGAAATTCATCTCAGAGGAGACAGAAAGAACCAAACATGAACCAAACCCATCATTTTTATGGATGTACAAGAATGCTACTAATTCAAGTTTAGGTGGAAATAAAGCATATTCAATAATTCATTATTTTTTTAATCAGAACTCTAAACATCCAATACTCACGGCAAGAAGGCGATCCTGAACTCGGATGTTCCCGCTCAGATCTGCAGGACTGCCGGGAACCACCTCCTTTACGTACACGCCCACAGCATCTGAACTCACACGTGACACACACACACACACACACACACACACACACACACAAAGTTTACTGAAGTTCTTAGCAAAAAAACTGAAATATTGTGAAACCTTGTCATTCTATTCAATAGGAATAAAAATGATTAAAATAATCCAGAAAGTGATAAAAATAAACAAAAATAAAGCAGGAAACTCCTTGAAATGTTTAACATTTGATACCAAAACATTGAAAAAGTTTGTTGCAGATTAAATGATCCACATTTATACCAGTGAAATTTTGCATCAGGAGATTTTTACATGAGACGGAAATAAGCTGAGTCAGCTGATATGAAAACTTCCGTCCAGTTTAGTTAGTTCAACGGCTTATTTTTGTTACTTTGCTGCTTGAGCTCCTCCTCCTCTCTGTGACCTACTTTGCTCACCTGGCTCAGGTGTATTCAGACCATCTGTGCCTCTCAGGTACAAAGCAGTGAAGTCAGTGATGTGAGACAGTAAGAAAAATTTGGGCTCAAATTTGGGTTTGTTTTTTTACGGGCAGCTGATCATTATTTGTTCAATTTGCATTTTTTTTATTTGTTCAAAGTTTTTCTGTGCAACAATTTAGGGTGACATCTTTGGTGAACCGGACAGTAAAAAGCTGAGAAACAAAATGTATTTTTCATTGATGACCCCAAATAAAGTTGAACTGAAAGGACCTTTGACCCTATGTGGATCAAACTTCGTGACTTTGAACTTGACTTGTTGCATTTTGAGCAGATTAAGCTTCTGCTAAATCCTGAAAAGTAAAATAAATATTTGTAACGATTTTTACTCTTCATTCCCAGTATAAAGAATATAAAAACAAGGGTTTCAACTTTGAAATCATCAAACACATGTTTTGAGTTATTAGTAGAGATGTAAAGAATTTGTGTCAAAAAAATTGAACTGGACCTGAGAGTAACAGCAGTGTGGGTAAAAACCACAGATATGAACAAGACTATGCTGGTAAAAAGATGTAAAATCATTTAGGAAGTAAATAATGGATTTCTAGTAAACTTTGTTAGTTTCACTTCCTTTTTTCTCTATTGTTTTTATTGTTTTTACCTTTTTAGGTACATGTGATGTAAACAAAAAGAAGTGCAATCACGAGCTCACCTCTCCGTGATGGTTGTGTTCACTAAAGATCTGATACATTTTTTTGGATGCCACGTCAATATCCATTTATGTAATTTATTGATTTATGAACTATCAAATTATGTGAGAGGGAAAGAAAGACATTCCTAGTTATTATCATATAGAATATCACAATATTGTCTATAAATAAAATCCATTATTATGCAACTTAAAGATTTTTCCTCCTAAAAACCAAAATGAAAGAGGCAGAAATGAGCCCGACTCAGAACAGGCAGAACAGTCTAACCTGAGCTGGTCAGAGGGTTGTAGCCAATGATGGAGATGCCCAGACTCTGGCCGTCCTTCTTGGTGAGAGGAACTTCATGGATCTCATATCCTTCCAGGTTTGGCTAAAAAAAAAAAAAAAAAAAAAAAACACACAGACTCTAAATTGTATAAAATGATCACAGTAACCACAAACCTTGACCACTCACCATCTTGCTGGCACGATGTTGGGGTGGGGCTTCCGGCAGTTGAGGTGGGCCAGTGATGGGGGCGGAGTCAGGAGGTGGTGGAGGAGGCGGGGCCGCCGACTTCTGCGCCTGGGGGTCCCTGGCGATCAGCATGGTCACTCGGCTGCCACAGGCCTGCAGCACCTGCACCACCTGGTCGCTGTTGAGGCCGCTGGTGGGCGTGGCCCCGATGCGGAGGATGTGGTCGCCTGTGCGGAGGCGCCCATCCTAACGGAAGAGGACAGGAGTCAATCAGAGGCTTTTGATTCCTTCCTTACTGTTTGTCCACAGAGTTCACATATTTGTAAACTGCTGCTGACAGACAACCGAATATTTTCCCTCTTTGGTTTCACTGTCGGTAAATCAATGTTACATGAAGAATCAGCACTCGCTCAACAAAAGTCTGCATTCAAAGAGTAGATTTCATCTCAATGACTTTGATCATAAATTTGATCCGGACAGATCGCTCATGTGGAAGAGGAACCAGAGTGATGAGCAACAGAGGGCGGACCAAGGAGAGCAGAGCCACAGCCGGAGAGCTGAAAGCTCTTCAGCGAGCAACCAGGACCAGCGTTTTAATGTGGGAGCGGCAAAGCTGCTTCCACTTCTGTGCAGAATTCATCTTGTCCAATTACTCTAATTGATGTGATTAAGGCACTAACGGGGAGATCGCTGCTGCATCCGTCCGCTCAGATGCAGAGCTCTGCTCTCAACTGCAGCTCAGCAGGAAACCATTTGCAGCTCCGCTCTGTTCAGACGACTCAACACCTGCTGCTCCGCAGTCCTCTGCTGGCACACAGAGGATCTGCTGCAGCCTGGATCTCTGATGCTGCGTGTTTGCTGATGTGTGGAGCTTGTTCCTCGTGTTTAACTCCTCCTGAAGGAGCAGCGAGCAGCAATCAAGCAGCACTTCTGATGGTTTACACTACAGCTGCGTTCACAGCGCCTTTAGCAACGTGTTCTAAAGTGTTCTAGGGTTCATTCACAGACGTGTCAACTGTTTGAAAATTGATCACAGAGAAGACATTAATAACTGCAGTTTGTGCAAACTGTGAAAGAAAAAAAACTGCAGCAAAATTCAACAGATTTTCAACGCATTAAGATTTCACACCAAACCTCTTCCATCTGTAGGTGGCGGACGTGCAAATAACTAGAATAAGACGAAAAAGAAGAAGAAGCCCCTCCCCAGCACGTTCTTGAACGCACATCACATGCCCGCTACCAGTTGTTGCTTACAGTTGTTTATTCACATATACAAAAATTACAAAATACTAAACACAATTTACACATGCACAACTTTAAATTTTTCAACTTTAGCCTGAAACTAACCACACACACAAATATTTAAAAATTATGAATGGATCGCTTGTTACACACACACACAAAACAGAAATTACGCACAAATCTGACTCTGATGCGTTTAAATGCTGCTAGAATGCTGGGTCATCAGTTTTCTAATCTTTAAACTTAGACTGGGAAAAAAATTGGGGACATTTTACCGCTTTCTTCAACATAAATGCCAACTAATTAATATGAAAAGGTCTAAATGTGTTTTTAAAACACTCAACACTAAAGTTTCTCCGCTCTCATTGCTCTCTTGCAACTCTGCTTTCACAGCCACAATAGATTTGTGTGTAAATGCGTATCAGGTGATTTATGTAGTTTTTTTTTTTTTTTAAAGATTTGTGTGTTGGTTTCAACCTTTTATGATGTAAAGTTTGACTTGGAGACTTTCTTTTGGGATCAGGGTTGAGAGTTGACTGCGTGTTCAGGTTTGGACTCAGCTGGGTGTTCAGGTGAGATGCACCAACCTTGTCGGCTACGCTGTCCGGAATGATCGTCCTGACCACCATGCCGCTCGTTTTCCCACCAACGATTCCAAATCCCAGACCTGATCCGTCGTTGAAGAGTTCGATTTCCTCCACGTGACCCCACTGAGGCTGCAGCAGAGAAAACTACATTCAGTTAAAAACTTTAACCTCTGAAAAACTTCTACTTTAATAGTAAACGTCTGATTGAATCGTGGGATTGAATTTCAGTATTTATATAAATAAAAGTTCCTTTCTCTTCACACCCCTCATTTCTCTCCTTATAAAGCTGAGGACGCCATTACAACAGGTTTAAAATCCACAATTCATTCAGATTTTTTTTAAATAAAAAGCACATTTTCCCTGAGATTACCTATGTTTTTGTAGAACTCTACACAATAAATAAACCTTCTTCCTCAACATTGTATGTGTCTTCCATTCATTCTAAGTGAGATATGTACAGACAGAGCTGGTAGCTCCTCCCACATCTGGCTGTGGCATCAGGAACTCATTTTTGACAGGCAGAGAGCAGCGAATTTGCCGCGCGATGATAGAGGGGCAGGGCACGCGTATCGCGTTCGGTCTGAATGCATCCTAATGATGAATTTCCACCACCGTGCAACAAAAACTTAACCTTCTTTTCTCCTTCTCGGGTGCAGCATCCCAGAGATCCCAGCTCTTGTAATTAATGAAAACATTCTTTTTGGCCTGATATCCTTACAGCCCCCTCTACAGACACTGTTGCCCTCAGCTCTGGTCCCGATGACCCCCTCCTGAGTAGAACACTCCTCAATGATCAGCTCTCCTTCAGGGCTGCTCCCGGTTTAGAGGAGTTGGGTGAAGCAGCTGAAGAATTGTGTTGGTTAGTTAATTTGTGTCTAGTTTAAAGCACTTAACGTTGCCTTTTACTCTCAAAGAAGGGCTCTATTTTAAAGTTTTGCATGATCAGATGTGGTAGTTCTAAAGTTGGTTTTGTTTCAGGGTAAACACAGCCTTCACTTGCTGCTCGGGGATGCTTGAGGGGAAACATGGAGAAGATCCTCTGAGGTTTGTAAATGTCCATCTGAGAAAAGTCCAGCTCTGAAGGACAGATACGAGGACCATTTTGTTTGAAGTCTGTGCATGGTGGAGGAGGGTTAATAATGTGGGACAACCTGAACCCCAGCAGTCTTTGAGTGGAGCTACTCTATCATCAGAGAACTCCAGTCCATATGTGATCAAACTGGATCAGAACATAACAATGATCCAAACTTAGAGGGAGATCTCCAACAGAACTAAAGTCCAGGTGGTCCAGAGGTCTTTGGACCTGGAGGAGCAGGTCTGGGACAGCTGCTTCTCCGGTTCTCCTCAGGTCTCCCACGTCGGCTCGGTCCCGGCGCCCCCTCTGTTTGCGGCCCCCCCTGCTGGACGGGAGCCACGTCCTGCATTCCAGGCTTGCCGCCCCGCTGCTCTCCTTTCATTCGTGTCCCCTTCTTATCGAGGTCACATTAATGCGAGCAGAAAAACAACCCTGCTCTGCGTCTCCTGCTCCTCCTCTGAGGGTCTCCTCAACACCCCCCCTGCTGGAATCATCCCACACCAAAAGGAAACTCGGGGACGTAAATCCAAAAACTATAAATCAGAAAGTCACTGGTGATTTTATGGTTTCTGTCTATTTAGTGAAAATTATCCCACTATCAATCAGGGAGGAGTGACGCGCTCAGGAGCTTGGGGAATATTTATGACCCCCCCCCAAAGGCAGAGAACTGAAACCTGCTGAGGCCTTTACATCTGCAGCAGCACCTATAATTATGTGTGTGTGGGGGGGGGGTCATCCCTGCATGAACAGTGACATCATCTACCTGAGAAAAACATCAAAGAAACGGAGATTATGGAATTGGAACTTTATGAAGCTCCACATGACATGTTGGATGAACCGCACCAACCGACAGTTTGAAACAACTAAATCCCCTGAAGACTAAAAGGTTCCTCTCAATGTTCATGAGATCCGTGTTTGTGCATCTTCATGGTCTGTGAATGGAGAAACAAAACCCCTTTAACTATTACGTTAAAAACTTTAAGTTTTAACTTTGAATTCATTTCCCAAACACCATAAATTTGGATGGTGTTTTTCACGATCACAACCGTTCTGTTGAAAATCTGAGACTTCTCATTTCGGAAGATCACGAAAGTTTGCCTTTGAACTGAAAGTTTAAATCCAGAAAATCCAAAAATCTTTTTGTTTAAATGGATTATCATCAACCTTCTGAACTCCTCTGTTCTCCTTCTCCCTGCTCCTCCATGTGCAGCTGCAGCAGACTCACGGCTGATGATGGTTTCTCTTGCTGTGACACAGTTTTCAAAAGTACTTTTGGGACAAGTGGTCTTCAAGCTGAGGTTTCACAGTTAGAGCTCTTCTTTACTGGACCAGGATGACATATGGACTTGAGGTGGATTTTGACATCTTTGCTTCAGCCAGATGTTTAGATCTGCTACGTTTGCAAAATGACATTTTTATTTTACTCAAAAAGTAGAAAATGAAAAAACACCAGAAAAAATGATGTGTCTGCACCATCTACAACAGACCTCATTAGGTCTACATTCAGGTAAAATTCTGCTCCTCTTTGATGCGTTCAATGTTTTCAAGTTTGTTTTAGAGTTCAGTTCATGAAGCTCCTGGTGTTCTAAAGAGATTTTCTGCTTCATGTTCAGGACGGTTTCTCTCAGGTCTTGTTGGATGAGATCAGGCTGAGCTGGGACCAGAAAGCTTTGTTCTGATCCAACATAAAGTCATAATGACAGACAGTCACTCTCTGAAGAACCCCAAACTGTAGACAGACGAGTCATTAGAACTGCAGCATCCAATGGCAGAGGCTCAAACTCAGGTGTGGGAGGAGTTTGGACCAACTGAACACTTTGGAGTGGAGCACTGCGCCACTCCACCCAGTGACTGTATATGAGAACTGGACTGAGTGACCCCCCCCCAGTGTTATAAACAGGAAGTGCCTGCTGGTTCCAAGAAGCTAGACTTAAATAGAGAAATAACCAGCTTTTACTCGTTCATTCTGTTTGTCAAAAAAAAAAATTCTTGCTCTATCACATTTATTATATATTTTTTTGCAAGTTAATCAAGTTAAAAAGGCCTCCAAAAAAGTGTGGGGTCTTGTAAAAATATGACTTCCACTTCCCAATTAGAAATGCCACCATGCGTCCACTTACCGAGTTTGCTGAAAAACTTTTATGTGGCATTATGGGAGATATGACCGTAGCATCAATGAGCTTAGGGTTTCCTCTGTGAAGGTTAGTTTCAAAGTACAGATGTTGGTGGGGAGGATGTTCTCTGATTGTAGGTTTGCTCACCGTGCTGCCAAGTGCAGGGGGAGTGGCCTTTGCATCAGGAGGGCGGTTCCTGGCCACAACAAGCTCCACCCTCTCGCCGGGCTGCTGAAGGAGGCTGAGGGCTTCTTGGTGTTTGAGCACCGCCTCCAGAGGACTGCCGTTTATCGCCAGAATCTGGTCCAGCTCCCGGAGACGCCCGTCCCTTTACCACAACGCAAATGGCAAAAAAAAAAGTCAGCAAGAACAAGATGCTTAGGATTCTCGCAAAAAAGTTTCTTTTGGCAAGACATTTTAAAGATGGATTTGATCAAAGAGTGTTTGTCTTTTATAGTTTCAATAACAAGAAGCTGAAGCGTTCCAAAGAATCTGAGTTTTAAAGAATTGTCTTCTGACCATTAATTGATAAAAAAATATTGATTCTATCTAAATTATCAAAACAGGAATGTCTTAGAAAATAATTCTGGGCATTAGCTTTGATTATTGTGTATTGAACAAAAAAGGAGAGAAAATGAAAAACCCCAATTTTGCACCAAATTACCTTATTTTGAAAGTCTGTTCATAATTTAATTTATTTTTTCTTTATAATATTTTACATTTAATACAATTTTTCAGCAATACTCAGGCTTATTTGTCCTTCAGCTGATTTCAGATGGAATATTTCTGTCTTTGTGGAGACACAGACTGATCGGTGTAATGACTTTTGCCCCCTCGGGCTGGCGCTCTGCGGGCTGCAGGTGTTTCAGCTCACCTATGTGCGATCCCTCCTGGGTGAATGTGTTTAACAAAGAAGCCTTGAGTGGCACCGCCTGCAGAAGTCGGACCCACCACGCTGAAGCCCAGACTGGTGGAGGGGGGCCGGGTCAGGGTGATCACCTGGGTGTCCCGCCCCTGCAGGTGAAGACCAAACAAATCAGGTCCACAGCCAGGATCACTTTTCCATCAGCTGTGGCTCCGCCTACCTTGGCTGCAGCGAGGATCCACTTCTGCAGATGGTCGGGAGAGGGTGGGGTCTGATGGATGGACGGATACGAGCCATTGGTCAGAACAGAGGAGGAGTCTGAGAAGGTGGGAGGGGCGGAAGTAGTGGTCGGATCGAAGGCGCTTAGGAGGAGTTGCCCCTTTTTGGAGAAGGCGAAGTCGGCATCAGGAGGCATGTCACTCAGCTGCAGATGGAGGGGTGTGGAATTGTTAGACGGAATAAAATCAACACTTTCGTACACAAATAAAAAGACAAACTCACAAAACTACAGAATCAGTCTGTCACATGACTGAACCGTTTGCATACAGTAACCAGGTCTTCTATGTCCACTGTGTTATATCTTTACTATCAATTATTTAACTGCTTCAAAACTGAGTCAGCATCTTTGTCACATCTTGGTCTGTTCTTTCAAGATTTTGGGTTCTCTAAAGAATTCTGAATCAACAAACCCAGTTTCTCTAATCCACATCAATGACTGTATAGGAGAGCTGGACTGATCAAGTATGATGTCACCCATAGAGAATGGTTTACTTCTGACAACGTCAGTAAGCAGTGGTTAGCCCCAGCCGGGCTGAGTCAATGTTTCTATGGTAACCAGTCTGGGCAATCAGGATTGAGCTCATTAAAAGGTCACGTTCTTCAATACGTCAATGAAATGTTTTGAACGTTCAGCATGAGACCACATACTTCTATTGAGGCATCTGATTGGTCAATTAATAACTTTGACAACAGAAAAAAATATCAAGAAAAATTTAAGATTGTCAAGAGAATGTTAAAAGAAAAAGGTATCAGAGGAAGAACAGTTATTCTAACAAATAGAATGAGTAACAGCTGTTTATTTCTCTAGAGAAATCTATGGGATTTTGGCTTCTTGGAGCCAGTGAGGGGAGGGGGTCAGTCAGTCCAGTTCTCAAATACAGTCAATGATACACACCATGCTTTCCAAAGATAGGCCTTCAACTGCAGACTATGAGGACACACACATCAGCTGACCCATACAGAGTCTGTCTGTGGCCAGAGTGCTGTGGGTTTGTCTGCTTTTATCGTTCTGTTCTGGGCTTGGACACTTTAAAGGGTAACACAACAGGACAGTTGGAGGCTGACTCCACTCTCAGCCCAGATTTGAAAGGAAAAAAAAAGTGAGGTCAGCTTGAAGGAACTTAGTCACTGCATCTTCAATACGGAGAGTAGTACCAAGCAAAGAGATGCCAGTAACTCCACTGAACTTTCTGTGGAGGCTTTCTCATCCACCTTCTCCAGAGCCAGGCACTCATAGCCGAGACCAAAGGAGATGATAAATCCACGAGCATTATAGCTAGTAAAGGCTAACGTAGTAAACAAACAATCCTGAGTGAAACTTTCCTTGCAAATCCATCATCAGGACAGAGTTCACTACTGGATTCAATGACAATGGCACTCATCCACTTTAGCCTAGCTTCCAAGTCTACCGGAAAATTGTGCAAGCCAGTAGATTTTTGACAACTGAAGGGAATACTAGCCATGCTAAAGCTAACACGATAACTGTTACAGAATCAAAGATGGGCGGGGCTTTTATTCTGGAGCTGCAGAGCATGATGGCGTGAAACTTCTGAAATGACGTGGCACTTATACCAGATGGCCAATCACAAAATGTAACTGTAATATCTTGTTTCAACCTGTAGGGGGCAGCACACAGACGGGTTCAGACTTTACGTAATTTCAGGAATTTAACAAGCTTATTTTAAATTGTCAAAAATGTGTCAAGGACCAACAGACAAGGCTTGTAACCCTTGTGCTACCCTAGGCATGTTTATATTAAAAGGGGGGTCCCTGTTCACCTTTGTCATGGGAGGGATCACACGTCAATATAAGGGTGGGGTCATCTGGACCCCATAAGAGAGCACAAGACCATTGTGGGGAAAAAAAAACCCTTCCAAAACTCTTCTGGAAGCTGGTTGTTTAATTGTTGTAATGTAACATGTATTCTTGCACATTCTAAGAGTCAAAAAGGTGAAGGAGCGTGTTTCCATGGAAACCAACATGCAGAGTCATGCAGACACCCAGCTAGCCTCTGGGGTACAGGGCAGACCATCTCTTGAAGAAAGCGCTGCGCTGTGTCCGCTCGCTGGCGGACGCCGAGTGAGATGAAGAGGTGCGGCCGAAGACGCGTGCAAGGACGCAGTGGACAGAACCAAGAAAAAGAATGGACGCGGGGGCCGCAGGGTAAGAGGGAGGAGAGAGCAGGAAAATAAAAATCAATAGATTCCTCTGCAGGCTCTTTCTCTGAACAGGTAATGTATTAATGACCTTTACACTCACATTGTGGAAACTTATCAGTCTGCGGCTTATTTGGGCCGGGCTGACGGCGCAGGATCGCGAGCCATTTCATCAATACGGCCTCGACAAGGCCGTTACTCACAGCGAGACACCAGATATTAAAGCTTGATAGATCCGCAGAGCGCTGGGGGGGAGAGGGGGAATAAATAAAGGCAGCGAGGCAAAGCTCTGCTGCGCGCATTCATACACTCTCTGTGACCTTCGCAGCACTTAGAATATGAGGCCCGCCGCCCCTTATTGCCATTATCTTAATTTGGCCCGCGGACTGTTTACTGTAACAAGCGCACGTCGGCGCGAGCGGAATACAGATGCAGGGGGTGGAGAATGTGGGTGGGGCTACACCTGACAGACCTGAGCGCGCTCAGAAACATGACAGGCGGCAGATGATGACGAAATAAAACACAGCTTTGCATTGTTATGCAACACTTTTTCTTAGTCATGTGTTCACTGAATATGAAAAGCAGCTTTTTTCTGTGTCAAAATCATCTGATTCACGTTGAAAGTGTAAATGGTCGAGGTCAAAGGCATAGGTTATATTAAGGTGTTGCCAGCAACATATCCAGAGTGAAAGGATGAACTTTCACATCAAGATAGTTCCTGAAGCCGTTCTGATTTCTTTTCTTGGATTTTTCTGTTTTATCTGAAGTTTTCTTGTGAAGGACTTTGTGCTGTGGACAGATAACTCCTCCCACCAACAGGAACAGAAGAAAGCTTCTCTCCAGCCAGGAGGTTTACCTTCAACCTAAACCAGCGGTGGGCAAACTGCAGCCCGGGGGGCATATACGCCCCGCCACACTGGAATAACTTATATTGATAATTCATAATAATGCTTTACATTTCCCTGTAATTTTTCTGTCTCCCCTTATATGGAGCACCACAAATAAACTGACTTGTGTTTTAGTGCATAAAGTTATTCAGCATTCACGTTGTGTTAGAAATGTATGGTTTTTGTCTCATTGAAACACAACAAACACAGCGTTTTTCTAAGTGTGTTTTTCCCTGAAAAGCATCAATCAATTTGGGGATTTAGCACTAAAATAGGAACAAAAAAATACAGTTTTTAAATAAAAAAATGCATGTTTTTGTCTTGATTCCATGTTGTTTCTTTCTCATATTTGAGGTTGCTTACCAAAACACTTCAAGCATCTGATTCAGCCCATCTGTGAGGTCTTAGAACCCTTTGAGGCCAACGGGTCAAAACGTTTACCCACCCCTGATCTAAACTATCCAGGTGGATCTTCAGTTCAGTTTCACAGAACAGCAGCTCTGAGGTGCGTCTCACCTGGTCTCTCAGCTGCTTGATGGAGTGCTGCAGGGTCAGGATGTGGCTGAAGAGCGGACTCTGCAGCGCCACCTGCAGGTTGGCCAGCCTGTCACTGTGGGTCCACTCCTCCCTTTGGACCAGTTTGGCCCGGAGACGCTCCAGAGCTCCCAGAACCTGCTGGCGCTCCGCTGAGGACACTGAATATTCACGAGCACAAAAACACACACATGTATTGGATTAGATGGTCGTCTGCTTATTTACAATGATCAAACATTTCAACATTCATTTTTAGATTTAAACAGATCCTTCAGATACCTTCAGAACAGATTCAGATACCTGAAAATGTGTCTTTAATTTTTTGTGAATAATTACTATATGTTCAACGTGTAAAAATGTAGCTATATAAATGTTTATTCTGATGTTTAACAGTTTTATTTTATGTTTGAAAATTTATGAGAAGCTCCTGACTATGACTGTTTTAGATTTCTGCATGAATCAAAAAACTTTTTTTTAGACTTAGAAGTCCAAAGACTGGATAATGTGAAAGAAAATTCATTTAAAAAAATCTGCTGTTAAATTTACTTAGAAAGGATGAAGCTCATGAATATGATGGAGTCAGCAAAACCCCAACATACTCCCCATCAGAGATAGTCCAGTTCATATGATGTAAATCTGGTCTGTATTTCATTCACAATTGAACAAAAAAAAAAAAAAAAAAAAGATGTTAATAATGAATCTTTCCACCACTTTATGAGAAATACTGACTGCTTTCTGAATTTAAAAGAAAAAAACATCTAGTTTTTTTCAGTTGGTTCTGGATCTGACAGATTTCTTTCACATTGGGTAACTTGATCCGGATCATAGCTGGTTTCTTCTGATGGTCCTCTTGCTTTGTCAGATGGTGAAGTTCACCTGAACTCTAGTTTGGACCAAACCAGAGAACTCTGGTTTTCTTGAGAACAATTTCACTCAGTTCACTTGCAAGTGAACTCTGGTGTGGTTCACTTGAGTCTAAATGCAGATGGACTTTTCACAGACCAAAAAGACAAAAAAAAAAAAGAGGAAAGAAGTGATCTGAAGAAGAAGAATCAAGAAAAAGTTAGAAAACGTCTGTTGGGTAAAGATGGGGTAGTGAGGAACTGCAGTCGTTCAGATGTCTTCTTCCATTCTGGTCAGAGCTTCTTTTGGGCCACAGCGCCCTCAAAGGCCCAGTTGTTAAAGTGCACGATTTTTCCAGTCCGTTTCAGTTTTGGTCCCCTCCTGAGAGCTCCATGCAAACCAGATGAAGGCTTAAACACATGATGTGAAAGGTTCCTTAAATAAAGGCAGCTTATATGTGTGTGGATCTAAGAGGAAGGCGGGACATCCTCTTCACATCTGGACTTTCTACTTGAGATCCAGAGCAGGAATCCTTCCCCTGCTGCAGATAGACGTTTCAAATATTGTTGGAATAAAAAAATTCTTCAAAAAAACTCCCCAAAAAAAAGAGGTACAATTTTGGATGTTCATCATTTTTATTCAATTTTTTTTCCATTTGAAAGTACTTGTAGTTCATTTTAGCCCCGCCCCTTCAACAACAGCTAAAAAATTAGATGAGCTAGGGAAGATTCTTTATTGTTACCATGGCCTTTTTAAAGTTCTGAATGGCCTGATATTTGTGTGGAGATAAAGGTCATCTGTGATGAAAGAAGATCATGTCTGTCAGTTAAGGAGGTCGGCTGTTGTCTGGCAGCACGATACGGTGATAAGGTGTCTGCTTCTCACAAATCTGCCCTCATTTGCCTTAAATCTTCTTGTTTGTAAATGAAGCTTCTCTCATGTGAAGGGTTGGTCGTGTTAGTTCATAAGGTCTTGGTCCACTTTGGTTCTCCTCATTCGTGCTTCCTTTCTAATCTTTCATTCTACTGTTGTTTGTATTGTTTTGTTTGAGTCTAAGCAGAAACCTCATTCCAATTATTTGATGATCGGGCTGTCCCCGTCACACGGATGTCTTCAGGTTATTTAAAACCTCAAGTCGTTTTAATCAGTGCTCACTCATTTGTGGAGTTTGTCTGCTGATCGTTTCCATCATCATGTTAACAATCATCAACTGAAATGACGACTAAAACTGACCCGACTATAGTTTTTAAACACATACTATAAATGTGAGCTTTTAAATAAATTCTGTCCTTGTTCTTACACTTCTTGAAATGAAATAATATGCAGAACTGGATCAAATATTTGCTCATAATCTCTTACTTGTAGGGACATTTTCAAACATCGCCGTCCTCACGCCGTCTGCTTTTCATCAACCTGAGGAAGAGGAGAACAGATATGATGAGAGAGGAAGAGGATTGGGGGAAACCCTGAAGAACAGAAGGTTGGAAACTCAGATCAACCACTGCTAACTGACAGTCTAGCTCAGAGGTCTGCAACCTGTGGCTCTTTTAGCTCTCTATTGTGGCTCTTGGGCTGAAGAATAATAAAATTCTAATAATTTTTTAAAGTAAGGATTACTTAATTAGCATTTATTTAATTTAGATTAGTTAAATTTATAAATTGATGACTGAGGTGCCGAACATTTATTGAACACCCCGAAACTACATTTTAAAAACTTTAAAACTGTCACTTTGTAACACAATTATGAACTAGATACATAGCATTACCTGTAATAATGCTAGTGTGAACGCTGTAAGCTGAATTTTGCTGCTGAAGATGCTGAAATTGATAGCTGAAAATCCTGAAGGTGATGGCTGAAAACATTGAAGTTAATAGCTGAAAACACTGAAGCCCATAGCCAGGTAAAAGATTAGCTAAATGCCTAATCAACCTAAAAAATAAAAAAAAAACCTTAGGTTAACCAAAACAGATAGTATATAGCTGAAAAAAATAGTTAAACTTCAAAATATACTGAAAAAAAAACCTAAATTAGCCAAAACACCTAACCTCTAGATATTAGTCAAACTTTATAACAGCCTAAAAAACGTCAATAGAAAAGCCTAAATTAGCCAACACAGCTAGCATGTAGCTGAACTATTAGCTAATCTCCAAAATAGCCTAGAAAAATTGTCCAAAAAGCTGGCAGAATGACAATTTTGAAAACATTAAAACCATAACTTGACATAATTACAAATATTAAAAAGGCAGTAATATTATTCCAGAATAAATTAACTTCAACCTTAAATAATCTTAAAAATATATTTTAGTGGTGTCTGTTTTTAATATATTTAACTAAATTTAAATACATTCAAAATATATTTTGTCAAAATTATACAGGTCAGACCATTATAACAACAAAATAAAATGATCTGGAGGGCCGCATCTGGCCCTCCGGGCCTTGACTTTGACCCATGTGACATAGATGATAAACTAAGTAGGTTTTTATATCCCTGTTGACCTGTAGACGTTTTGCTTGCTCAACGATACCTCTAGAATGAACAGATTTTTATATACAAAGAAAAACTTTGATCTTTTATGAGTTAAAAGCACATCAGGCTGCACAAAATTGGTTACTAGCTGTCCAGAGCTGCACTGAGATGATCCTGTTTGACACAGAGCATCTTTTATTTTGAAAAGAAGCTTCTGTCAAAAAAAGGAAAGAAAAAAGAAAATCACATTTTGATAGATGTAAGGTTCTTTTTATATATTTGCTTTTGTTCCTTCCAAAAAAATATATATAATTCATATTTATTATTAAATAAAGAAGGTCATGTATGCAAATCCAAATTTCTTAAAGGCTAAAGTAAGACTATACGGATCCTTCTGGGTTTGGATCAGTAGAAAACGAGCCCAAATGGCTCTGTTAAAGGTTGCCGACCCCTGGTCTAAACGGTGGCATTCCCATGGCACCTGATTGTCCCCATTTTGTTGAAGCAAAACATTTCTGAAGATTTCACACTCACTCGGTCCAGTTCTTTATACAGTGATTGGTAAAAAAAACAAATTAAATTTAGAAAAAGATGCCCCGCCCCCAAATAGGCACATAAAAAAACAAAGTATTAGATGCTGCATTAACAATAAAAACGTGGTAGATTTGCATGAGAATTTGTTAAAAAGCTGAACAATTTCTGGAAAAATATAGATTAAATTAATTTATTCTAATTTAATCAAACACTGAGAAAATGTAAAAAAATAAAGCATGTTTGCAGATGTCACCGACGCCCCCCTCCGTATCTGTTGTTGCCATGGTAACCACACAAAGCTTCAGGAAAAGGATTGTGAAAAATGTCAAATTTAAGTGTTCAGAAATTCTTCTCACAGAAGAAAGTAGCATGAAGGAAACAGACTCAGTTTCTCTGTTAAAGAGCTGTAGTGCATAGAAGAGCAGAGAATGGAGGAGATGACTGCAGTTCTGAGTCCTCATCTCCTCCTTCAGACCATTTCCGGTCTGCAGAGAAACCCCCGCTGCTCCCCTGGATCCGGATTCTATTCCTCCCAGAGTCTGGATTATTGTCTACATTAATTTTAAATTCTCATAATCCTGATCATGTCAGAAATTCAGAGACGTTCACGAGCGCAGGCCCGCGCGCGCGCGCGGCAGCGGTGCGTCCCTGTTCACACCTGTCCCGTTCACAGGTAACGTCGTGAATACTCACCCCAGAACCGGTACCAGAACCGACACCTATTCCAGCCACGACACAGCGTTCCCACAATGTGAAGCCGGTTTGGGAATCAGCCCACCTGAGTCCACCTGAGCTCACCTACAGCAGCAAACAGGAAGTGAAACTGCGCTCAGGGGGAGGGGGGGGGGGGGGGGTGGCGAAAGGGTGGAAAAATCCAGAAATTCTGAAATCTGGTTCCACAAAACAGAACCGAGCCGACTCAGAGTTCAGAATGGCTCACGAGCGAGACGTGCGCAGATTCAACAGGTGCGTGGGGGCTGGGCGGGCTCGCGGGCAGGTGAAAAACCCCTTCAGGATCCACCGAAACTCCCGAACACGCAGCGTGACGCCGCCCCGCCCCTCTGCGGCGGCTCCAGACTCACTGCTGCGTCCCGCAACTTTTCAGCAACTTCACGCAACCCGCCACCGTTAGCCGCTAACATGCTAGCAGCCGCACCGAAGCCGAACCAGAACCCGGTTCGGGTCCAGATGGACTCGGTGGCAGAGCCGGGCCGCTGACCACAGGTTCAAAACGGTTCGGAAGCGGAGTGAGACTCACTTGAACTGGATTCGGAACCGCACCGGAGTCCTGTGACGCTGCCTTCGCGAGAAATCGGAAATGTCAGCTGTCGCTGTGCACTTTGAAGTCAGGTGGGGACCGACAGGTACCTGAGGGCGGGTCACGTGACCGTGAGAGTCGATCCGTGACTTTTGTCTCCGTGACCTCCTGTGACAAAGTCAGAGAGTCTCTAGAGGAGCTGGAGGTTCACAATGACAGAAACTCTCCCTGGTGTTTGTCAAACCCAGAAAGAGAGTCCAAACAGCTCTGTGTGTGGAAGAAACAAAGTCCCAGAAACACCTTCGATCTTTGGTCCAAACCTCACCCTGAGAGACACACATGATGCCTCCAACCACATGAGCAGATGAAGTCTTCTTATCCAGATTTATCATCTTTGACCTTAAACCAAAAAATATTATTAATTATTCTAATCTTGTTCAGTTCTTCAGAGCCTATAAAGTCTTTGGTTTTTAAAGATCTGAGTTGTCTCAAAAGGCCTCCCACCCACTGTGATCCCAAAGGTCAGAGGTCAGCTTTAGGTTCTAGTCTTGTGTAAGATCAAATAAAGCTGCTTCAGCTTAACCTGGTATGTTTATGAGTTTTACATTTGTATATTTTTTGATAGTTTTACTTTATCTGTGTAGAAAATATAAGTGGTAATACTGTGATTTTCATTTACTTTGTTTTAAAACTGTACTAAGATGGGAGTTTAATTAATATAATTCAAATATTTCAATTGAGAGTAACTTGTGGAATATCTATTCAAGGACTAATATACAGTTTTCAATTTTATACCATCTTAAAAGTTAACTAATAAAGTTTTATCAATATTATTTCAACTGTTAAAATATGAAATTTTAGGAACAAAACCTTAGAAATCGATTTCTCAGGAGAGTTTCATCGGTTTTTAAGTGCAATAATTTCAATAAGTCAGGGGATTTTTTTATTCAACTTAGGGATTTTCCTATTTGGTCTGAATTTTAATGAAAAGTTCCCTCTGCCAGAGAACGATGACAGAGAATAAGCAACATTTTCATTAGTTTGATATTTACCCCAAAAATGAAGAAAACAACAAAGATTGTACATGAGGTTTGTAAATCTGTAAAGTGAAATAAACATTCTCCATGTATCCAAAACTTCTGACCCAAAGAGGTAATGAAAAAAAAAAATCTGATATGCGCCTCTGAAAGAAACGGATCTCGTTAAAACTCGGAATCCCCACCGTCCGCGGCGTCGTGAAGGCACCATTGTGTCACGTGACATGCAGTCATGGCGGTCCCCCTCGGTAAGCGGCTCCGCTGTTTTGTGCCGTTTGTGTGTTTTTTGTGCTTCTGTTCTCACCTGGAGCTCGTGTTCTCTGAAGACGTGGAGCGCTGCGAACACCTGAGACTCGGACAATATCCTTCCGGGCGCGCGCGAGCGCAGCTCACCTGAACAGGAAGCTGTTCGGTTGCTCGTCCTAGCTTAGCCTAGCATAGCCGAGGATGTTTTGATCATTAAGATTGAAGATTCTCTGTCAATTTTTAGCGATTTGGTTTAAGTTTGTGGGATTTATCGACGTTAATGCGTTTGGAACCTATCAGAATGAAAATTATATTTGTCTTTTATGGACACTGTTTACAGTTATGGTTAAAAATTGAATCGTTTTATTTTCAGTGAAGAAGCTGAAATCGTCGAGAAAGAAAACAATCCTGTCCGATGATGGAAATACTTATTCTAAGAGTAACAAATCAAAGCAACACTAAACTTAGTTGTAAAAGTATGTGATTTTTTTTCTTAAATTAACTTTTTATATTATTTACTTACTTAATTCTGATAATATGAAGGAATAACTATTTATTTCATTGTTTTTTTATTTAAATTAAATTAAAGTGGAATTAAAATTGTTTTTAACATGGTCTTGTGGCACTTCTCTGAAAATGGATGACATATATTAAGAAAACAATTTGTATTAGTTTAAAACTCTTGCCAAAACTCTTTAATATGACAAATAAACACCAAAATCAAAACAAAAACATAGGCATTAAAGAAAAATCAATGGACAAATTCATTTTTAAGTTACTGTTCCTGCTTCATCATGACTGTGAAGGAATCGGGTCGGCTCAGAGTGTCTCGGATCTTTGTTCAAACCTTGACTCTGCTGACGTATCTGTGCAAAGATCCGGAGATCGATGACGCTACTCAGGAGCCGGAAAACTGTCGGAACATGCAGGCCCATGGTGAGTAACCGTCAGGTTCCTCTGCTGCTGCGCTTTAGGCGGCCTACATGATCGTAAACTGGGTTTCCTGAGTCATTTCTGCAGACTTGTGTTGTTTACGGATGCGTTTATGTAATGTGTGTGTCTGTTCTTGTGTGTGTGCAGTGGAGTGCTTCCCAGCTCCTAACATCAGCTGTCGGCTGCAGGATGGGAGGGAGGTTGGCTTCGGCGGAGAGTTCGGCTTCAACAGATCCATCCCCTGCAGGAATGTGTGAGTGCTGGCGGTGCGCGCACACACACGCGTGCCGCAGCAGTTGTCAGGCTGCGCCCTTACGTGTCATACGTGTACCTGTGTCTCCCTGCAGGAGCGGTTACTCCTACAAAGTGGCCGTGGCCTTGTCTCTGTTCCTGGGCTGGCTGGGAGCGGACCGCTTTTACCTGGGATACCCGGCTCTAGGTATGCGCTCCTCACACACGGAGGGGGTGTGGCTGGCTGGTGACATCACACATCGGTGCTCTGCACCTGTTTGTTCATAAACATCCTGCTGCTGTCCTCAGTTTTGAGCAGCGATGACACGCTGTGTGAACTTCAGGTGTTTTCACCTGAATGAGAACCAGTCCACAAGAAATGCTGATAGATGACATTTAGTGCTTCAAAGTGAGCCGTGAAACATTTGTAGAGAAGATTCAAATAAGAAGAGGTGGAGATTCTGAAGAAGAAAACCTACGGAAGGTTTTCATAAAAGTATTTAAAACTTTAAGATGGAAAGAAACTGAAAGGGCATCACATCTCCCTTACAATATTCTGTCATAAAAGGAACATGACTGCTTCATAAACTCAGTGTATCTCAAGGAACTTTTCCTCTTTCGTGGGGTTCCTCAGGGCTCAGTTCTCAGCTATTTTTCTTGTTCTTTTAAGAATTTTTGAATGTCCTTCTGCTGATGAAAGTCTGAAATATGCGGCTGTACAACAAAAAGTCTGATTTCCATCATCTCATTGTTTGGCTGTCCAGACAGCATGAAGGTCTGGAAGGCTTTACAGAATCCTGATTTCACTGAGGAGAAGAGCGGTGTCAGGTTTCCAGCATCTCTCTCTCTCTCTCCCGTGTTTTTAAGGATTTTTATTCTAGGATCAAATCAAACTCCAGTTTTAAGACAGGCAGCAGATAAAGTCTGCTGTTTTTTGCCCATTTTGGACTTCAACAAAAACACTTTAGTGACCTTTCACTGAGGTCACTGCAGGGCTCTGTGGGTCAGTTAGTCCTCTGAGGTCATCCTGTTCCTTTCTCATGGGGTTCCTCAGGGCTCAGTTTTCCTTGTTCTTCAAGAATTTTGGAAAGTGCTCTTTGAGGAAATTCTTTCTATTTCCTCTTTAAAAATTCTCCTTGTGTGCCTGAATTCCCTCAGTACCCTAACCCCTCCAGAAGTGCGGGATTGTCCCATGGAATTTGGACACGTGCACACTACTTTTTTCTTTTATTAAACTGTAAAAATGACATCACCCATTTGTTCTTTTACAGGTAATCTTTATTGAGCGACTTGTTTTTGCCATTTTTCAAATGACGAATCGTTCAAACGCATTGCATTGTGGTCTATATTCTAGACCACAGTGAGCATTGATGCACACTTTTTTTTTGCAGAGACTTCTGGGAAATGTTGAGGGCACTGTATTTTGGAATTATAGATTGAAACGCCTGACAAAATGGTGAATGCATTATATAGTGCAGAGCTTTTCAACCTTTTTTGAGCCAATGTATACTTTTTCCTTGACAAAAATTCTGCGGTTCCCCAGCATCCAAATATTTAAAACAGGAGAAATTCTATAATCTGTATTGAGGTACAGTCCATCCACAATCTCACAACAATTTTTTTTGTAATATTTCTGGCAGAAAAGCTGGAAATTGCAGCTGTTTTTCCTAAATGTTGTAATGAGGTTTTGATCGTTTTCTATAATAATTTTCAACTTAATTAGTTGAAAATTTGCTCAAGTAGTCGTTTTCCCCTTTATTTATAACTTTATTAATTTGCAATTTTATGTGACGTCATCAAAGAAAAGTTAAATATTCTTTCCAGAGAGTGATTTTTTTTAATATATTTCTTTAAATGTTTGTGCCAGAGCAACTGTAATTTTTAAACATTTATATAAACACAGCATGCTTGTTTTTTTACACACAAAAACCCCATTATATTCATGTTTCAGCTCTATTGTGACAACAGAAAAAGCAAACATTTTGAAATTTTATTATTTTTTTATTTGATCTTAATTCAAAATGTAACTTTGACATAAAATGTTTTATTTCTTTTTGTCTGAATAAATCATTTTATTTTAGTAGAATAATGCAGAAGTGCTGTCACTTTAACCCAATGCATTATGGGAGATGCAGTGCAAAAACTTTTGTTGGAACTGCGAGACTTAATGAGCCAAGTCACAACAAACAAGTCAGGATGTAGACAACTTCTGATTGGTCAGACTGATGACATGATTAAGCCTCCAAGAGTGATTTGTGGAGATGGTGAGAGGGGCGGAACCTTTCCAAAAAACAAAATAAATTGCGAGACCATCATTCTTTTCAAAAAGTCTTTATTGGAATCAAATAAAGAAAAGTATTTTATGGTCTTTATACTCTTAACTATTCTGTGTTTTATCAAAGCTTGTTTGGATGAGAACAGAGCTAATAAGAGCTAATATGATTTTTATAGCTAAAAGCAAACAAACAAAAGAGTGAACGGCTGCAGGAGTGAAGGCGGTCTGCAGCGTTGATCCCAGGATTCTGGTCTAGGATCCTGACTCTTCATGCTGACTCGGCGTCTGTGTCTCCAGGTCTGCTGAAGTTCTGCACCGTGGGTTTCTGTGGGATCGGCACGCTGATCGACTTCATATTGATTGCCATGCAGGTGAGTGTGAACACCGGCGGACAGTTTGACGTTTCCTGTTGGCCGAGGAAACATAAGATAAATATTTATAAAGGAATCGAAAAACTGAAACGCTGAAAGTGATGAGATTTTTGTTGCTCCTCCATGTTTAGAGGAAATGAAAATGATGAAGAAGTCCAACGTGCTGAAGTATGAGGTTATCTAGAACGTTTGAGTAATTCCTCTCTCTGCCTCAAGGGGGAGACAAATGGGTTGTTTAGTTAAATAACCAAAACTTTGGTTAAAAATATGCTGCTACATTGAGGTTTAACAGGAAGTTTAAGCAGCTTTGACTTCCTGCTTTTTACGAGAGCCGTGTCGGTGATGAGGCGAGGACGTGTTAGCTAATCCTGATCAGTATTCAACCCCTCCATCGTCGGCGGCTCCTCTCAGGATGAACGATGCTTCCAGACGCTTCTAATGGACGCTGAGAGGAAGGAGGCGGATGAGTGAAGAAACCAATCGCTTCTTCTGTGTTTGAGATAAAAGCAGCAGAACATCCATCTCAGAGGAACCCGCTCTCCATGTTCGCCTCTCATCTGTGACTTCAGGAGACATCTTTATAGCACCCATGTCAGGAATTGAGACATGACACAGTCTTGATGTCTCTTTTAATTTTTCATCAGGAAAATGAAAATTTAGAAAGAATAAAGTTTTTAAGCTTGAAACTTTCCCAAAGGTGGAGGTTTTTTCTCAGAGAATCAAACTTTAAAGGGGCCATACCATGAAAGATCAACTTTTTGAGCTTTTAAGTGTATTATTGTGTAAAGAACGCTAAAGCAGTATTTTGGTCCGTTTACGCATTTAAGAGTAACCCTCTAAAAACCTGGACTCTCAGCAGCAACCCCTCCCATACCCATGAAAACGAGCGGGGTCCTCACGATCTGATGTAACATCGTGAGACAGCCCCCTCCAGAAGGAGTCTGCTCTGCCAGCACCGTCCCCAGTCTAACACGAACACTTAATTTCTCCACTGAGCTAGTGGTGATCAACAAAAAAAACTTTCATTTTAGATGCTTGACGCCGTATATTTTCCAATTGTATCCAGTCTTCAATAAATTCCAGCTCAATCAGGTGTTTGTTACTTCAGACGCAGGGCTCCTTTAAGACCCTCCCTCCCGGTTGGGCACAGTTATGCAGGCGTCGAGTGTATTTGTGTTGTGAACCAGTGTAGCGATGGCCGGGCTACTAAAGGCAGATATGTGGTATGTGCATCCATCTTTTAAAAAGTTTGGAATATTTTCGTGGGAAAAGACGCGCTACCGAAAGCTCTGGGATGATGTCATGAAATGGGCGGCACCCACATGCAGTGGCAGGCGGAGCTTCAGGAATCGAGTCGTTTTACTTCTGGGTAGAAAAAATTTAAAGAAAATGTTAATGAAATGTTTTTTAATGTTCCAGATATTATATTTGATCATGTGTATGGATATAGTTTACTTTAAAAGACTTAAAAAAAAAAACATGGTATTGCCCCTTTAATATTTGATTTGAACAAACGAAAAAATGGAAGCCATTTTTCGTTTTTGGAGTTTTAAGTTTTTCTTACATTTAAAGTTTCTGGGCATCATTAACTTTTATTAGCCTAATTGAGCTGCTTTTAAATTATTTCATTGAATGAAAGATTTGTTTTTTGCATCGGCAGACATTACAAATGTTAAATGTTACATGTTTACGGTCAAAAGGTTACAGTAAATCAAAGAGCATAAATACTGGAGCTCCGGAGGTAAAGATGATTTTTTTCAGCTTAACTGTCTACAAATGTTAGTTCTTTAATAAAACAGTCTTTAGGTCGCTGTTGGCAACATAAAAAATCTGAATAAAAAAGATCATTGTGCGGCATAAAACTGTTGAGAAGCTCTACATTCAGGTTTTTCTGTTGATATAATCTGTATTCTTCTAGTTGAAAGCAGGAGAAACTTTATTCGTCTCCTCCAACTTTCATTTTTTTTAAACGAACCGTCTGAAGTTTGAGGTGAACAGACGGATTGGAGCCTCAGATGTGGTTGTGAGCCTGTGTGTGGCTCTCTCTGCAGATTGTTGGTCCGGCGGACGGCTCCAGCTACATCGTGGATTACTACGGCGCTCGGCTGACCCGTCTGTCCATCACCAACGAGACGTTCAGGAAGCCGCACCAGTCGCTGTGACGCGGCGCGAGCTCTTCCTCTCCAGAGTCACCTTGAAAGTCTGTAATAACTCCGGAATGTGCTGGGAATAAATGAAGGTACTCTGGCTGGCATCGATTCCTGAGGCGTTCAAGGTCTCAGCGTGGACGGTTAAATGTCAGAGCAGCTCAGGTGATCCCGTCACGGAAACGCCAACTGTCTCTGCGTCGCCCACGTTTGTCTCTCTGTGGACAGAGACCCCCTTCACACACACACAATCCTCAAACTTTAGACAGAGTTAAAAAAAAAGCAGTTTTTTGTCCACCTGGTTTCTGTTTTTCCTGAACCTCTGAGGTCACATGATGTTGGTGTCCTGTTTCTTGTTAAATATTGTGTTCATTTAATGTTAAGTTATTTTTCCATTTTAAAATAATTGTAAATAAAGTTTCTGTTATTTTCAAAGTCTGAGTATCTCACCTGTTCACCGTTCCACCTCGGGAGCCTGCTTGATGACGAATACGGATAAAAAGTGGAATCAAAAACAATCTTCTTAAGGAAACGTCTTTAGTTACATCTTCACAGGTCTGCAGAGTGGCGCCCCTTGAGAGGAGTTGTCAGAAACCCCGCCCCTTTTTCCTTCAGGGAAGTGTTTGAGATCTATCCTACAGCTTTGTGCTGTTATGCTAACAGGAGCCTGGAATCCAGCTATGGAAAACTCTGTTGATCAGACATGATTTTGAACGGCATACACTTGTCTATGGAAGTACAGAGCTGACGGCGCACGTCCCGGCAAAACCTCTGAAACTGGATCGTTTCGGAGCAGAAGGTTGTCCTATAGAGCACAGTAGCCTCCATCATCTTTAGGTGGAAGATTTTTGGAACCATCAGGACTCTTCTTTGAGCTGGCCAATAACCCAACGGTCACTCTGTCAGAATTCCAGATTCCTCTGTGGAGAGAGGAGAACTTTGACTTTTATATGTTAGTGTCCTGACAGAAGTCGACCTTTAATAAAGGACTAACCCGCCTGGAGTTTGCCAAAAGTCACCTGAAGGACTCTCAGACTGTGAGAAACATAATTCTACAGTCTGATGGGACAAAAATTGAATACCAGGCATTACGTTTGGATTGCTCAACACCAGGCCAGTATCATCCATGCAGTGAAGCACGGTGGTGGCAGCATCATGCTATGGAGTGTTATGAATATTGGAATGTTTTTCCCTTTAAGGACTGCTTCAAGTGTATCCCACCGTAAACCACATAGTCCTCTAATTGATTTGTTTTCTAAAAATCTGTAACTAGTCAGAATTCAATTCAGTTTTATGTATATAGTCCAATATAAAAAAAACGATCGCCTCATTGGGCTTTATAGAAAGTTGGTCATAAAATATAAACAATAGCTGACTGGTTAACTAAACTAAGTCAAAAAGACAGTCAAGTTTCTAACTATAAAACCCGATACAATAATGTGACCTGTATGCTACAGCGCCTCAAGTGGCCGTTGATGGAATTGCAGTTTTTTTTTTCAATTGTCTTAATTTGTTTTAACTTTGCAAATTTAAATATCTATTTTGTGACCTTGACGACTCCATTGATGAAAGTAAACAACAGAGTCCAGATACCAAACATAAACCCAACGACACCACCACGCTGCTGTAAATCCAGCAGGTGTTCAGTCACATGAAGTTATCCTTTGCTGTTGAGTCCGTTTTCACTCATTTCACAAATAAACCTGGAATGTGAATCTGTGCGCTCTAACCAAACTGAATGACATCGCACGACTTCAACATTTAACGGAGAGAATCGCGGACGTTCCAGCGCCACCTTCAGGACGTCAGTGGAACCGCAGTGTCCTTCATCCGGCGACGTTTCACCTCAAGTTGAAGTTCTTCATGGAACAAAGAGGCTCAGAGAGCAGAAACCTTTAATGACTCTCAGAGGAGAAGATGAAGAGCGGTGAGACCAAGTGCAAGAGAAAAAGTTATGATGACATCAGCTAATGAGAGAGGAGGAGGAGGAGGAGGAGGATGAGCTTTAGACTCAGGGGAGACATTGACCTGTAAGAGTAAATGCCTCCTCTGCAGAGAGATGAAATCATATTTAAAGATCAGAGACTTTAAACCTCAAGCAGCTCCGTGTTTGAAGGACCAAAGAGCAAGAGGAGGAGGAGGAGCAGGAGGAGGAGGAGGAAGGTCTGGATTTGACTTTTTTTTTTCTCTTTTGCTTAGTGAAGGAAAACATGGGATGCTTTTAATCTGAAGTTGCTTTATTTTGGTTCAAATCTGCTTTTTATGCCAGATCTTGGTGGTTTTATTCTTTGGGTGTTACAAAATGTTTAAATTGATTATTTTTATATTTAAAATAAGTTAATATTTGTTATATTTTCATAACAGCGTGAGCCTTTCAGAATGGATATAATTACCAGGAGGGCCGGATCCGGCCCCCGGGCCTTGTGTGCTCTGTGGTGCCCTCTTATTTTAAAAGAGCATGTGTGATGGTATGGGGGTGGGACAGCAACGTTTTAAACAGAACTATGAAAGTTTCAGAACCACGCGGTGCCTGTTTCAAGAATATGTTCTCCCTGCAGGAGAACTCAGAACCAGTCTGGACTGACCTGCTGCAGGCCAGACTGGTTCTAGTCGCCACACAGAACCTTTGGAGCTTTACTAAATGAAGAATAAAGAGGAACGGACGGAAATGTAACCAAACTCAACACAAAGCCCAGAAACTCCTCGTCCAGATGTCTTTAGACTGTTGGAAAAGATGAGAGGATGCTCACGGTTACTATAGCAACCATTCTTCTAACACCTGCATCAGCATCTGACACTAACTCATTAGTGGACTAAAGGGGATTTTTTCCTAAACAAACTCTGAGATGAGTGCTATGACAGAACAGCTGCTGGTGCGATTCCCCCTCAGCTCCAGTCAAAGTGACACACAACCAGCGTCCACAGTGGAAGTGATTAGCCCCACCCCCGCGGTGTGGTACAGGAGTCCAGCGTGGCTCCTCAACGAGCTACGCATCGACCGACCGGTCCCGCTCTGCGGTGGGTGGGCGTGTCATCGATCACCAACACAGCGGCGGCTGTAGCTCCACGCTGGGCCGGAGCTCATCACCATTCCCCGCCGACACGCTCTTTGATCAATGCTAATGCGCGCGGAGCGCCCTAATCCCTCGCTCTAATTGATCTCTCATTACGGCTGATGGGAAGGCGGGGGGGCGTGTCTGCGGCCTTTCGTTAGGGCGTGTCACCGCTGTGTGAGAGTGTGGGGGGAGGGGCCAAAGAAGTTAGAACTTTTCTCACAAATAGTCATTTGAAGAACAGCTGTGTTTGTGCGCATGCGTGCACGTATTTTCTTTGTTCCATCATCCCAGTCAGAGCTGCTGGCTCAAGGGCTTCTGGGAAGTTGGGATTCAGATTTTTTTCCTATTCAGATACAGTATGTGGCATTTTTCTTCTGAAGGAGAACAAATGTAATAACCAATCATTTTGTTTTTGCATTTCCGTGGAAAGACTGTTTTTCATCAATCATCTTCTTTCTGCTGCACATGTACTAAACCCTCATCATGTCCGGCTAGTTCAGGTTCTGGAGAAGATGCTATCTTCACATTGACTGCAGTCAAATGAGCCATTGTTCATTTCTCATTCCATTTCTGTGGTCCAATCAGCCGTCGCTGGATTTTTTGTGTGAGATTCATCCAATACTTACGGTAGAAGTCCTGAGAACGCTGGAAAATCTCCACCAGACTCCACGGAGCTTCTTGATGTGACCACGGAAATGTGAACGGCAGCTCATTTGACAGCACTTGGAAAGGATTGTAAATCAGTGAAAGTGTGGCCCACGAAACTCACAGCTTCTTGAGTTGTGAAATCATTTGACAGGGGGATTTTCAAAAAGTTTTCTTCAACTCAAGGACCACCTTAAAGATAAGGAGGAATACATTGACAGGTGTTAGATAAAAATGGATGACCTACATGTATTACAATGAGGATTAAATAATAGTACCGGATTATCCGGACCGTAGGGTTTAGGGTGCACCGCGTTATAAGGCACAGTCATCATTAGGGGGTCTATTTCTCTACTTAAAAAAAAAAAAAATAAGCAAACAGTAAGAAAACTGTGAATTTTGTTAAACTTTATTCCACTACCCACTACTTAACAAACCACTCCTATTCATCCATCTTCTCCTAAAAACATCTTCGGTGTTTAAATTAAACAGCGGCGTGATTCCATAACCAAACATGCTGGTTCCCTCTCTGGTTGACTGCGGTGAAGTTAGTTTTAGGTTGGATATCCGACAGACATTCGCTCTGTTCATATTTAGGGACCGTCAACAAATGAAAGAAGGTTTCTTCAATAGCTCTGAAATTATTGGACCAAATCAAACCAAAAACCCTATAAAATAATAAAACTGAATAAGAATTATCCAGAACAGCAGTTTACATTTGCTTTTGATGCTTTTTTTTTACTTTTGCCAATTTTTTAGTGTAAATTTTCACATTTCTTCTTCAATAGCGTTTAGGTTTTTAGACCAATTTGTTCCAAATCACTTTAGAATAGTAAAACTGATTGAGAACTATTGAGAACAGCAGTGTGCATTAGCTTTCGAGGCTTTTTCCAATCATATAATATTTACAAGTGGAACATTAACAATGTTCCTCAATAATAATAAATTATCTGACATTAAATATCAACAGAATTTAAATGCAGCATTGTGAATTTATATTTCCATATTTAATGCTCTTTGAAGTGAAAAGGCCATTTCATTCACTCTGGCTTTTGGTTCTTAACTACAGGTAGACCTTAAAATGAATTTTATTATTGTAACGAGATGATTGATTGTTTATTTAAGACAGGGACAAAAAATGTTGATAAAACATTAAAAAATGCAAATATATAAGATCATAGCCTTTCAAGCTAATTTCCATCTTTAGTCCCTATAAAAAAAGTTGATGGTTTCTAATGGGACAAATTAAATCAATACAGAAAGAATAAAAGACATCAGCAGAAACAGAAACAAGAGATGGAGTTGTCAATAAAAAAAGACTTAACATCAATTTTATAAAACGTATAAGCAGCTATTAAGAAAAAAAGTAGAAAAAAGAAAACAAAAAATAGGTAAATAGACATGAAAGAAAACAAAAATATAAGAAAAAGACAAAAAAAAAAACCAAAACAAACATGCTAGTATTTATTGACGATTTTATTTGATGCTAAATGGTGTTGAATGAAAATATCGTGTTTGAAATTGTTTTTAGAAATTTTTGAACAAAATAAAATGAAATATGTTTCAATTCAATTCAATTCAATTTTATTTATAAATCCCAAAATATAAATATATAAATATAAATATAAATAAATACTCAATGAGGCAAAAATGTTTCCCTTATTGGGCTTCATGCAGGTAATTTTACAGAAATTACTCATGAAACATGAAAAATCACTAAAGACTAAACAGACTAAATAAACTGGATATCCTTGCTCTTAGACCCTCCCTCTCGGTAAGGAAAAAACTCCTAAAAAACCTGAGTCAGGAAAAACGAAGAAACCTCAGAGATTCCCACATGAGGGAGAGATCCCATCCCAGGACGGACAGGCTAAACCAGAACTGGTAAAGAAAAATGAGCTTCTACAACTACGTATTTGAATAGAGTTCATTCAGATAGAGATGAGGGACGAGTGGTGATGAAGTCCTCAACGATAGTTATCTACCATAGATTACCAAGGTAATATATTGATTATTGCAATGTTTGCCATATCGAGATACTCTCTGTATCGTGAGTCATGAATCGTGAATCGCATCGTATCGTGAGTTACCCTGAGATTCCCAGTCCCAGTTTCTCTCTCCAGGTCGGTCTTGAACAGCTCTGAATCGTCATGACACGGTGTTGGTTACTTTTCAGAGATTTGATGACTCAACCATTTTCTACTCGGTGGATTTGTTCTATGTCTTTCTTTGTCTTTGATCTCTGCTCAAAATATCCTGAAACATTTAGCCCAGCATGCATCTTGTTCTGCTTCTGTTGTGAGAAGTTTGCCCTGTTTGTCTTTAATCAGCAGACTAACAGTGAAGTTGTGTTTTACACACACTTGTCGACTAATTCTGTACACCAGGACCGGTTCTCTTCCGGCTTAAGCTTCTGCAGCGTCCTCGGTGAATGACTTACCGTGTGTTCAGAAGTTGGTGATTAAAAAAGAAAAAATAAATTACTCTAAAAATTGACCAAAATTTTTAAAAGCATCAAAAGCAAATGTAAACTGCTGTTCCAGATAGTTTTTATTCAGTTTTATTTTTCTAAAGTGATTTGGACGGATGAGTCAATTAACTTACCAGCTTTTGAAGAAAAATGCAAAAGATTTGCACTAAAAAAATTAACTTAAGGCCGGGTTGAGCTTGCTGGCCGATCTTTATCTGTTTGTTGCACTAAGGTGTGTTTCTGCTGTAACCTGAGATTTGGTCAACTTTACCGCCATCAACATCGTTTCCTAAAAGCAAGACTTCCCAGAATCACTCTCTGACCCATCTGTGTCCCTAAAAATGCGCACAGCGTGATCATCCGTGCGCTCGCCGCTCCACTGTCAGCGAGAAATGGTCCCACTGTCAATCGAGAGGAGACTTCCCGAAGTTGCACAAGAACATTTTACAGAATTTGGAACTTGAAAAAGTTTAAGGTTTTTGAAGTGGATGAGTAGATAATCTTGGAAAGAACACCGTGCAGAGAGGTCCACCACTGTGAAGAGGCCCACCATGGAACCCGTGGACAAACCCAGCTGGGGCCCAACAATTCAACTGGAAAGTAAAACATATGGTGCTGGGACATACTGTGGACTGCACAAGTGCACACTCACTGCATGCAAGAAATCAGACGATCAGACTACTGTACGACAACTTTACACAAACATCATAAGAACATGTAACTTACACTATACTTACGAATACTTTATGATCCACTTACCAGATACACAACAATGGTACGATCCGTTTTCATGTGAGCCTGCAGTTTCTTTGGACACCTCCGTCCCTGTGAGGACGGGTTTTCCTGTCTGCAGGTCTGATGATGAGGAGATGAGTGACATCTCCTCCCTCACACAAACAGAGGGGCGGGCAGAGAGGCGGGCTTAGAGCAAAAGCATCTTTATTTTCTGTTGTTGTTGCATAGGAAATGCACATTTTGCTTCCAGTAAATGTCGTCTGTGTGGACATGGACTCACCGACGGGTCAGAACGGAAACAACAGTCGGACAGGTGAGGAAGAGGAGAACAGAAAGCAGAACCACTGAGGAGGGTCAGTGCAAACTTACGGATCAGAACACAGGATGGGAAACAGTGGCACCACACACAACCAATGGAGACTAGTTAACACTGAACGACTGGTGGCGCCAGGCCGTGACCCGGCGCGGCGGCGGCGGAAAACGCCGCCTGATTCCATAAAAGAGTTGTTGAGGCACACGGTATCAGTCAGTAGTGGGTGTGGATGGATGGATGGAGGGATGGATGGAGGAGGTTTCCATGGTGATTTGGAGGGGATGATGGGATATGACTGCTCCGGGCCGCAGCCTGTTTTGCCTCCTTTTTCAAGATTGTCGCAAGTTTGAAGAGACGCTTCAGGTCATCCGTCACTTTGATTGAAGATCTTCAGAAACACAGACTCCGGATTTCTGCAGATATTTAAAAAAAGAGAGGAATCCGGCTCCATTCTGATCAGTTATTGTCTGTTTTGTTTCTAAAGAACCTCGACAATCCAAAAACCACACAGGTTAATGCGCCCACAGGAAACAACTAGATAACAAATAAAGACAAATTGATTAAAGAAAATCTATTCATTAGAGGTTCTGACCCATCAGTTGACCAGTTGCCTCGCCAGCGCCATTTTTCACTCTGACTAAAAAAAAAAAATAAATTCATGGATGTGAGGATACTGGACGGTCACTTCTCAACAGTCTCAGATTAGGTCCATGATACAGAGGAGGCTTGACAGTGTTCAAAACCACACCCCTTTCTGCCCGCATTACCATTACTGCAGGAGCTGCTAGCTAACACAAACCATCACCAGGATAAACACCAGCCTGGTAACAGTGAAGAATGAAGACGAGTCAACGGGACCCTCCCCACCAGCTCACTGATAAATGCAAGTCTGAACGAGAAGAGTAAACAGAGAAGACAAGAGGAAGGATAAAGACTAGCAACTCAGCTAAACAAGCAGACAACAACCAAATCCAGTAACCAAGTTACACAACTAACTGGTTCCAAACCAGCCTGAAGCTAACCAGTTCACTAAAACACAACAAACAAGCTGTTATGCGT
This sequence comes from Oryzias javanicus, assembly GCA_003999625.1. Classification (NCBI taxonomy): domain Eukaryota; kingdom Metazoa; phylum Chordata; class Actinopteri; order Beloniformes; family Adrianichthyidae; genus Oryzias; species Oryzias javanicus. The sequence continues at coordinate 34,952,019 of CM012440.1, read as the reverse complement.
TTGATCGTGTAAATCTCTCCAGTTCAGTTTAACTTTGAAGCTACAAACAATGGGTTGATGGTTCCTCACGTCCATCAAATATCATTCCAAATACAACACTTTTCCTCTGCTTTCCTCTCCAACAGTTTGTTGTTTCTTTCTCTCTGGATCCTCCTGATCTCGTGTCACTCTTGAACATCTTTCAGCTTCACCTTTCTCTGTTTTCTTCTTCAGCTTCTTGATCAGCTGCAGAAGTTCTGATCCATGTCTGGCTTTAGACCAAAGACCGCCATGTTGATGCTGCACCTGTCCAATAACATCTCTAAGAATGTATGTGCGTTCAGACAGAAGTTTCCCTCCTCCTAAAACTCACGTTCTTAAAATGTTCATCTTACCATGATCTGTGCTACAACTTCTGCCAGACTGTAGTAAAGACACACGGACCTCAGCATCATCACTGAGAAGTCTGGCAAGAATCTTTCACTTAAAACAAGAATAATTCATGCAGATTTCACTTTAAAATACGTGTTTTCTTTATGTTCCCAACTAAAACGGCAGAAACTCCACCTTTTCCATGACAGTCACATGACCCCAGAGCCGCTAAGAGAAAACTGTCGTTTCACTCACTTCTGGTTTCAAGCTGCCCCGATCCGTCCCGCTTTCTAAGATTCTCAAAGCCAGCGTTGGGGCTCACCGTTTGGAATACTTGGGTTTCTTTTGCCCTGAAACTGAACTTATTCTTTATGTTAAAAAAGAAAAATGCCTCATCTGTAAAGACATCAGTTATCTGGATAACAGGAAGCAGTTCTAACCTGATAAATAAATAATCCTCTGATAAACACTTAACAACCGTCTCCAATTACTCTAATAGTGTTGAATGAATTGTGGGATCACTTTATCAGACATTTTAAAAACTATTTAATTATTAAAGTCTTTTTTGGATTATTGCTCTATTGTTTTTGTTAACAATGAATCATATTTATGTCTATGCTCTGAACCAGGATCTTCACTCTTCTTTGAAAGAGTTTAACATTTTGTTTTTTTCCTGACACAGAATGGACACTATTTTGTTTGGTTGCATCTTTTAAAACTTTTTTCTCTTCAGCTTTCTATGTTTTTTCAGACTTCACATCTTTCCTGAGCAAATCTTACTAGATAAACACAAACAGATGTGATGATCGGACCAAACCAGCTAAAGTCATTGAAACACAACTTGATTGTCTGGATCAGAACCGTCCAAAGTCACAACCACCAGCTGTCTTTGTTTTTAACAATCATGAGTTTTGAGATCAACTCTAATAACGCTGTGGTTGCTGTGGCAACATTAAAAAAGGAGCGTTTTTTTTATTAAGTGGAGAAGACATTTTCATTCAATTAACAATACACCATAATATTAAAATAATTCCTATTTATTAGTCTATTTTTGTAATCTTTCATAAATTATTGTTAGTTGAGCAAATATTTTTAGTCTAAATTTTGCCGAGCCTTCAGAGAAATGCAGAGTAACACCTGTGATAGGTTTGGTTCTGGTCTGATCCAGGTTTGGTTCTGGTCTGATCCAGACCTGGTTTCCTCTGATGCTCCTCTTGGTTTGGCAGGTGAGACAGCTCACCTGAACTCAGTTTTGGCCCAAACGAGAATCTGGTTCTTTTGAGAACAAAAGGTCTTTGTTTACTTGCAGATGAACTCTGGTGCGGTTCACTTCAGTGTGAATGCAAATGGACTTTCCTCAGACCAAAGAGAGGAAATGACTTCAGCTCTGTGTGTGTTCAGAGACAAACATCAGCCCACCGCTTGAATCTAAAGAGAATCTTGAAAAAGTTTGAGGCATTAGCTGTACTTTCCACTTTTTCCTGTGTGATTTTTACAGTCAGTTTGGTCCAGTTTAGTCTTTGGTTCTTTCCTGAGAGCGCCATGTGAAAGCAAAGCAAATAAACTAGTGGGGGGTGTTATCCAGCGCCATCAAATATACCACAAAACCCAACAAAAACACATTTTTAACTAAAAAAAAATATTTATTCTGTTAATTTATTATCAGCAATAGTTTAGTCCTGCAGATTTGTTACTGGTTTAAAGTTGTTTGTAAATAAATAAACTGTTGAAGCCTCAGAGAAAAACGGTGGAATTGTCCTTTTTTTTCCTAGAATTTGTTGAGTCATCAACAAAGTTTTACATGAGAAAACTTGAAATCTACTGGCCAGGATTATCGGTGATTCTATGACCAGGAGACGCCGCGGCTGAGCCGGGCCATCGACCAGACCCGGCTGCTTTGAGTCGGGACCCCCCCTTCCTTCCTTGCATTCCCGCCCCAGTTCTCTGTCTGATCCTGCAGAGCTGCGGCCTGTTTGAAGTCCGGGGGGGAATTCCGGTCCAGATAATGCTGAGGCTGCAGAAAAAGACTGAGGCCATTGATTGTGGGGGAGTCGGGGGGGGGTGCACGCTGAAGCCTCTTAGCCTGCTGGTCAATACGGTGTGAGTGTGGGAAGGGGATTGCCGAATGGAGACCCAGCGAGGGCGCGGCGGCCCGGTGCAGTCATTGTGGAGGCTCCGCCCATCACAGCTGCAACAGGGCAGAGATGAAGATGATGGAGATGACGGGTGGGGTGGGGGGGTGTAGAGGAAAGATAAAGAGAAAGAGGAAGAGTTGTTTTCTCACCTGTTGCCGTGGTAACAGCTTAGTAACGATTATGGAGGAGCATGCATTTACATCTCATGATTATCGTACATTAGTTATAATCCTGACAGCGGAGGCGACCGGCGTTCTGAACAGGATGAGACCGGAGCGCGGAGATACAGGTTCACAGGCACTACATGTCATTCCCATACATCGCTGGATATGCTGGTTTGTTTTTTCTTTTCACAGGAGGGGCTCCTCAAAGTCAGTTCTGTCCCTCTCTGAAGACGGGATGAAGTCGTCGAGCGCCTCCTCGTCCACAACCATAGCTGGGGAGGGCCGCTCTTGAACAGTTCCATAGGAAAACTCCAGTTCAGACTTCCAGGGGAAGAGATCAGCTCACTATGGTAACGTGGGGGGGTGTCTGTGGGAGGCTCGAGTTGCTGTGAGGATGAGTGAGGGGGGAGGCATCTGCAGCTCAAGTTCAGAGAGCTTCAGGGAGGAAGCAGAACTCTGATGAAGATGAAGGACCTGAGGAAGGTCCAGATCTGGGACCACTTCAGAGATGGAATGAGCAGCAGTGGATGGACACGGGTGGGGGGGGTGCTGCTGGTCAGTGAACAAAGAAAGAGATGGAAAAGAGAATCATGTTGCATAATTAAGCCGTTTATTTCCTGCATGGAATGGTGAACACAAAAGATGATGCCAGAATGCTTTTCTATTCAGAGCCTGCAGGTGGCGCCGTGGCTGCCGAGCTCCTGAAGAAAAACCAGAGCTTCCTCAAAGTCACTAGATTCATCCAAACTTTCAGGAACAAACAGCAAACTGAGACATTTACAGCGATCTGTCACCACAGCGCCCTCTACTGTACGGAGGCAGGAATACGCTCAAATCACCAACAGAGGAAAAGTCCTTAAATACATAGAAAAGGAAAGAAAAAGGAGGAAACAGGAAAGTTTTCAACTTAAATCCAGTTCCCAGAAAACAAAGCAGACCAGGTTCTAAAAATCAGAAAGTTCACAACACGAGTTTTTCCTCATTTCATCATAGTTACAAAATTCCTGCATTATAAAATAGGGCAGCTTTAAAATCAGTGTAATCAATAAAACTATACAACACAGAGGAGCGGAGGCCAGGCCGCTCAAACTGAAGCTCACAGGAACTAAACTCGCAGCACAAATATTGCTTTCAGACTCTTTTGTTTCCTTAAAAACGGTGCAATTCTCTGGAGTTCTTGCTCACAGGCTCGAGGCGCTGATTAGGTGCTCGGCTGCTTCACAAGTTTTTTTTTTTTTTCAATTTATTTTATGACAAAATTGTCCGTGCAACTTTTTAAAATTCCCTTCATTGTTTTTGAGCCCTGGAAGCTGCAGTTTAAACTTGTTTAATTCACATTTAGTGCAGAATATTAATGCCCAAATCACGGCTGGGGAGGGGGGAGGAAGGGGCAGACACGAGGAGAGGGGAGTGGTAAACCGGCACAGCACCACGCCGCCGCCACTCGCTCCAAACGAAACGCAGGAGCGTTTTGCAGCTGTTCGCAGAGGAAAGCTCAAAGCCGGGTGTGGACGGCAGTAATGTGCACAGCAGTAACGTGCACAGCATCAACGTGCACGACAGTAAAGTGCATGGCACCAATGTGCACGGTGTAACATGCACTTTAGCTTCTGTTGAGGAAAGAAATGGTGAAGCGGAGGAGTGCAAGCGGGTTTTTTGCATATTCGGCATCCTCCTGACTCGTAAAAAGATCGGAACAGAAGTAACGACAGGAAGACGTGAGGAGAACTTCCTGCAGCTTGAAGGTCACAGCAGCAGATGACAAAAAAGTCACCAATCAGATGTGAGGAAGGACATGAGGGGGAGGGACTTACTCAGCAGAGAGGAAGCTCGTTTCAGTCACAGCTCTGGTTTTGGGCCGTCTGTGGATGTAAACCACCGACGTCAAGTAAGGATTGTCTAGAAAAATGTACCTGTGACCCCCCTCCCCCTCCCCTCAAGATGTGGGGGTGGGGGGCATCTGCTCAGCACCCAGCATCTGAACCAGTGAGATCCCTGCTCCACAAACTCTCAAATTTTGCAAAATAAACAAAATGATTGAACCCCCCCGTAAGTCTGGAGTTGGGGCAGTTATATCTGGACGTCCCACAGATGAAGAGTGGGGCTGAGTAAGAGGAGGAGGGGGTGAGGAGGAAAAATGGAGAATCTGGGATGCTGCTGGGGGGGTTAGGTGGGGGGTGCCTGATGTTGGGTTTTCATATTTAGTGTCTTCGTCTCACTAACTACATAATCTATGTCAAACTGTCACTAACACTAAAACATGCAGATATTTTAGTCATTTTCTTCAGAGGAGGATTGTGGTTTTTCTGAAAAACATAAACTTCCATCAGAGGCGCTCAAGTTCGCTCTGCTCGTCTTCGCTAAGCCACACCCCTTGATTTCACTCTCACGGCCCATTGGCTAAATGCAGAAAGAAATGTTGAGATTGGAGGGGCTTCAAGGAGGCCGGGCCAATCACACGGCAGCCTGTTTCCGGGCGGATTATCTGTCCAGCAGGAAGCTAAAAAAAACAGTTTTAGAACAAACAGGAAGTGCTTGGTAAAATAAATTAATCGCTTTGCGTCTTTTTTTGTGTTTGTTTTAAACTAAATAAAAACTTTTGGCTGCTTTAAAAAACCAAAAAACGATTGTTTAAATGATATTAAAGGGATTCTTCTATCAAACTAACAGCTTTACAAGATGAACAAACAACAAAAAAATAAACAACAAAAGTGAGTACAGATCCTCGTTTTTCCCACAATGCTGTTGATGTCTTTTGTACCCCAGTATTTTAGAGTCCCAGAGGTGTGAGTGGACTTGGAAGAAACATTTTTGTGGATTTACTTTTCAACAGCGCGCTTTCGCACAAACACCCCCTCCCCCCACAGAATTGCACTTTCCTCGTGATCCATATTCTTCCAGTAAAGTTGTTCGTCCTCTCTTCCCTGCTGACCCCAGAGAACCCCCCCACCCCACGCTGTGTGGCGCTCTGAATCTGCTCCGAACTGGAGGATGGACAGAGGAGGATGGGGGGGTTACTGAAATGGTGGCAGAGAGGGAAAAGCAATGAGCCTCCATACAACCAGTGTCCAGCTGCAACGCTTCTTACCATCGAACCCCCCCTTCCCGCTTCAGTAAAATAAATTAATCACTTTAATACTCCACCGGTGAATATGTTCATCTGACCCCCCCCGCCCCGGACCATCCCATGATAAGGTCAGGTGTAGTTCCTGTAAAAGCAGGCTGGGGGTGCTCAGCCCCTCCCATCACGCACTGGTCTGTTTCCAGAAGCTGCTGATCCAGTGTAATAAGGGTTTGTTTGTGTGTGTGTGGGGGGGGTCTGTGGTCTGGTTGGCGGGGGTTACGGGGTGGGTTCCGGGTGTGTCACTACACTGACATGGGATCCGTACGTCTGTAGGGAAGTCTGGGACAGACTCGTTAGGATGGAGGTGGAACAGCGGGGGGCGCTGGAGCCGCTGGAGCCATGCTGATGCTGCAGTCTGGCGCTGGGATGGGGGAGGGTAACGGACAGGTGAGACGGGGCTTTTCAGTCACAGCTGGCATCGAAGGTCAGAGGTGGAGAAGGAGACTGCAGCGGCATGTTGCACAGGGAGGTGGGGGCACGTCAAGGGTCCTTATCCCAGGTACCACTGTGGAGACACAAGAACAGATCTAGTGTTAAGCCTCAGTCATAACTGACCTTATGGATGGATACGGGCTGTTAGGGGGTAAAAAATAAGTAAAACGGCACGGGAACACCGACTGGTTGTAGCAAACACGTGTACAGCACGGAGGGTAAAGCAGGTGAGGCATCAGAGTTGTAGACGAACTACGTTTTTGAAGTCTGTTCCAGTGTTACAACCTGTTAGATATGAAGGCATGAATCAACTTCTTTACATCTGCACATGAAAGTCTCTATTTGATTGAAATGCTTCATTCCTCATTCAATGTCAAGCTGAAACTCAAAATAACTTTTGGTCTTTCCTTCTCTAAAAATCAGCTGCTTTGCTTCTTGTTTCTAAAAACGACTTATGTTGATAGTTTATCTGAATTAAGTTTGACTTGAGCTGCTCTAAGCAGCAGCAAACTCTATCAAACTAAGCAACCACACAAAAAGTATGAGGAAAAAGTTCAAGGGAAGTACTTTTTGTGAACTTATGAAAGATTCTTTTCCTTTCCCCAAGAAAAGCCAATGAAGAAAAATAGACTGAACAATGTAACTTATTGTATCATATCACAGTAGAGGCAATGCAATGTTACAACTCAGAGCACAGACTACAGCTAGAAAAACAACACGGTGACAGATAAAACCTTCTTAATTTTCATTTTTCAATTACAATGTTGCATATGTTTAGGAAGTTGCATCTATAATAGTTCTGAACACTAGCACTTCCCCCAAAGTAGAATGTTTGTTTCTATTGCACTTCTGTTACATTCGACATTTGCCCCAACTCAGCTTTTTTTTAAGGATACTCGTTTCTTGTTTGCCATAGTTCTAAAAATAACCTCCAATTTGTGAACTAGTCAACCTTATACAGGTATTTTAAAATACAGTAATTATATATGCCTTAGGGCTGTAAAGCCCTCACACATGTTATGCATTTTTCTCAGACATGAACTTCTTACTCTTTTCTCTCTTGCTTGAGGGGTAACCAAACACTGTTGACGTCTATAAATGGGGCTTTTGAAGTGCTGTCTGTTGGTCATTGCCAAATCTTTTGACAAATTAAAATATAATTTAAAATACAGTCAAAAATCATGTGTTGCCACCTACACCCGTGTGTTGGTAAACTGGTCCCAGAAGTTCCAGGTCATCATGCTCTGAGCTCGAGTGTCTTTTATTCTGTAACCGTTGGTTGTTGTTGTGTTAGCTTTAGCATGGTTTATAGGTGATTTGCTTTCAGCTTTTTTAAAAATCTACTGGCTTGCACAACTTTCCAGGTGACTTGGAAACCAGGGACCAGAGGTTGAGTGTAACTTGCATCAAATCCAGTGAACTCAGTCCTGGTGATGAATACTTCACTTGGAATTGTTTGCCTAATACATTAGCCTTTATTAGCTATGATGCGAGCGGTATTTTACTACTCTCAGACACAGGTCTCCTTCTGACCTCTTAACCTTGAGCTGCTCCGGTAGCCTTGCTGTCGGGCATTGCAAAAGCAGCCTCTTGAGCCAGCGACTCGAAACAATAAGGTTCTGGACCAGGCGAGAAATCCTCAACCTCCTCAGAAAGTTCTGTGGAGTAACTTGCATTACTTCGCCCGTAACTACTCTCCAGAAACTCAACATATGTTACATAAAGCTGACCAAACTGTCAATCATAGATTCAAGCCACACCTCCACCACTCAGCCCGCCACCTCTAGCTATGCCCCTCCTTTTTTTGGGGGCATTTTTCAAATTTGGACTGAGAATGGAGTCAGCAACTGCCCTGTTTGGTTACCCTTTAAACCCGTTAAGTTCAAACCCTCATAGATATGTTCGGTATTACAGAATCAAACAAAAGATCTGCGCCCTATTGAAGATAAACAGGAAAGTTGAAGAGTTTAACTCATTCACTATTGGAGACAGCTTGGAGAAGGTTGTTTGTCAATGGTCTACAGCCAATCAGGATGCAGATCACAATGCACTGTTAAGAAAAGGAGCATGCTAAATTGTACTAAGAAAAATCAGTGAAACAGTGAGACTGCAAAAGTGACCTATGAAACAATGAACCACTGTATTTGAATGAAAGCGTGTATCAGGTGATCTGGATCACCCTCCTAATCAATGCTCCTGCACGCAGCAGGTACCCCCCCCATGATTGATGGGGACAACAACAAGACTGTAGGTCTTCTCATTTTATAAAACACAAAGATCAAATCCTCCAGAACTTTTCATAAGCATCACCATAGATCTGATGTGCTGACATACTGAGTGCAGATTTAAGATTTATAATCGCTCCATTGTCCTATTAAAAAACAAGACAGTTGGCACAAATGAATGCAGCCGTAAACTTACCCTGTCACACTCACAGACGTACACACACAATGTTCAGATTCGTGCAAACACACACACTCACTTACTGTCTTGATTCAAACACACAACCACACAGTTCACTTTTATGCTAATGTGCTATTTTAAATCAAACAGCAGCACTCTCAGTCACAGATGAAGCTCTCACGCAAGAACACTTAAGATTTATCCACAGATCACACACAATATTCAGACGTACACAAATACTGCTTAGATTCACACATACCAACACATTCACACACTACTCAGATGTGTTCACACACACACCAGTGGTGTGGCAGTGCCCAGGAGCTGGTTGGGGGTGGTTGGTGTTTTTGTGGTGCACTGGCTCTTTGAGCCGGTTGGCCCTCCGTCCACTCAGTGAGGGGGATCCATTGAATTCATTAAATTAGGATCACTTCACATCTGAGATGGGGACTTGGTTGTGTTCCCTTGAGGTAGAGTTTGGGTCTCTCCCTGTGTGTGTTGGGTCCCTCTGCATTTCTCCCGTTGCCTTGACTACTGGAGCCTGACTGCTCTTGGCTTGCCATCCTGTGGGCATCTGGGGGCCCGCTCTACCCAGGCTGAGGCTCATCCTCTCCATGCTTGAGAGCTCTCGCTCTCCTGAGACAGAGGCTCCTGTGGAGCTCTATCCGGTTCTGTCTTTGGGTGGCTGGTACTGGGTTACCAAGACTGGAAGTTTCAGTGCTCCATCATCATGTAGGGTTAAAGGGACCATATTTGCCTGTGCTGCCCCCGAGGGCTCTGTATGTGCATGGGAACCAGGGCTTACATCTTCCCTTCACACTCATCTAGACTGTGCCTGCCTTCAGATCTCTGTACAAACATAGAAGATCGTTTGTGTGCTGACATGTCTGATATATAAAACATACATCCAATAGTGTGTGTTAGTATATAGACTCACTGGCCATTTTATTAGGTACACCTTGTTAGTACTGTAATAGTGTTCATGTGTGTTTGAGATAGCTTGTATATGTAGTTTGTACAGTTGTCTGTGTAGATTTGCGTAAACGTGTGAGTGCAGGTTTGTTCAGACAGTGGTTATTTGAGTTAATAACTGAATGTGTCGTTGTGCAATAACATGCAGCTGTCCGTCAACAGTTATGACAATGATAACATTAAGCTTTAACCAATTTTTTGTTGAGTAGTTTCTTGTTTTTTCTTTTTATGTATAATGTTTTAGGTTTTTCTACCTTTACCCCGGTCCTCTTTCATCTCTCCTATATTTACTCAACCTGTCTCTAAGCATCAGCGCTTTTGCGTCTAATCCAGAAATAGACAAACAATAAAGTAAAATAAATTCAGTGAAAGTACCTACATTTTGAAATGCAAAAGGGGGTTTTGTACAGATACATACCTGGTTTGCCAAAAGGGAAATAGAATAGAATCCTTACTGTAAAAATAAAACCGTCCAACCCAAGACCTTCTCAGCATCTGTACTGGACAAATATAAAAAAAATAGATGTATATTTAATGAATTACATGTTGTGGAGGGTTGGTCAGGATTGAAACTAAGATAGGTAATATTGTGGAGCACTTTGCCTTTTAGAATAATAGTAATGCTTTCATTAAAAAAAGAAAAAAGAGTCTGCTGTTTGGAGTAAAGCCATTGCTCCACATCAAGAAGTAAGGTTTGGACATCTGGTGAAAATAATGATTTCCTAGTAAAACCTCAAAGGAAACCAGGAGGAGACCCAGGAAACACTGGAGGGGTTCTACCTCTGCTGGTCTGGGAACCAGTCGGTTCCTCTTGGAAGAGCTGGAAGGAATTGGAGAGGGAGGTGTGTCCCCATGGACCCCAGAAAGAAAGAGGTATTATTATTTTAAGGACTAAAACTGAAGTTGTGTTTTTTTTTTTTGTTGGCAGTGTAGATGCTGCTGCTGCCCTCTATTGGCAGTAAGAGTACATTTGCACCCCGGGTCAGAAATGTTTTTCAGCAGACTCCCTGTGATCCAGCTGCAGTTCTCCTCAGACTTACATGATTTGTATTAGCATGCACACGTGTACACGAGTGTTCAACCTACCAACAGTATTGACCCACAAACGTTCACCTTTGACGAACCTCTTCTACCTCACAGACTTGTAGAGTTCATGTTCGTCCTTAAGTTACATCCTGTCTGGTTGCTAAGGACGACCAGACGACCTGGGACGTGACCGAGCCCCTCCCACCCCCCACAAAGACCCAACCTTTTCCACAATCCTGTTCTTGTTTCAATAATCTGAGGATCATTCTTCCTCACACATGTGTACATCTACACACACAAACTCTTAAAAATGTACAAATAGTTAAAGTATTTTTAGGAAAAAGTTACATTTATTTTAGTTTGTGTGTGTGTGAGCGTGCACGCGTGTTTGAGAGAGCTGTGCAGGGTTTCTCTGGACTCTGTTGGTCCTGACTTGTTGTAATTCTACTGCTGCGTGTGTGTGTCTGTCTGCGTGTGTGTTTGTGTGTGTGTGTGTGGTGATAGAGGAGAAGACTGGAAGGTTAGTTTTTAATCAATACAACTTGCTGACGCTGGGACTTTCTACCTCGCTCTCTCCCCCCTCTGAGTGTCCCCCCCCCCACCTCCTGCACCGCACCGCAGCCCCTCCCTCTGTCCTGAGAAGACTCTGAAGATGAAACTCACAGGCCAGACAGCCTGTGTGAGTGTGTGGGGGGGTGTGTATGTGTGTGTGATTCAGGTCCCACAGAGTGGCACTTTAAAGGTGCAGTCTGCAGTTTTTCCATGTTTGGAATTGGTCAACATCAGTAATGAGCCTCTGCTCTGCCTGTGCACATCAACACACACCTGTAGAGATACACTCACGTGCACAATCTGCTCATAATAACCACCAAACAAGCTCACCTTTGCTTTCTACATTCTTCTTAGACTGTTCTTGGAGGAAATAAACTTTTTTTTCCCAACTCTACTATCCTATTTTTTAATATCTACTGATAATCAAATTTTGTTTTGCCTAATGTTATACAAGTTAACAGATCACAAATCTGAAAATAATCCATAAAGATCATCTTTAGATCCCATTTTAAATCGTTCCCATGGGTGTTTTAATTATGATTATGCTGTCATTAGCAGGGATTTTAAAAACTGTTGTTTTCTAGAACATAGTTTCTGCAGAGCGGCAGGAGATCATTAGAAATTTCCCTTTAAGTTGTGGTGGAACTGTTGGTGCAGAGCAACCCTCCGCCCCTTCCCATCATCCATAACTGAGAGCTTTCTGTTTACACCTTCTCCTGCTGGCTTCCAGCCCCTCACACCCCCAACCTAACATTACCGCTGCAACAAAAATGCCGAGCGACATCGGATCCATCCAGTCGCAGAGTTCTGATCCAGATTCCAGGTCAGACAAGAAAAACAAAGACGTACATGGATCTACAAGTAGATGCATCAGAATGGAGCAGAGCAGGGAGCCAGCGTATTTTCTACATCATAAATACACTCTTTTCTCCACTGCATTTTTTGGCTGCTCTTGACTCACAACGATTTGAATAAAGAAATATAAAGAAACGTAATTCTAATTTTAAAATTCTTTTCACATGTCCACCATCATCAGAAAAATGAAAACACCATTTCCATTAGAGTGGGTGGATCACTTCCTGACTAGAGGACTGAACAGACTATGAGAAGGAAACTGTGCACAGACTGGAGGTGCGCATGAATACAGATACACCCCTGCCTTTCTTAGGATCCGTCCTCTGTAGCAGCACAAGTTGAGATCTAATGGCACAGAAATCCAGCTTAGCATCACGTCATTCCAGACAATAAAACACAGTAGTGTGTGTCAGGACATCACAACCACAGTCCACAAACCTTCTGGAGACCTGCTCTGATCTAAAGTTCATGTGTCATGAACATGTTTTTAAGACATTTTTACATTTTTTAAATCTATGTAAATAAAAGTGAAATTAAAAAAAAAAGTAGAAACAGAAAAACATTTTTTAGACGCAGCTCTCAAGCAAGTTGTAGTATTTTTAGTAGAGATCCGTGGGCACCTTACGTGATCTAAACACACCTGCAGGAGTGAAGCCTGCAAACTTTCTTCTTCTAATTAAAAAAAAAATCTTAGACAATCAAATTATTTATTGTAAATTAAACATGTTGAAAGAAAAACACCTTGAGTTATTTCTAATGACGCAAAATAAACACAAATTAATAAAGTATTTAAAAAAGGGAAGGCTATACCTGTTATACACCAGTACAAATGTGTATTTAAATAAAATATTTCTCTACAATCTATTCCATAATCAACTAACATGAGTGTGGTTAACCAAAAATCATCTGAATTTATTCTGTAAATAACCACATTTTAACTTTAAAAAAAACTATTCAATTACTCATGTGGTCTGAAAACACTAAGAAGTGATTTCTGCCAAAAAAAAAAGAGAGCATAAAAATTTGTGTCAATCATTGTATTGGAACAATAAACTGTGCACAGGTGTTTTTTTCCTGTGCAAAAGAAACCCTCCACTTCACCACTTACACGCCTTGATTGATCTGTTCTTGTTGGAGGGCACAAGAAATAAAGAATGTATCCAACTGTGTTGTTGATCTGCACTTGTGCTGCCTGCAGAGCTCACTAATCTGAACACCTGAGTCTATGGCAAGCCAGCAGAGCCAAAAATCACAAGAATGTCTATCATGAACTCTGTATTTTGGCTGTATTTGGACCATATTTAAATAAATTATCTGTTTCAAATGTAGTCTTTTTATGTGTCAAAGTTCTTTTAAACACTTCCTGTGCAAAATTTGCAGCGATGTGTATCACCAATCCAGCAGTCTGTTGGCTTAAAAGGTTTAACATCTTAAGTTTTGAGTTTTTAAAAGGATTGACAGAATTAGTAATTGTTATTTTTTAATTATCTTTTTACCTTGTTTTCTCCTCAACTTTCATCAAAATGATGAACAAAAAAAAACAAGAAACCAAATTGAATCAAAATATTTGTTTTCAAGGATTTCTGATTGGTTTCTAATAAAACATTCTCCATGCTTTTTGAATGATTTATCTGTTTTGGTTGATACCTAAATACCCAGAGATAAGAGATCCACGGATTAATCCTGTGGATTTTTTGTCCCTACTAGTTTGCCGTACCCTCTACTGTCCACCTCAGTTTGTTTCCTTTGCAGTCAGTTCACGTTTTATTTCAGTCACACACTAACCTGAGCAGATGGGACATAAATGTGGTTTTTTTAGTTTTGTTTTTCTGAATTTCAATTTCCTGAAACCTAAGCTTCGATTTGAGTTCAAAACTTTGAAGAAGCAATGCAAAAGAGCTGATCAATACCTGTGTGTGTGAGCAAGGCTCAGTTACATCCCAGGAGCAGAGGAAGCACTGAGGGTGGTTTCCCTCCAACTCCTGTGTGTTTGTGTGTGTGGAGTCATCATCTGCCTTTGTGTCCTGTTTGTACAGTTTTCAAGGTCACAAACGCAAAAATGTAGTGCAGCGCTTGTGTTGTAACTCACTTACGCTGGATTGGATTGTGCATTCATTTGTGTGTGTGTGTGTGTGTGTGAGAGTGTAGTGCTGACTCAGGATAAAACAGGGATGGTTGGGAGACAGAAACTGTTGCCTTTCGAGCATCTCTGATGGTTTTATTCTTTCTTTTTGATCAGTTTGGTGAACCAAATCCTCAAACTCACTCAGTGTGCTGCATTCCTTCAGCTGCACTGCCCTTTCCTTACATGCTGAGTAATAAACAACAGGACCTTTACCTGAAAATGTGAAAAAAAAAAAAAAATCACAGGGAATTTTTTCCACTGAAGAACAAATGTTCATGACTTCTCATTTTTTAACATATAGTTATTGACTTTAATGTAAAATCACACAGCAGACAGCAGGTAAATATTGTTAATAAAATAATCATGAATGTATTGTTGGCGCTGTCAGTATGGCAATGTTAAGTGAAGTAAAAAGGACTGCAAAAAACAAAATCTAACTTTCATTTGGCAATCATGCTTTCTAAACATGTCATAAATACAAAAAGATTTCTTTGTCTAAATTTGATTTTTTTTTTTATTTTCTTTTTAAAAAATGAAGCTCCTCCCAATCTGAGACACTTCAGTTTCTCTGACCATCTACATTGATGATTTAAAAACAAAAATCTATATTTATTGATGTTTTGACACATTAACAAAACAAGCAAAGAAGCAACCAAACAAATGAAAGAAACAAAACAAAACAAAAAAAAAAAGTTTTGTTTATGATTTCTTAAAGATAGGATTGTCACTTTTCAGGTTAAATGAGTGTTTGATTAAATATGTAATGATTAAAACTACAAGCATGTTAGTAATAATTATGAACAATAAAGAGCTAGCACAATTACAACTTTCTGTGACTGCACTATGTTTCATTACATTGGCGTTGGTTTAAACTCATTTGTAACAGCATGAAGTGTCACCTTTTGTTCAAACAAATCTGAAAACTCTACCCACATGACTAAATGTTGGATCTGTTTTGACTCACTTGAGGGAAACATCTGTGGTTTCTCATTGGTTCAGACTCATCAGTGATGATGGTCGCTGTGACCCTAAACGCTTAAAACACACTTGAAGAGCTGTACTTCTGCAGTGACGTTGGAGTCGATTATCACTCTTCTGTTATTGTTCCTCAAGTTCATGATCCCATGGTAAATATATTTTTAGAATTCACATTGAAAACCTGTTTTTATGTTATAAAAAGTACTTTTGACAAAACTAGTTGATGAAACTGAAAAGAAGCAGAACTTTATTAATAAAAGTTGATTTGTACTTAAAAAACGGAAATAAAATTATGGCTTGAAAAAATATAAGAAATAGTCGTAACCTGAATAACAGATCTGATGAAATCTTATTGTTTATCAAAATAAAGATCAATTCTTATAGTCATTGTGCTAAACCCAGCCAAAGTGTGTGTGTGTCTGTGTGATGTGATGCCAGCTCCCTCAGCTTTGTCTCCATTGAAAACTGCCACAGTTGCCCACGGCAACCATCAGGCTGCCCCCGTGGGCACCATGCCCACTCTCCGACAAAAGGGACACCATCTGCCCCCCACCCTTCATAATAAAAACCACAGGAATGCACAGACTGTCCCGTTGGTCACCATGGTGACGAAGCGCGCTCCGGCTGACTTCTGTTCCTGTCTGTCATTTTCCTGACCTGAAGTTCAGAGCAGATCAGCGCTGCACCCAAACAGAAACCTGAGACCAGATTTTAGCAGCGTTCTCTGCTGAATCTGGGTACAGACTTTCCTGCTGTTTGCAGCCGAACTTCATAGAAGTGAACACTGATGAGGTTCACACTTCCTCACGGGTTCATGTAAGAAACAGAAATTCCTAAAATCTTACTGGGTACTGTCCATCTATCATCTGAACCCCCCGTCAGGGTCATGGTGTTGCTGGAGCCTATCCTGTTTGCCATTGTGTGAAGGCGGGGTACACCCTGAACAGGTCACCAGTTTGTTGTAGTGCCACATACCCACATCCTAATCACCAATTAACCTGTGAAGCATGTTTTTGGACAGTAGGAGGAAGTTGGAGAAAACCCAAGCATGTATGGGGAGAACCGGGGGCCTTCTCGTTGAGAAGCGAGAATGCTAACCACTACACCACCATGCAGCCCTTTACCGCTTACAGTTTTCTGAATTCTATTCAAATAAGCAATAATTTAGCTAATGCTACGGCCGCAAATACAACTGCCACCGTACAATGGGGACGAATCGAAATAATCTTCAAGATGCCATCCGATATTTTTAAAAATCCTTAGCGTGGTCAAGAATGTTGACAGCGGCAGTCAGGCGTGCAGAATTGCTTGCATAACCCCGGGTTACTGGGCAGTTAGCGGCCGGTGACACTTGCTATGGATGACCACCATCCAAAGACATTTACACATCATGGTTAGAGCTGCTGCGCTGCACGGCCACCTGTTGAAACTGCTGAAAAACTTGAAAACGCATGGTGGCATTATGGGATAGGTGACTATAGCCTACAAATGTTTGTTTTTAGAAAGAAATAAAGAATATTTTCATATGAATTGAATTAATAGAGCTTTATTTTGTAGATATTCTCTTATACTGTATCTCCCTGTTTAGCGTTTAGTCAAATTCAGTGTGATAGATTTTTTTTACATGAGACAAATATAATTGGATATATGCAGAATTTTAGAAACATTTTCTCCAAATGAAAGTTTTCTCTAAACTTTTTTTCTGAGCCTAAAAGCCACATCAAAAGAACAAACCTACAAGTTTGCTTTCCATAAATGTCCTCTCCTCTGGAGTGAAGCTCTGCTTCAGTTTGCTCACAGAGACCTCCAGGACCTGCTGACTCTTGAAAGGGGAGCTGGTGTCTGCAGACGAGGATCTGAGGAGACTCTGAACTCCTCATTAATCCAGACGCGCCCCACAGAGACGAGCTGCAGGAAGAGGAGGCTCTGCTTCAGGCGGCACACACACACACACCTGGGCCACGCCTGTGTGTTTGTGTGGGGCCAGTGACAGGGTCAATAAATTGACAGGCTGTCACTGCAGGCCACCACACACGCACAAACACACCAGAGCGATCAAGCATGTCTGAATTATCAGGAGACGACTCCCACCTCATTGTCATCTACACTCTTCGGGTGTGTGTGTGTGAGATGAGTTAAGTCAAGGCTGCAGAATCGTTACACTCTTCATAAATCAGCTGGCAAACAAACCCTGACCTGCGCACACACCGGTGTTAAAGGTGGGTGTTGCATTCACTGACCAGCTGCTGTGCAGTAAATATTATGGCTCTGAAATGAACTGCTGCTCGCCGATCCAGTTATTCTTGCTTAGTCATATTTATCCTCACATGCTGCTGCAGGAAATATGGATGAAAGTAAATTTAATAAAAGCTGTTTGTGGCTTAAACATAATGACTTATTTCCTGCAGACTCCTCTGTAACTTTCCCTGGATGATGAAGACCACTGGTTTAATAAGGGTCTCCCTCCCCAAACAAAGACTGCAATCCATAAACACCTTTCTGCAGCACAGCAAAAACACACTTTATAAACATTATTTGCTTTATTTCAGACTCAATAGGTCATTTGAAAATCTAAATTTCAGATGAATGCAGGAATTCTCTCCAAACTTCAGAGAGCTTGATCATCTAACACCACTCATACATGGAGTATCAATCACTATTGAATCTGAGTTTGAAGAGAATGGTAACCAAGTCAAACCATATATGTAATCTATTAAATCTATTTGGAGTGAAAGGTCTTCAGTCCATTATAGGGCCACACATACACAGACATTAAGCAGAACATGTCAGTCTGTATTTTTCACTTTTATCTATACCATTAAAAGATAAAGCGACACATAAAAAGAGAAAACCAGTAAAACCCAAAGCCAGCAACACAGAAACGTCAAAGTTGAGGTGAAGTGCAGACATTTCTTCGCAGTCCCCTGCTTTCTTAAATCTGAGTTTATCATTAGTTTAACAACAATCCCCATGTAGAACCAACAAAATAAATATTACCTGCAAAAAACTTAAAGATTCCAACATTTACAATGGTTGCCAGAACCAGAATCTTTATCAAGAGTAGCAAGAAAAGACAACTTTTTGGAATTGAATACCTTGATTTCCCTCCAAAAACAGTAAAGTATAACAACAGTTAACCATAGAGTAAACTTGAATGTAGAATTAGCTAACTTAAACTCTTTTCCCACGTGACTTTTTCTTAAAACCACACAATTTGTAAAAGTTTCATAGAATTCCAACTTACTGTAATAGTTAAGAAAATTCACTATTTCACTGCGGATCATAAAGTAATACTGTAAACAATTGTGGCTCTGACACTGACATGTGACAACAGCTAAAAACGTAACCAAACAGGGAAGATGGAGGCTGACTCCGCCCACAGCTGAAATGTTAAAATCCAGTCAGAGAGGTGGTGCTGGGGAACAAGACTGTTATCATTACTGGAGCTGCACATTATGACATGAGACTTCTGAAATGAAGTGGGACTTGTTCAATGGTTTAACCCAGGGGTCGGCAACCCAAAATGTTGAAAGAGCCATATTGGACCAAAAAAACCAAAATCAAATCTGTCTGGAGCCGCAAAAAATTAAAAGTCTTATAATGAAGGCAACACATGCTGTATGTATCTATATTAGCTATATTAGCCTAATATCAAAATAACTACGTGTGTTACAAATACATGATGAACCTTCATGATTGAATGTTTATTTAATCCTGTGGAGAATGATCCCCCACGTGACTACTCTGTTGTAGGATGAAGTTTAACTTCATTACAATATTAATGAATTAGTTTGTTTCATTGTTTTGATGAAATTAAAGAAATGCAATAAAGAAATCCGATTTCTGATGTCATTTTTATTTTGAGGATTCGTAAAAATAACAATGGAACGTGCATAACGTGCCCCTTATCTGGGCAACAGAGTACAATAAAATGCAGCATACATTAATAAAAATAAAACAACAGCCTTTTGAAGAGGTAAAGTGTATAAAATCAAATGAATACAGTTTAAGTTTGATTTCTGTGCAAATGCCAAACAAATCAGTGCAGCTATCCTCATTTCTGAGCAACCAAACACAATAATACCCCTAACCCCGGGCTTACACCGCTAGAGTCACGGCTCTGTTGGGTTGCGGGAGCGGACTAGCTACAGCCAATGGCTTAAGTGTCATTCCAAATATATACTGAAAAATCAAATTACGGACGCTGAAAGCGCCCTGCCCTACTTTTTTTTTTATCGTTTTCTCGTGATAACGAGATAATCAATAATGAAAAATGAAGCGTTCCGCTCTCTCTTTCCCGCACGGAGACGCCGAAACTTCATCTGTTTTAAGTCTCTTTATTTTGCGGCTAACCAGAAAAACAGCAGCAGAACACTCCACAAAAGTTGTATTCACTAATCATTTTATTAGTGGGGATACCTCGAACGCACCAGCCCTCCCCCCTTTATTTACCCCAAACCTCTGAACAGCTGATTGACAGATCACTGCGCATGTTGTGTTCAATGAACTCCAGACATTAACTCAGTCCGCTACTATGCTTTTGACATTTTTATACAATCCTCAGAAAAAGCAGTTTTTCAGGGAAAAAAAATGGCGAGACTTTTTAATCCCTTGATTTTATAAGGATCAGTTCTGGGGTTCAATGTTTTCTATGATAAACTGCTTTGTTTTGCTGCCGGTGTCCAGAGGTCAGTGAACGCACCATGCAGAAACGCTCGGCAGACCTGAATCCTGTCAATCTGTCAATGTTTGTTCGGGGTTAAAACAATGATTAAAACCAAAAACATATTTCCCTCCTCCATCTTTTTCCATTTTCCAACATTTTGGAAATAGTGCCAGGGAGCCACAAGGCAGCGCTTAAAGAGCCGCATGCGGCTCCGGAGCCGCAGGTTGCCGACCCCTGGTTTAACCAATCACGAAATTCAAATGTGATACCTCAATACAACTTGTAGGGAGCAGCACACAGACGGGTTTTGACTATATTTTTAAGAATTATATTTATTTTAATTTGTCAAAGTGACCAACAGATAGCACTTTTAAAGCCCCATTTAAAGAGGTAGACAGCCAAAAAAAGTTCATTAAGGGTTTGGTTACCCTTTATCTAGTGGAGCCAACAGCCTGGAAAAATCCTTCAGTTCCATCAGCTGCTCATGGATGGAAACAAACCAAGGCGAGGTAAAGCGCTCAGGTCTGCCAGTCCTCGTGAGCGCCTGCAGATCCTCACTGCACCGGCTTTACCCAGCAGACATTTTAATCTTTTTTTTTTAATGATTTCTACTTCTTTATATTCCAGATGTAGTCTGTATTTTTTGGCGCCTAAATCATTTCCTCCGTTCGCTGCTCCAATCATCCATCTGCATTCATAGACTTACCCAGAACCAACAAACACAGAGCAAAAACTATCTGCACTTCCTTCTGATCATACAAGTGTGGATGTGGGACCCAAGGAACCGCTGGAGATCAGGTGCTTCGCTTACCTGTGGTTGTTGAGGGATGTTAAAGCCGGGGTCCCGAGGCCCGACGCTGACGAACCGTTGAGCTGGAGACGTGGTGGGGGTGGAGTAGGCTACAGACAGGAAGATAAATGACAGGTGGATGGAAGGGTCAGGATTGGTTAAGCCTGTGAAGTTTTGGCTCCATTTCCTATGAGTGTTTGTGAACTCACTGGGGGAGGTGGGGGAGTTGCCTCCACCCTCAGTGGAGGAGGTGGAGGGTGGCTTGGCGTCAACAGGCAGCGGGACAGGACGAGCCATCGGGGGAGGCGGAGGGGGAGGCAGCATGGGCGTCGGCAGGAAGGGGTTGTGGACTTTCCCCTGTGAGCTACCATTAGGCTAAAGAAGGGAGTCAACAAAACACATAAGATCAACATGATTCCACAACTATCCTGCAACAACCAGACAATGTGTGTGTTTTTATGTGTGTGTGACTGTGTTTATACATGTATACAGTAAGACGCACCTAAAAGCATCAACTTCTGTCAAAAATTAGCCCTGCATGTTACTACGTCATGTGCTGAAATTGACAGTTTTCCCCCACACAGGTGAACTACAGTGGAGCGCGCGTCTGATTTTAAGTGCTTCAGAAAGTCTGCGGTCCCCACACGCATGGATGAGCGCCGTGCAGAGATCCAGTCATACTTTTTGCGGTTTCAAAGATTTTTTTTCAGTTTAATTTAGCAATTTTAGACAAAAATACCTTTACAGTGAACTCTGTTCTGCATTTCGATTGGCTGTAGACCTTTTCAATCAATCTCCTTTGTATTTCCTGTTCAGAATGCGTTCAGTTTGCCAAATCTGCACCGAACTTTGTTTTCATTCTATAAAAGTGGACTTTGCTGATTGCACCTATTGCATGTTATTTTTGACCACAGTGATAAACAAAGGAAAATTGTGTTTATGTGGAGTTGTATTATTTTCATAAGTATTTACCAGTAAGGAAAGCAAAAGATGTGGACACAAATAACTTAAAATCTTCATGTCAAATTATATTTTTGAGAATACTTCAATATGCAATGAGGACATTTTATTTTTGCACACATCTGAGGTAGCATAAATAAAATTAAACAAAATGTAGGTGCTACTGTGTTTGCTTCTAACACTAACTGTCATATTTAGTGAATCAAACCGGTCAAAAGATCTACCATGACGGATCTTGGAGTGGTCTGGCTTCATGAACCCTTTTTTACGGTTCAGTTCCCCGCAGCCATGACTGTGTGTTTCTCATGATAATTGATCAGTGTAACACTTTCAAATGGGATTGGTTACTAAGAATGATTGGATGTTGACAGGAGAAAGATGCTGATTGGTTGATCAGATCACAGAGAATATTTGCACCAAAAGTCCAAGGTAGTGAGTAGAGTTTGTGTCTGTGGATCTATGTGTACACTCAGAGAAAAACATGTTTGTGTGTTTGAGCTGGAAAAAAAAAGTCCTGAGACAGCCTGCAAGTGTGCTAAACCTTTTTATGACCCTATTTAAACAAGGACAAACTAGAAAGAACAAAATGAGTCTGCACTTAGTTTTATTTTACTAATGCAGTAGTATTCAGATGTGTCATTTTACAACAGAAAAAAAAACTTATGAAAAGAATCTAACTCCATAAATATTTTGGTGAGTGCTAGTACATGTGTGTACGTGTCTGTGTGTGTGGAAGGTGAGCTTGTATCGATTCGGTGTCTAGACGCAGATATATCAACTATCAGGCTGCAGACAGAAGGCCACACGCACACACATACACACACTGCAGCACTCTCTGATTCTGCACAGCAATCCCACCACCACAAAGTTCAGACATGTGTGTGCATGTGTTTCGTGCATGTGCTTACATTGAGGAAGCCCACCTGTCCGGCCTGCTGGGCGGAGTCAGGGCAGACCAGCTGGACGAACTCCTTGAGCGTCTCCTGTGGGTGATACCTGATGGCTGGGTGGGAGAAGTAGGAGCCCGGCTGTTGCAGGATGGGGGAGGAAGAGAAGTGGAGGCTGGAGGGGGGCGCGTGAGGGCTCGCTGTGGTGGTGGTGGGGGGGAGTAAAAAAAAGACAAAATTTTAACTTTATCAGAAGAGGCTCGAAGGTATATGCGATTTTGTGAAAAAGGACAAATGCAGCAAGCAGATGAAGCAATGACTGCAAACATGAAGCTCCTCCCTCACAGCTGTCAATCAAATCAGGTGCAGTCTCCGCCTCTTGTCTCAGTTTTTTCACCTGTATGTGGTTGATCTATTCCAAACCTTTGATTTTCCTCTTAATTTCCCTCGTTTCCTCTTCTTCATTCTTGCCCTAAACTTTTCTTTCCTTTTCCTTCTGTTCTCGTGGCTCCACCTCTTTGTTTTAGGCTAATTAAGACCCTGATTGGTCAAACATTTGTCTGATTGCTCGTTAGTGGACGAGGACTCATTAAGGGCTGTGATAAATGGAGCTGTGAGAGAGAGGAAGAGCGAGGAAGAGGAGAAGCAGCAGCTGATTTTGTGGCTGAAGGAAGGAGAATGAAGGGATGGATGGACGGAGAGTTAAAGCTGCTGCACTAATTCACTTAGAGTCTGCTGTGATTTATCACTCTGACAATACACACCGACCACGCGCGCACACACGCGTGTGTGTGTTTACTGTAATCACTGAATGGATGGCTCTGTCTGCCCTCTCTTTCTCTTGTAACCACACAAACCGAAACACAATGTGTGCACATTAATAAAAATGATCTCCCTGAGTGTTTGTGTGTGTGTGAGTGACGGAGCAAACGCTGCGTTAGTTTGTCGTTTCGGGTTCTGCTCATGTCATGTTTCTTTGAAAGGGACCGAAGTTTCATGATACGGTTTTGACCAATCAAATAGTAGCATGATCAGATCCACTGTGATTTGATTTTGGGATTGTGATTAGATGCCCACTGATTTCACTGAATTTTTTTCCAGAGATACGACTCATATTCTTAAAACAAATTCCTGTCAATGTGGAGATTAATGCAATAAAAAAACAGTTTTGCGCCTGTAAAGTTTCAACCCTGACAAGAAAACAAAGTTTGAACACCTGGGAGAGCTTCTGCAAAAAGACAGTACACAGTTGGTGGCAAAAAAAGGGAGTCTCAGTGCAAGTGTGTTTATTAAATAGACCATTTTTGATTGCAATTTAGGTTAAGTCAGATTAAGTAACCATTAGGTATTCTGTCCATCCATCCATCCATCCATCCATCCATCCATCCATCCATCCACCCACCCACCACCCATCCATCCATCCATCCATCCATCCATCCATCCGTCCCTACAGTTTGACTGCACTCCCACTGGACATGTGCACATGAACTTTTAAGAACACACACATACACACCTTGTCTAGACTGGAGAATGTGTGTTTTTTATAACGGCTGTCAACATTAATGCGTTAACACAAACGATTCATTCTAAAAAATTAACACGTTAATATTTATAACCGGAGATTAATTCTCGTCGGACGATTCAGGTTCCAAGGCGTGCGTTCATTTCTGAAAATTTATTGGACACTAACCTACTTGCAACAGCCTAATTTCCCGGCCTGGGATGAATAAAGTATTTCTATTCTATTCTATTCTATTACATACACAAAAATAATTGTTCAACAGATTTTTAGCACAGTATTCCTGTAATTTTTTTGGTTTCGATCACTTTTTTACAAAAGCAGACTTTAAGTGACTGCATTAGATGAGGAGGTTTCAGGGTACACAGAATGTCGCTTGGGCCGACAGACCTCGACTGCAGCAGCAAAGTAAAGTGATCTTAATGCTGATTGTCACGACAGGTTCAATAAAGCATCAGTTCAGAGAGAAAGTTCACCTCTTACTGCTTGTTTTTGTAAAGACGAGCAAGAAAAGTTTGTTTTAAAGAAGCCTGTGCAGTGATATAGAACATTTGCGATATGTGACTGGAACTTTTTTTTTTTAGGTGGGCCTCAACACCCAGCAGCCAATCAGATTTGAGTATTCACCCAGACCATTTATAGTGTAGAAACACAATGTTTTTTTTTTTCTTTTTTTACAACCGTTCGTCAGCATCTTTGCTTTCTTGGAGCAATCCTGCGCACATAAATGTCTATCCAGTTCTTCTCATTTACTGTTAATGTGCTTTGTGCACAAAAATTACGCTTATGGGATTTCTAAGTTAACACTTTACAAATTAAAAAATCTCAGACAATACAAAATTAAGGAAAAATGTTCTCTCTGGCCTTTTTTTTTTGTTCAAAATAAATCTTGTGTGTAAGCCTACTGTGGGGAGGTGGACAAATAAAGAAAGGTACTGGGTGAGGAGGCGACGATACCTCGAGGCCCAGCAATGACGGGCCGCTGCTGTGTGAAAACCATTCGAGGGGAGGAAGAGCAGGAGGAGGAAGAAGAGCCGCTCGGTGACGGGGCATGGCCGCAGAAACCAGATCTCCCAGAAGTCTTTAGAGTGCTGGGGGGAGACGGCATCCCTGCCAAGAACCACGTGATGAAGGTGAGGAGCGAACTTTAGGGTCTACACATTTATACACGCTAGGGGTGAAGGGGGAGAAGGGTTTGGTTTGGGCTGGGCTTCAAATGGGGGTGGGCGTTAAAAAAGGTAATCTAGTGAGTTTATTTGTTTGCCAAACTTTCAAATGGATTATTAATCCGTGAGTTTAAAGTGTAGCTGTAAGTGTGTTCAAGGACGACGCAAAGTTGGAGTAGAGTGACTTTTGCTTGTAAGTTTTGCACACAACGTAAAGTATTGATAATACTATTAATGGATTTCTGTGATTTTAACACAATGTTTTTGTCAGAAAAAAGCTGAATAAATGCAGATAGCAATTTCAAGTGGTGGATGAGAGCGTGACGTTGGTCAAAGCGCAATTACTAGGTTTGAACTTCTACAGGACCTTCATCCTCTATGTCGAGCTCAGGTGCAATAGTAAAGTTTTGGAGTGTGGTTTTAATAAATGAGTTCAATTATAAAACATGTATAATATTGTTAGATTTGAGGTAAAGTGGTGCAGATAATATACAGGATATCAATCCTTCTATCCCTGTCTATCAATCTTCATCATTCGGATGATCCACTCATCACCATTCGATCCATCCATCCATCCATCCATCCATCCATCCATCCATATCCATCCTTTATTACATGTTTGTAAAACAAGGCTGTAACTCAAGAGAAGTAAACAAACTTCTGTTTATTGAGGAAACTTTGTCTCCTCAGATCCTCTGATTGTTGACTGGTCTTGTAAGGTGGCTTTGACTTAGTCTGTTAGGGAGAAGACTATTATTAGCTGACCAGGATTAAAATGTCAGGCTTGAAAGCCAACCTCAATGTTTGTAGGAGTAAAATTTGACAGCGGGGCCAAAATCATGTTGCTGTTTGTTTCATAGTCAAATAGAGCCTTTTGAACAGACAAAATATGATATACAATTTTTGAAAAGCCCTTTCCTTCGATAAAAATGCAACCATCGCATTTTTAGCAGAACGTGCAGAAACTGGGAGTTATAGACAAATAGATCAATGTGATTTATCAAAGATGAAGCAGAACTGTAAGTGTTTTTTGGATATAACTTATTTGAAAGTGTTGATAGAACGGGAGAAGAAACTCAGAGGTAGTACAAAAGGTAACAAATGCACAAAGAAGGCAGCTGACATTAAGAGTCCTCATCCCTGTCAGTGCCCCATTTTTTTATTCCTCTCGCAAGAACAACTATTACCATTATCAACACTGGGACAGACTGGTGAGCTGCAGCGTCCCTCCTTAGTGCTGGTAACATTGAGAACAGCCAACACGGTGTGTGTGGTAGATGTCAGACCTTCTTCAAGGCTTGAATCTCCGGTCATCCTTTACTCTCCATGCCCTGATTTAATGTACAAAAAACCATAGCGCACAACAAATACGCATTTTAATCCTAATGCTTACGTCTGATATTAGCTCCCCAATCATTCTTAGTTGATCACCAACAACTCCTAAACAAACAACACAAATAATTGCATCAATTTGCATAAACATGGAATTTTTGCTCTTTACTTAAGTCCTTGGTAAATCAACCACTAGTTTTAAATCTACAAAGACAAAAGCATGTTTCTAGTATAGCAGCTTAGTTCCTTTTAATCCCTTTAGTTCAGAAGTGCTCTTTCCCACTTACCCTCATTTGGACTCTGTTAACCAAAATACTGTTTCTACTGTGCTAACACTTCTTTCAGTATTTGTTCATCCCAGTTTTTTGCTTGTTTTAAGGTTCTTTTCCAGGCTTGTTTCTTGATCTATTGGTTTTTCAAAGTGGAAAAGGAGAACGCTCAGACGAGGGTATCCGTTTCTGTGCAAGTCCGGAGTCCAGTTGGTTTGACTCCTGTATTTGGGCAAGATTAGGTGAATCTTGTCAAGGCCTGCTTGCAGAAGTGGTCTAGAGCCCAGTTCAGAGGACATCTGAGCGTTAACGATCTCCTGTGATCGTCATTTTCCAAAACTACACCCGTTACGTAGCAGTGCATCACAAAAACGACTCGGCGGAAGATCAATGTCATTCAAACTGCAAAAAATTACGCTCTGAATACAAATCAACAAGCCTTTATATATTAACTGGTGGATGATAAACCAATGAAAAGCAGGCAAACTGCAACTTCCTGTAAGAATAGGAAACATTCCCGATCACACTCAGATCATTACAGATGATGTGAATGCTAAACAATAAGAAGTTGGACTAGGAGGGAGAAAGTGTGATGTTTGGTGCAGACTCATATTAGGAGAAGCTTAAACATTTGCCCCATTTTTTTTGTAAGTATCTTCCTTCAGTTCTGCCAGCATTCTTGACCAGCTGCAACTATGTTCAGTTCTAAATTTACGTTTTAATAGTTGAATATTATCAAGGGCTCTGTATTATCCCACACTGGCAAATTTCTTCGGTTGGGGTACCTATGGCAGAACCAAATAGCTCTGTTTTGCAGTTTAGATGTAATTAGAAAAAAGATGGACAAACCCTGTGGTCATTGTCATTCATTGGTTTTGTTTTGAGTTCCATGGTTGTTACCATCTCAGCCAGACAGAAAAGTGGTAAGGGCGTTCTATATTATCATTAATGGTCAGTAAACATTAAATCACACTAATTAAAAAATAAATAAATAAATAAGATCTTACAGCTTCCTGTCCTTGCAGTTCTCATGAATATTAAGGTTTAATCACAGATTAGGAACATTTTCTACTAGTTTTTGTCGGAGAGTGTAAATATTTATTATTGAAGTCAATGAAGATTAACCTAATTTTGCAAGAAGCTCTCTAATGGTACCATGGGAAATGATCTGGCTCTACTAAGTTTCTTTAAAAAAAAAAAAAAAAAACAACATTTGAAAAAAGTTTTTTGTTCCCCCTGGTTGGGGGCTGAAATGAACTGCAGCATCTGGAGCAAGAAATACAATATGAAACATCTTCTAGTCTGACTATTTAAAACTTAAAAACTCTGAATAACAGAAAGATATGGACATAAACACCAGCTTAAAACCATCAACAGCATTTTTTTCTCTCCTTTTTTAAAGTGCTTGTTTTTCATGCTATCTCACCATATTTGATCTTTTTATTAATTTTTAAACAGCCGTCTGGGAAGCTCCACTTAGTCAAAGAAACCTCAAGAACTGCAGTTTTTACAAAAAACACGCAGTTATTACTCACTGTAACTTTAAACAAGCGTATCCAACAGCGCCCCCAGCAGCTTCTGACTCGTGGTCAAATTTAATTTTTTCCTGTGTTGCTATTATTAGTTAAAGAATTAATGATGGATTTTTTTCGCGCACACACAACCATGCAATGTTGTCTAAAAATCTGGCAGCTGCTTCTCTCCAAAGACATCGACAAAAAACACCAAAGGTGATGTCATCAGCATGCTGGCAGGTGGGCGGGGTCAGGTGGGTTGAGGAAGGGAAACAGGAGGGATCCAGCAGACCAAACCAGACACGTCACAACACGGACGACAAACATCTACGGTAATCTGTCCATCATAAGGAGGTGAGGAGGAAGGTGGAGGAGGTGAGGTTTCACAGACACGGAGACAGGAAGTTAAAATGCCGTGGTGTCATCTTTACCTTGTCGAGAGATGAACGAGCTAGCTAGAGAGCCACGCAGCTTATATCCAGCTTTCCAACCAAAGAAGGATGAAAGGAGGAAAAAACGAAAAGAACAAAGAGAGCAGACTGAATACAGCAGCTAAGAGAAAGAATGGAGGACTGGGAAAGGTGCAGTCAGCATCCTAACAGGGCGGAGCTTGTGGCAGAGTGGGTGGGGCTTATATGATCCAGTATGTACAGGTTGAATATCAGTCAAAAATACGCTGCCAAAATTATTGAAAACACTAAAAACTATCAAAAGTATGCATATTTTAAATTAATGTGCTACACAAAGATCAAATGTGAAGAAAAAGAGAAAACGAAAGACAAAGTAAGATGACGGAAATGTCGCAGAAAAGTCACAGCCACTGAAACAGACATTTGCTGCGATTGAAGAAAAGTTTGTGATGCAAGTTTCTCTTTCAGATACAAAACAAATAAAAAGTTTGACAACTTCTTCCTCATTTCTGTAAAAGCAAAATAATTTCCACCATGTGGGTTTGTTTTTAAAGAGCAAGAAAATCTACAAATTATATAATTATTTTAACAACCAAAATAATTTTAGAAAAAAAAGGAAATATTGATGTAAAAAAAAATCCTCTGGATCAAAATATTTTAAAATCTAAAATGATATTTTAATGTTTTAACTGATCTCAAAACAGGAAGTGAAGTATAGCTTCTTATCTTCTCAATATTCTCCATGCAATCAATGCATTGGCATTCATGTGGATGTTGAGGTCATGTGACTATACATCAGCTGGTTTGGTGTCTTCATCATCCTTTCAGCTGCATCCTTCTAGTGTTTGTAATGATGACGAGTGTCTGCACAGGGGGATGCTGGGAAAGTGGGCGGGAGTGTCAGGGCAGTGAGGCGGAGTGTTAGATGATTGGCTGTTACTGGAAGGTGTGGTTGCCGTGGTGACATACCTGGCTCCACGTCGTGCCAGCTGCTGGCCTGACTGCCGCTACCAGGGGAGCGACCTTGACCGGGGTAGTAGGACTCCTCGCCAGGACTGTCCACATCCTCCTCCATGCATTTTATCCTCTTGGCAGAGCTGAAAACGGAAGATGATGTTAGACCCTCATGGACAGAGAAGCTGCTCTGTTGCAAACATAGCTTCAACAGATTTCTGAAAGTTGAGGTTCAACCAGGAACTTGATACCACTTCAACCCCACGAGGATGCTGGGGAGGGAAAATCCCACTTACAGCACATTAATAACAAACACTGAAGGTAGGTGGGCCATAAAGCAAAAATCATCATTACATCTATATTTGCAGATGTAATGAGTCTGTTTCTCAACAATACTCCACAAGAGCTCCAGAATGAGCTGCACACAACAGACAGACAACCTTCTAATAAATATTTATTTACATCTGGGGTGTCAAACTCAATCGCACAATCTTAAAAACACCTTAGATCGTGGGCCGAAAATGATAAACATTTACTAAACACTACAAAACTACATTTTTAAAACTTAAAAACCGGAAATCTTTAACATAAATATGAACTAGATTTATAGGATTACCTGCAATAGTGCTAGTGTGAATGTTGTAAGCTGAATTTGGCCGCTGAAGATGTTAGTGCTGATAGCTGAAGATGCTTAAATTGATAGCTAAAAACACTGAAGCTGATAGCAGAAAACGCTGAAGTTGATAGCCAGTTAAAATGCTGGCTGAGAAAAACCTAGGTAAGCCAAAACAGTTAGCATGTAGCTGAAATATTAGCTAAACTCCAACTTAGCCTAAAAAATCTTAGTAAATGCCAAAATATCTCCAAAAAGCTAGAAGAATGGTAACTTCTAAAACTTTAAAACTGTAACTTTTTAACATAATTATCAATAATTGAAGGGCAGGAACATTATTCCAGAATAAATCAACTTAAATCTTAATTAACTCAATATTTTACTCTACATAAAAATACATGTCACCAAAGTTATAAAAGTTATTCTAACTTTGACACATGTGATTTACATGTTCTGAAGAGATAGTTCCAGAGCACAGCTGAGACATCAGTTTACCCCTCCCTCAGAGGCGGAAAAGCTGAAAGGATTGTTGCTTTTTATGTTGACATTCGTTTCAGATAAAGTTGAGGAATGTGTTTAGGTTTATTCATCACAGCTGCTTAGGTTTAAATTATCCTACCTTCAAAAAAGAGCATTCGATTTTCATATTTGCTTGTTTTTATCCTCCTGTCATGTTTCACGATTCTGGCTTGACATCGTTCAGTTCACGTTTTGGTTTTTGTCTTTTTAGGTTAATTAATCAAATTAAGTTACTGCCAAAACTCCTTTCTCTGCAACATCTGGGACATCTATGATGGCAGTTGTCACATTCAGCTGTGATGGCGAGTTCAATCCCTAAACGACCAAAGGGGAAAGTATAATCTATTTAGGATAGACCAAAATATTGGTGTTTATATTACCCTATTTCTTTTTTCTATCAAACTACATTTAATGTGACCTCTCCCATGTAAACACAACTGTCCAACACGGCTTCATCAGATTTACCAAAGCAACTGGAGCAAACCCGTTTTAGGGTTTTTATGAAAACCCTAAAAGGTGGTAAAACAAGCTGTCCAAAAGAAAAAAAGAACCCAGATGTTTCCATAATATTCACTTCAACTCTGTGTGATTAGCTTAAGGCCTTCGTCACAGCCGTCCTAACAGGCTGTCTACGCAGTAAAAACGGGCAAACCTGTTTAGGGTATGCAGAAAATATCAGTTGTAGACCACTCGGTGAGCTTGTAAAGTGAAAATATTAATGTACACGTTTATCTATGGGTGCGCTGCAAGTTACAGGTTGTAGCAAACACAGCATACAAGGGTAAGCAAGGGTGAAGCTGGTGAGTTGCAGCCATACAGAAAGGTATCGAACAGCACCACCTGTACATCATAACTGCATCCAACTTTCAATAACATAAATACTTAAAAATACACTCACTACACACATGACAATTGTACATTTTTACATGACGTCCCTTAAGGTGGCTACACAAGCCTTAAGGGAACTACTAGACACAACTGCACTCCCCTTAAGATGTGGCGCTCCTCTCCATGACGTTCCCCAAAAACTAGAGGTGGGAATCTTGAGGCACCTCACTATTCGGTTTGATTACGATTCAGGGGACAACGATTTGATTATGAAACTATCATCAATGCATCCCAGAACAGCTTTTTTTTTGTTTTAGAAATGTTTCTCAACACTAGACCAATCTGACTTACTTTTCTCCACCAAAGTGAATTTTAAAGTAAAGAAAAGATCAGTAAAGTTGTTTCACTTTTATTGAGAACATAAAAGTTCTGACATTAAAAATACTTAGTTTGATAATCAAGAATCTTAAATAAATAGTGTCTAGCTAGCCCCACATTGTGGTTTTGCAAACTTGCTGTGTTCCCTACATACTCAATTTTGGTGTGACATAAGTTACACACCGTTTGACTTTTATTTAATTGACCCTCAACACTATGAAAGCCAAAATGCCTCAGAACAATCACTTTAAGTGAAGTCGGGGCCGGTCAGATGACGAGCTCTGGAAGGTCAGCCATGTTTGTGTGCTCATCAGAAATGTGTGAGATGAAAGTGTGAAAAATGCTTTGTGGTGAGTTCTGCTCGTTACTTCTACTTTAAATCATATCCATTTTTAGATAATTGATTATTTTAAATTCCTAAAACAATTCAGATCATAATCGATGCATCTAGGGAATTTTTTTCCCCACCACTACCAAAAACCCGCCGCACCCGTACAAGTGCATGTGACTAAGGCTTCAAGCATTATCTAGTCAGGTTTAGAATTATATTTAAATTGATAAAATAACTTAATATGTTAAAAAATTATGAAGAAAACCAACTTTATTTATCGCTGTCAGGTTAAATCTCCGTAGACTTTTAGTATAATCCTTTGAATTGAGATAAGCAGCAGTTCTCCAGGTTCTCTGAAGGACTTGAGTTTGAGGACACAGGTGCACTAATGAAGTTTATAGAAACTATCGCACGGGCTTTAAAAGTCTCGTTTTGGCCAGCAGATCAAAGGATGTCTGCTTTTTAACAGAGAACTAAACCACCAGAGAATAGCATTACCTCCTTTTCACGGAGTGTTTGATGGATTGCAACTCTAACAGAGGAGGTCCAGCTGCTACATCATAAGCGAGGTTTCTAAATTCTCTTTTTAGCGGAGAGGTTTTCTGTTTGGTGAGGAAACAGCTCTGACTGAGCTGCATTGTGGCTTCATTTTAAACACTTTAAGGAGATAAAATGATCAAAATGAGGAGCAGTGCAAACACAAAGACACTAAAGAAATCTCAACTGAGCAGAATACATTCATTCAAACTAATTGTGCCAGAAAATGAAGGGCTTGTTTGCACTGAGAAGAAGCAGGTTGGGTAAAATGATGGACAGGTTGGCCTATGGAGAAGACCTGGAGTCAGATTTCTGCTCAGAGCTGCTGAAAAATAGATGTTTGTGCTGCAGTGGCTTCATGTGACTGGACTCCTCCTGGGGGAGCGTCCTCGAACAGAAACTCAGCAGCTTTTTGTCTTGGCAGAACAAAAACAGAATAAAACTCTGCCTGTAAGAACAGCACATTTGGAAGGTTGTGAATGGTAACACCAGACAAGAACCATCACAAGCATTTCCAATGAGAACTTCTGAGGCTGATGGGGTTCAGTTTAAAGTCAAAGTTTTCACTGAGATGTTTCTTAATGGTTTCCATAGCAACTTTATTGATGACTTGTTAATACTATTTTAACCAGAACAGATTTATGTCCATGAATTATCAGTTTATTATAGTTTTAAATAATCCAAAGAGATCCAATATCTATCTGTTGAGAAGCAGCTAAAAACTATTATCAAATTTTGGTTTAATTGTTCAAAAAATATGTAAAATCTAAAAGATTTTTTTCCTTCTCTGATGACTGATATAAGGTCTGAAAAAGTACAAATTGAAAAAAAGTGTTTGATAGCTTCATTTATTGCTGAAGAATCCTAAAGGAAAAGCGCAAAAGCTGCATTTTGAAAATGTGCCAGACTGATAGGAATGAAACTTAATAATACATTAAATCATCTAAAACTATTTGACTCAAAATGAATAAATGTGCTAAAAAATGTCTGACTGCTGAAAACAATACAGTCAGAAATGAAATTCTAAAAGTACTAAATAAAATAAAAATGACAAGATAAGTACATAATTAGATAAAAAGTGTCTTAAAGGAGCTAAATCACACTAAATTTGCCATTAGATTATAGATGCATAAGAGTTTAAAGGAGAGCAGAAATATGAGAAAAAGGAACGTGTCTAACTTTATGCTTAGCATGGAACAAGGGGTTTATTTGAAACTTCAAAAGGTCTAACCAAAAAGGGACAAAATAACCTAATCCAAAACAATTGAATTTTTTTTAAAAGTACATGTATTAAAGTTTTAATTTAATGCCATCCTTCCATCCTGTACCGCTCATCTGGACTGGATCGTGGGGTAAACAGTCTAAGCAAAGATGTCCAAACTTCCTCTCCATACAGGTTCCCTGGACCTCATACTCCCAGAGCCCCCTCCACAAGACACTACGCCATGTAATGCTTTGGAGATGTGTCAGCCAAGACACTCTTGCAGCATCCAGACTTGAGGTACTCGGGGCAGAATTCATCCACTCACAGAGTCTTGCTACTGAGGAGCTCATTGACTATCTCGGCAAAGTCAGCTTTGGTGATGGACAGCTCCACACCAGAGTCCTCAGCTTTTGCTTCCTCAGGAGGATGCATGTAAGCAGTATTGAAGAGATTTTAGAAGTATTCTTTCCACTGCACAACAATGTCTCCAGTTGAAGTCAACAGATCGTCACCTGCACCAAAAACGGCGCCTGCACAAAACTGCTTTTCCCCTCCTGAGGCGGCGAATGGTTTGTCAGATTCTGTTTGAGGCCAACTTATAGTTCTTTCACTTTTTGCCTCCACAACAGCCCGGGCTGCAGCCCACTTTGCCAGTACCGGTCAGCTGCCTCTGGAGTCCCACAAGCCAGCCAGGCTTGACAAGACTCTTTCTTCAGCTTAACAGCATCCTTTACTTCCAGTGTCCACCACCGGGTGCAACGAGACCTTGAGACCAAAGCTCCGAACAGCAGCAGACACAATAGAGGTGGAGAACATGGTCCACTTGGACTCTATGTCCTCCTCCTCCCTTGTACCTGTCTGAAAATCTAAAGACCTCAACTCACCATCAGGTAGTGATCTCTTTAAAGTTAATGCTGAATTATATATAAAAAAAGCTTCAAATCTTATAAAAAACTACATGACACATAAAAGTGTAATCATTGGTGGTTCTTTATTTAACTCTCCCAGATATAAATGTCTTAATTTGTTCATAGGATAGAAAACCCAAAATGTAAAGATAATAAAACACTAACAAAGCACTAACACCTGTAATGAACAAAAATGTTTTGATTAATTTTATGAGCATTAAAAATTAGGACAGGGTCAATCATCTCAACCCAGAAAGAATAATCTTAAAATGTTGGTTAACAGGATCTTTTTCCTCTGCAATGTTAAAATCTTGAATACAAAGAGTTTCAGAAACAAACCCTCCAACAGGAGGGAGCGTACCTGGAGGAGGAGGTGCTGGGCAGCGGTCTCCTCATGGCTCCTGGACTCATGCTGTAGTAGGAGGAGCTGTCCAGATCGGCCAGTGAGAAGTTTGGCCCGGTCCCGGCTGCGATGGGTGCTGATGAACAGACAGAGGGGGGGGAGGTGTTATTAAAAAAATCAGAGCAACTTATTTCATAATGGTCATGCAGATGCGACCCAGTAGTGGGTCAATAGAGGGACAGGTGGAGCCACTGAAACACAAACAGAAACAAAGTTTCCTTAGCAGAGCAGCCATGTGTTAACGGATCTTTATGAGTCTGACCCGATGACTCCAGCAGGTCAACGGCATCGAGGGGTGAGCGCACGTCTGTTGGAAGTTAGATTAAAGCTCCTCCTTCCACTAACGACTAGCGAGCTGATCCAGGTCTGCTTCCAGATCCCGTCTGAAAGCAGACTGCAGCATCAGCAGCTCAGCAGGACCAGATTCCGTTTGACTTGTTGAATATTTAGAAGCCGGATTACAGTTTCTGCTTATCGTTAGCGTCTTTAAACAACAGCGGGCTGCTCCCCTGCTTCTCTCTGTGATCTGTCCACCTCCCTCCTCCTCCATCTCTCTGAGGAGGGCAGCTCCTCAGCCCTGCGGGGGCTTCAGACAGACAGATTCGGCTCTTTGTTGTCAAAGGTTTCAGTCAGACAATCCTGCTGAACAAAAGCATCATTCAGCTTTAGACCTGGACATCCGTCTATATCCAAGCCTCCAGCCCCCCGTCTCTCACTGCGGCCTCCCTGCACCCTCGTTCCTCCTCTTCATCGCTTTATTGACACTGAGCATGAAGGTGTGATGGGATGAAAGGAGGAGGGGGAGGGCTGACA
Organism: Oryzias javanicus; assembly: GCA_003999625.1. Lineage (NCBI taxonomy): Eukaryota > Metazoa > Chordata > Actinopteri > Beloniformes > Adrianichthyidae > Oryzias > Oryzias javanicus. The sequence continues at coordinate 34,915,901 of CM012440.1, read as the reverse complement.
GGACCTGGTGGGTGGTTTCTGCTGAGCTCAGCACACAATGCTCCCCCATCTATCACTCTGCCCTGCAGAGATACACTTGCATGCGCACGTGCACACACGCACGAGCACACACACGCACACTATTCGATGTGAAATTGGGTTCAAAGCAAAGTAGAACTAAACTCTTACACTGAAAGGGCCAACAGGAAATGAGAGTAAAATCATCTCCGCCAATCAGAGCTTTGCATGGGTTTGAAATTCTAAAAGTTTTATGAATTGTTGTGTGCGTTTTTGTTAAAAATGTTTGCCTGTGTGTAAGTGTATTTTTGTGTAATGTGTGTGTGAGAAAATACAGTCAAATTTTTGTGTGTTAACTTCTTTGTACGTCTGTATGCGTGAGTTACTGTGCAGAATGGTCTGTTTGTGTGAATTTGTGTTTTTCTTGTGCGAGTGTGTGTGGATACTGTGAATAAATGTGTTTCAATTACATGTTGTCATTATGTATCTTTTTGTGTATTACTGTAAATATTGTTAAAGTGTGTGTAGGTTGGTGTCTGTGCAATAGTTCTGACACGTGAAATGTATGAGGAAATGAGATTGATGAGTGTGTCCTTGTATGTTGTGTTAATTGTGTGTTTTTTTGTGATCCTTAGTTTGTGAGTAAGTGAGTCTTTGTGATCATTTGCTTGTGTTTGTGCAAGTGTGTATGTTTGTGTCCTGTGATCACTTGTGTGCAAGTGTGTGTCTTTATGATCATTTGTTTTTATGCTGGTGTTTGTGCGAGTGTGTATGCTTTTGTGTGTGTCTTTGTGATAATTTTTTGTGCGAGTGTGTATGCTTGTGTGTCTTTGTGATCAGTTGTGTGCAAGTATGCCTTTGTTATCATTTCCTTGTGTGTGAACGTGTTGTTTGTGTGTGTCTTATGAGCAGGTGTGTTCGAGTGCATGTCTTTGGGATAATTTGCTTGTATGGTGGTGCTTGAGCGAGTGTGTTTGTTTTTGTGTGCGTCTTTATTTGTCAAATGAGTGTGTCTGTGTTTGTGTGTCTTTGTGGTAATTTGTCTAATGAGTGTGTGAGCTTGTGTGTGCTTTCCAAGAACAAAAAGATTCCAGGAACTTTCACAGTAGCTGTGATGATGATGGCGGCCTGCAGGGGGCGCAGGCCCCCGATGCTGCCAGGCCCTGTACCTGTGAACCCCCTGAGGTCTGTGCCGCCTCACCGCCACAGTGTATTGGCTGCTTAAAAGAGGCTCCGCCCACCCACAGCACAGCTGCGTGTTTGCCTTTTATTGTTGCTCTGCTCTTTGTAACTTTTATTATTATGATGATCATTATTAAAATTGTCAAACATCTCTGTGTCATTTGTGCGGCGATGCCCATCTGCTGTTGGCACATGACCAGGTGTGTTTGTGTGAGTGTGTGTGGGGGGGAGACGTTGCCCGGGGCAACAGAGGGCAAGGGGAAGGAGGGATGGATGGATGTGATCCGTGAAGGCCTCCAGGTTTATTCATCTTTTCATCCTCGCATCTCTTTGTGCGTTTGCTTGTGTGTAAGACAGACGCTACCACACTGTGCCAAGTGGGTCATCTGCTTTCTTATCTCTGCGGCCTTGTGTGCAAGTGTGTGTGCGTGTGTTTGTGTGTGTCAACCTTTTACCTACAACAGCAGCTTTTGTGACACGCTGGCACAGAAAGTGTGCTTATTTTGTTTGTGAAGTATGTGGCAGTGCCAAGTAATCCCAACCCCCATACACACACACACACCCCACACACACACGGGTTGTGAGCTTCCTAAAGAGGCCAACAAAGTGGAACAGACACTGCAGTCTCTTACACGTTTCAATATGAAATTATTTTTCTTGAACTTTTTAACAGCATAAAGGGCTACGGATTACGTTTATTTTTTAATTGGACTCCAATTAACTAACCAGAAAAACTGCCTTTATTGTGAAAATCTTTCTGGTGATTCTGACAGTTTCAGCATCAAAAGCCAGAAGCTAAAATATATGATAAAACCCTCAATTTACTAGAAGCTTAAATAACTAAAGAAGTTGATCACAGCAAAATAAATACATGATAATATCAAAAGCTAAAAAGTTAAGAGTGTAAATCTGATCAAAATGGTTTAAAACTATTGTAATAAAATAAAAATAAAACTGGACATCATTTAAATCAGCAACAAATGTTTTGAAAAATGTAAATATTTAATCCCAGAAAAAGGAAATTAAAACAAGCAAAACAAAACTTAAATCTGTAATAAATATAACAAATAGACTTTATTTTGTAAACTATTGACCTAAATTATAAATCAATGCTGAACTCAACTAAAATGAGCAAAAACAACTGCATAAAACAAATAATAAAAGTAAAAGAAAAAAAAAGTTAAAGCAGGAATCTACTGAGGGAATTGAACGCTTTGATACTAGAAAGGTTAAAAAGTTGAAAAGATAAAAAGATTTAAAAAAAAGAAGGTTTCTTAGCATTTTCACAATAACAAAACATTTAAAACAAAAATGAATAATTTTAGAGAAAAAAATTGATTAAAACTTTTTTTTGGTTAATTTTCTATGTTAAAAAAAGTATAATTATTGTTTAAATCCACCACACTGAGAAAGCATTTTGGTTAAATCTTGAACCAAATGTTTTATTAAATGTCTGTCGTATGCCGACATGCTTCTTCCACAGTCTGTTTGTTGTTAAAATGAATCCTTTAAGATCCTCACACAGACTGCATTGCTGTATTTATAATCCAACTTGTACTTTGCACAATTAGTGACATAAAAACATCCAAAAACGTCCATTCTCAATAGAAAAATTATATATTTTGATGTCATATCAGGAATTGACAAGAAACAGAAGTCAGAACTTTTCAAAATAAAAAAAGTTTAAAAAAAAAAAAATCTTAAAAAGAAGTGAGGCACACAACAGGCACACACAGGTCCACACACAAGTTCTGCACTGAGACACACAACAGATGTCACACTGCTTCAGCACAGTTAGCTACATGCTCACATGCTTGGAACACACAACCTGCAAAGACTGTGTGTGCTGCTTTAATAGGATATTGATCGACAGAGATTCGATTGGCCCGCCAATGAATTGTGTAATGGCCGCACAACATCAAGGTCATTTACTGTGGTGGGTGTGTGCGTGTGTTTCGGGGGTGTGTGTGTGTTTATGCTAGTATGTGTGCGTTAATGTACGTGTGTCATTCAGTGTGTGTGAGATTGAGCAGGGGTGTGTGTGTGTGTGTAAATGGAGTCAGCGAGTGTTTGCGTGTTTTTGTGTGAAAGGAGTTAGTACGTGTGTTGTGTGTGTCAGACTGTGTGTAATCATGTGTGTGTAAGATAGAGTATGATTGTGTGTCTTAAAGAATTTAGTGCGTCTGTGTGAGTCAGTCTGCCTGTGTATAATTGTGTGTGTAAGATTGAGAATGATCGTGTGTGTGTAAAGGGAGTTAGTGAGTGTCATGTGTTTATGTCAGTCTGTGCATGATTGTGTGTGTGTGCGTAAAGGGAGGTAGTGCATGTCAGTGTGTAAGATGCGCATGAGCACATACATGTATGTGTGTAAGACAGGAAGTGCTTGTCAAAAGTCAGTGCGTGTCAAAATGTGTGTATATATGTGAATGTGTTTTTGTGTGTATACAAATGTGTCAAAATATTTGTGTGTTTGTGTTATTCTGAGTTAGTATGTATAAGTTTGTTTGAGTGCGTAAGAGACTGTTTTGATGTGTGTGTTAATTGTGAGTGGATAGGTGTCTGTGTGAGTTCATGTGTTGTGAAGGTGTGTTTAGATTAGTGTGTATAAGTGTACATGTATGTAAATGTCTGTGTGTGTACACACAACACTTTTTGTGTGTATATAGATGTGTGCATTTTCAAGTGTCCTTGGTCAGTTTTTCTGTGTTGCGCATGAGAGTGGATGTGTGCGAGTTAGTGTGAGTGTGTTATTTTGTGTAGATCCTGTGTGTGTTTTGTGTTAAAGCAGAAAGTCTCCACCTCTATCAGGTAGAATCACTCAGGTGAGGAGTACAGCAGCTGCAGAGGAAGGAGTATAAACACGAAACCCTGAAAGATCAGAATTTTCTGCAGCAACAAGTGTCCAACTCTGCTGCTGATCACAAAACCGAAGTGTTGTACAACCGAGAGGTGAGCCTCAACAAACCAGTTTAGCTCTACCGTGTTCACACTGTCCAGTATTCAAACTGGATTCAGGCTTTTGTACATCTTAAATGCTGCAGAATGAGCAGCTAAAGCTTCACACACACAAAGGAAGACACACAAAGACACTTACACACACACACAATCCTGCACTTTAATCCATAAGTGATTCTTCCAGAGATGCATCGCTGCAAATCTGCTGACCAACACAACGTGCAGACACACACACGCAAACACACATACATATAAAATAAAAGTGTGCTTGGAACAAGTTTGTGTGTAAATGTGTATCAGCAGCTCAGCAACCCCCCCGCCCCCTTCCACTCCACAGTTTGATGCAAACTATTTTCAGTTGGTGGTTGAGGTGGGCGGAGCAAACTCTGACTAAAGTGTCCCTGTCACCTCCGGCTTTATGTCACCGTGCAGAATAAGTGACACCCGGTATTATTCATCCTGTGCGCATATGTCCGTGCTTCAGACGCAGCACCGCCATGAGGCCACGTCCTGCTCTGCTTTGCATGATTTCAAAGAGAGTGTGTGTGACATCACTTCCTGTCAACAGCATCTTCTGTCATAAACATGAGTGTAAAATAAAAAAAAAGAGGTTAGAAAAGACAAAACTATGCTTAAAAAAATTAATCGTTAGTTTAATTTTTGTCTAACAGCACTTTCATGCAAATTTCAACAAAATCCCCCCCAAAAATTAAGTTTAGGAAATAAAAAAGGTAATAAGGTCAATAAGTTGAAATATTTATCTCAGTTTTAGTTTTTGTTTCATCCATCTGAAAGTCCTTGCTTGTGACTCAGCAGATTTCACCAGCAGGGGGGGCTAATGAGAACGCCACCATAAAGCAACTGGTTTTAAGATGGTTCAAGTTATATTTTGGAGTGGTGAGCGTGCACGTGTGAAGGTGAACAGAGATGTGGTCGATGTTCTTTGATCGGAGCTGTGTGTGTGTGTGTGTGTGTGTACACGCGTGTGTGCTGACAGGCACTTTACATCTCCTATTGTTAGCGATGGGCGATCGACAGACTCATATAGATCCACTCTGTCACTCTCTCTCTCTCTCCTGCATGTCGGCACTTTTTAAAGGTCACGCTCGCCCCTCGCTCTCGCTCACTTGCTCATCTTTGCTTTGTCGCACGCCCGCCTTTCTGAACAGTGACGTTTCCTGGTTATTGCAAGAGCTCAGAAGGAAGCAGCTGATGATGATGATGAAGATGATACTCCACTGTGGGTGATGAGGTTTGATGTGAGCACTATGGGGTAAGATTACAGTCAAAATGTAGTGTATGCCACAGACAAAGTTGTGTACACTGAAAAAAAATGAACACAATGTGTTGTCTTTTTTGAATACGACTATGTTTTGATCAAAACTTTACTCTGTTTTAAAACCAAATTTTCTTTGTCTTGAATACAAAATTTACCTTTCTATATCAGTGTTAAATATACGTTTCGGGGTCACAGGCACGTATATCAAGTGTATTAACTACCACTAGAGAAAACGTCAGGAGTTTAACAAAAAAGAAAAAAAAACACCTCTGCAGTGGAGAAAGATCTGGCACTGATTACATATCTTATGAATAACTTTAGTTTTTCTATCTTTTAGCATTGTTTTTTGAGTGGATCATTGGTCACAACAAATAGTCGCAGACCTTCATCTATCATGTAACAACAGTAACAAAAAAAACAAAACAGTGTTTTTTAACGAACAATAATGTAATACAACACACAACTTTTAGGGCTGTGTGGATGAAGACAGAACAATCTTGACTTCTATAACAGATTTCAGTTTTGGACAGACAGCGACTTCTCCTTGTTAGACATAAGTGCAGTGGGATGTCTGTCACTCCTTTTTGGACTATTTTCCATCACTTCTGGGTCTGAAACATCTGCAGGTGAATTGTTGACACGATCAGCTGTTGTCATTTGCCAACTAAAGACAGTCACTGGAAAAGTAACAGAAAATTCTGTCTTTACCTTTTGTTTTTTATTTTAACAGAGTTATAGTAAATTGAGTTTCCTGCTGTGGCAAAAATAGAGTTCAGTTCTATTCTATTTTAGTTAAATATACCAGCCTCAGTATGCATGCTCACCCAGTTAAATCAATGTTTTGTGACTCAATATTTATACCTTGTGACCTATTTTAGACAGTAATGTAACAGTGGAGACTTCCTATTGACAACAGGCAGTCAAATGTAAAACTAAATTCTGTATTCAAATTTGTTTTTTCAAAGTTATGCTCAAAGCAGAGCGGGCGATATGACGATACATTTCGTGTGGGTGATAGAAAAGTATGGAGAGAAAATACACTCACTCCCATTTGTGGGGGTGTAAGTCTTGATTTGTTTGTGCGTAATTTAGGATTTGTGTGTAGCTTTAGATTTCTGTGTGCATAATTTTTGATTTGTAACTCGCATAATACGCTTTGCGAATAGGTAAAAACAAAGTTAAAAAATCGAAAAAATACAAAATACAATTTACACATTCACAAATTAAAATCACAACAGCTTGGAACTAATAACAAGTAAAAGTCTTTAAAAAATTAAGCATGAATCACTTGTTACACACACAAAAAACCTCAGTTACACACAAATGTGTGGTGATGCTCAGAGTGCCTTGTGAAAGTATTCAGGCCCCTTGAACTTTTCAACCTTTTGCCACTTTTCAGGCTTGAAACATAAAGATATAAAACTAACTTTTGTGAAGAATCAACAAGTGGGACACAAACATGAAGTTGAACAAAATTTATTGGATATTTCAAACTTTTTTAACAAATAAAAAAACGGAGAAATTGGGGGTGCAAAATGATTCAGCCCCTTTACTGCTAGTGGAGCAAACTCTCTCCAGATGAGGATCTCTGAATGATCCAATGTTGATCTAAATGACTCATGATGATAAATAGAATCCACCTGTGTGTAATCAAGTCTCCATATGAATGCACCTGCTCTGTGATAGTTTCAGGGGTCCGTTTAAAGCGCAGAGAGCATCGTGAAGAACAAGGAACACACCAGGCAGGTCCCAGATACTGTAGAGGAGAAGTTTAAAGCTGGATTTGGATACAAAAACATGTCCCAAACTCTAAACATCCCAAAGCACTGTGCAAGAGATAATATTGAAATGGAAGGAGTATCAGACCACTGCAAATCTACAAAGACCGGGCCGTCTGCTTAAACCTTCAGCTCAAACAAGGAGAAGACTGGTCAGAGATGCAGCCAAGAGGCCCATGATCACTCTAGATCAGGGCTGCTCATTCCTGGTCCTCAAGATCTACCACCCTGCCTGTTTTCCAGCTCTCCCTGTACTGCTTGCTGCTGATTACCTGGACCAGGTGTGTCCTTTCAATCAGATTGTGGAGACATCTGACTGAGCCAATCAGCAGGTGGCAGGGCTTGGAGATCTGGAAAATAGTCAGGGTGGTAGATCTCGAGGACCAGGAATGAGCAGCCCTGCTCTAGATGAACTGCAGAGATCTACAGCTGAGGCTGAAGAGTCTGTGCATAGGACAACTGTGACAGAGGATGTCTGTCCTTGAGTGAGCTTAAGTGATTTGTATGCCATTGCGTCAGTGGGTGCACACACTGTTCTGCTTTAACATCTGTTGCATTTCACTTTTAGTTCAATTGTCAACTGGATTTTGACTGTTTTGGGATTTATTTGTTCACTTCCTGTTTTATTTTGGAGCACTTCCTATTACAGGAAGTCCACTGATTTTGGTTTCCTTTGACAGGCCTGTTTAAAATTAAAAATGTTTTCTTTGTACTTTATTTTCTATTTCTAATTGATGTTTAATTGGAGACATATTTGTGTTTTAGTATGTTGAATTTCTTATAAGTAAAATGCACAGGAATGTTTGTTTCATATAATATGTGTTTAATTTTTGATTAGTAATTGGTTTGGTTTGGTGAAGGGGTGTGGCTAGCTACCTATAAAAGAGGACCGTGGACAGTGGTTTGTTATTCTGACAACAACAATCAGTCGTATACTGCACAATTCTGGCCTTTATGGGAGAGTGGTAAGAAGAAAAACATTTCTTAAAGGCATCCATAAAAAAGAGTTGTTTAAAGTTTCCCACAAGCCACCTGGGAGAAAAACGCCAAACATGTAGAACAGGGGTGGGCAAACTACGGCCCGGGGGCCACATGCGGCCCCTTAAGCTACTTAATGTGGCCCTCCAAATTAAAATACATTGAATCAAAAATCCTAATTATTGTTTTATTTTCATTGTATTTCTGGTTTCTTCCCATGAATGGTGTTGTTTTCTCTGACGTTCGTGTGTGTTCCTTTCTGAGTCAGATGGTGATCTTTCGGATTATTCCTACACCACATAAATGCAGCATTTTTTTGAGTTCACATTTCCTCTGAAGAACATCAACCATTGGATCACCCAAAGAGAAACAAAAATCAAAATTTAGAAATAAAAACTCCTAAATTTTCTGTTTTTAAATTAATATATGTGAATTTGAATCCAAATTAAAGCACGTTTTTCTCTAAATTCCATATTATTTTTTTTAGTTTATGAGGTTGATTACCCAATCTCTCCTTCCATCTGCTCCTTGTCCGGCCCTTATGCCAAATTTTAGAACCCTTTGTGGCCCACGAGTCAAAACCATTGCCCACCCCTGATGTAGAAGAAGGTGTTCTGGTCAGTTAAAACCAAAGTCCAACTTTTTGGCAACAACGCAAAACGTTATGTTTGACGTAAAAGCAACACAGCTCATCACCCTGAACACACCATCCTCACTGTCAAACATGGTGGTGGCACCATCATGGTTTGTTCAAAAAATAAGAGATAAACCAAGCCGTGGAACGGGGTTTAACCAGTATCTGAACACTCGGATTCTTGTGATCTGCTCCCAAAAATTTAAATATGAATATTTGCGACGGCCAAATTGCTCTGAAATACAGAATAATGTTAGATTTTAATTTATGAACTAAAACAAAGCTTCAAAATAAAGTATCAGTGACCTCTTTTCAAAGTAAAACTAACAAAAGCTTTTTTTAATAACTGAAAATATACTTTATTGCTTAATATCATGATATATATCGGTATTGTGATATAAAATCATTTTTTCCATATCGCCCAGCACTAGCTCAAAGTAATAATTCCTACACAACTTTGTCTCTGAACATACATTTTATTTTGACAATGATCTTACCCCATAGAGCATCACCAAAAGCACACAACGCCTGATCAAACAAGACAAAACCACTCTAAAAACATGCTGAAAAACACACAACCCGTCCATCATCAATACTCCACCCAATGTTTTTAGACACTCCTACAACATCAACCCTCTGGTTCCTCCACCTGGTGATGACAAGATGAAGAGCAAAACTCACTCTGAGAGACTCGCACGAGCTCGGCCACGGTGAACACTCCAGGGGTGACGAAGCTGTCCTGAAAGCCCAGGTGACCTGAGGAAGAGGAGGGAAGGGTTGATGGAGGTGCACACAAACATGATAACACAACAGGCTTTTTTTTCTGTGACGTGCAAGTCCTTCATGAAGTCTAAAGAATTGTTAAATACTAGACTGTTTCTAAACTTTTAACTTCCACTGTGGTTTCACTTCAAAACTCAGAAGCTTCAGCGGAACCAGAGGATGAGATCAGAGAACAGCATCATCTCTGCGTGTGTGTAGTTGTGTATTTCTCACCATTCTCTGGCTGCTCCTTGATGTCTGATTCGCTGGCTTGGTTCGGGCTTTCTGGTTGACCGGATTCTGGAGAGACAACAGGAGAACGATGATGAGGACGGGTCCAACATCAGTAACAATCAACACACACACACACACAACAAAAATCATCTGCTTCCTGGCTGTGAGATGAATTCACTGACACCTGGGAGTTTTCAACATCCCCGTAGAAGACAACTTGAGACACTCCGATCCAGTTTTGTGTTTTTGTCAAGCAGTTGTTTGTGTATCTGTTTGCATAAAGAGACAGAGAACATTGGAAGTCGCAAGAACACTAGGAAGCGTCTGTTCGCTGGCACGTGTGAGTGTTGTCATAAAGACACAGAGATGTAGAGTTCCACCTTATACGTTTAAGGTGGAACTGAAAGTGAGCAAAGCTGCAGAGAAATAGAAAACCGAAGACCTAAAACGGACTTAAAAATGTGTCTCTGATGGGCTTTCTTGGCTGAAAGTTATGTTTTATAGTACCATGTTACTTTCCTGTATTGTAAGGTATTACTAATACATTTCCCTCATTGTATATAGTGCATCCAGTGTGCTACACCAGACCAGAGACTCACGTGTCCATTTTCACAAATCTGAGTCAAAACAGATGTCTACACTGCAAAAACAGGGCCCCTACGAAAGAAGTCGATTAAATAACATGTAAGGGTAAACATATTCTCTTTAAATTAAAAAGGAAAAATCTGCCAATAGGGTAAAAAAAAAAATTCTTAGAATTCTTATTAGGAAAAAAATTCCTTTCACTAAGATGTGTTTCCTCAAACCAAGATTATTTTGCTGTTGAAAAACAGTTCTCAATAAGATTCTTTTTCTTGCGTGACAAAACTTTTTTTTTCCATTTTTGCAGTGTAAAAAAATGTAATTACTTTTATTTTCACAAATTGTTACTAAACTACTTTTAAACAACAATGAGAAAACAATAACAGACAGCTGGGGTTTCTACATTCCAAATGAAAAAGCACTAAAATGTGAGTGATGTGAAAAAAATTAAAAATAAAAAAATAAGAATAAAGAAATACAGATTAGGCCAAAGTCTCGTCCTGAAAGTTAAGCCACAAGTTACATCGGAATCAGAGTCTGAGGTTCTGGTCCCAATTTTAACAACAAAATAACTGTCCAAATTGTAACTATTCATAGCAGAAAAACTATGAGGTATTATTGGAAGACAGCTTACAACAATCTATTCTTTTCTTTTTTAGAGGTCATTTCAAGCTTTTTATATTAATTTCAACTCTAACGACAGTGCCAATTTTTTGTTATTCTCCAGACAGCAAAGCACTTATTAAGGTGGTCCTAAAAAGTTTGTCTGGCCATGTTTGTTGTCTCATTGTTGCAGTATTACAAATGCATACATTTTATTTGGATTTAATTATTTACTCAAGACTCTACAGGTTGTCTGTTTTAGTCTGTGTTTTGTATTTTCATTTTTACAAGATGGTTCATTATTTTTATTTTTATGGACTAAACTGACTTAAGCTGATGGTTCTCTATCTGTGCTTTCATCTTACCAAACAAAGTACATTATTAGTAATCTTTACCTCACCTCTCTTTAGATTTTTTGTTCTCCTTCAGCAGATTTTACAAAGACAATTAATTAAAAGTAATAAAGAAGTCATGTACTGTGTTACCATTCAGAGTAAAGGAACAGATTACTTTAAATGACATCAAAAAGTAATCTGTACTGTATGACAGTTTGTTAGTAGGTTGCACAGCAGTCAGAGCAGCTGCGTGTGTGTTTGTAAGTGAGTGAGCATGCGTAGCGGCCTTATCGATCAGGATACCGCAGCTCTCCAGTTACACCTGGATTCTCACACACAGCAGACTGACTGGCTTCTGCACGGGCTCAGTGAGCCAGCGCAGCATCAGGACCACAGCGTCAGCAGCAGCCTGAGCAACTGTCTGAGGATGAGGAGGCACCTTCAATACTGAGCGCTGCAGCAGTGAGCCCCACACTTCCTGTCAGACAAACCAAACATTTTCACCACAAAGATGCTGCAGCCCTCATGTCTGAAGTGGCGTTCACTATTATTCACAACAAGAACGCTTCCTGTAAAAACATATGAAAGTTAAGGAGTTTAAAATCCATCGGAGGCAGAGTTTAGGTGCACAACGCTCCATCAGCTAAAGGCCTTAGTCATATGCACCTGTACAGGGGTTGACCTGAACAGACGCTGTGAATTTTTAGGTTGTCCAGGTCAGTGAAAGGTTGTAGATGGGCTGGATATGGAGAACAGCATGAACGGGTCCTTTGCACAGTGCACAGGTTTTGTGGTGTTGAAAAAATTAAAAATCCATACGACCCACCTGCGACGGGACCTACTTCACCTTCACTTTATGTTGTTTAACGGTTTGCTACAACCTGTTGCCTGAAGCATGGCCATAAAAAATATGAATGGACATTTTTGCTTTACAGGCTCACTGAGCAATTTATGATGTTATAATTTAGTGTGGACATCCTGTCTCCGCCTGTCAGGACAGTTGTGATGAAGGTTTAAGACAGCTGAAAAAAGTCTGAGTGATGACAACTGAATATTACAAAGTAAATCTGCAAAACTACACAATAGCTTTTTGACGTCAACATCTAACAATATCTAACTGAACTCGATGATGAAAAGGGATTTTCTAAAAAAAAAAAAAAAAAAAAAAAGTTTCTTCATTATAAGTTGTGCTATTGAGAGTAGTTTTACAGCACCACAGATTTTACTTTCTTGCTCTGGATTCTCAGCTGCCTCCCTGCCATGACTCACCTGTTTGGTTCTGTTGGTTTGCAAAAGTTTATAAACATACACTTCATACCCAGACACGCATACAACACCATATCTCCATACTCTTTGTTAGTTTGGTTTTTCTCTGTTCTTTCAGCATATTAAAAGTATGTCACATGCTTTTATTTGTCACGGTCTAGAGCTAGTCGTAACACATAGTAAATGTGTTTATTTTGTTCGAAGGATGTACTAGAGCCTCCAACAAACTGCGGAAGCAGAACATGACATGACAAGGAAAATTAAAATGTATCTATTTCTGGAAAATACAAAGGAGCAAATGGAAGAACTTTATAAAAAGTTTAGTTTTGGATTTTGATCATTAGGATTCAGGTTTCAAGTATCTTGCACCACAAATTCACTTCAGAGAAAGCCTTGCTATCTCAAATTTCTACAATTTACTCATAAAGAAAATAAAAATACTGTAACTAAATTTGTTTTTGAACTGTCACTGAGTAACATTTCCCTTTTTACTCTTATTCAAGTAATCATTTGGATGACTTTACTTTTACTTGAGCGTTATCATTTTAAAGTAAGCAACTCTTGCTTTCAGACATGTTTGAATATTGTTTCTGTGTCTGAGGAAAACTATAGAAGAGTTAGAAAAACTAAATGTTAAAAGTGTGAATAAAATAAAAGGAAGCTGCTTCTTTTTTTCCACAGCGACACATGAAAGTTCAGCAGAGAACGTTTTTTTGCAACGGTTCTCCTTTTTTGGCTCCCTGGATGTGGTTTGTTGTGTTTGACAAATAGGGTGCTGGTAGTTGGTGGTGTTGGGGTGTGAATTTTGGGGAAAGGGGACGTCTGAAAGTTTCTGTCCTTCCTGTTTTCTGATCTGCAGCGACGTGCAGGAAAATCCTTGAGGGATGCACGCAAACGCTGCTCCCAGCATGCAGCTCAGCTCCCACAAATGAATTAGCGGCTTCAGAGGAATCGATCTGCCCCCTGAAGATAAAATACAAGGGGAGGAAGAAATATTACCCATCAGCCCCTGCAGCAAGGTACTATGACTCAGGACTGCGACGTGCAGCAGCTGAAGAACCCGTGAAGCTCCGGGTCATTTCTATGGTTAGAACGGTGCGCCTGCACAGCCACACCACACGGCTGTGTGCTTCAATTAAAGTTTCCGCCTTTCACAGAGCCCCCGCCGCCCCCCGCCCCGGCCGGGACAAAGTGCAGCATTTATCAGTCGTATTCAGCATGCTGTTCACTCCGTCTTTTTGCTTCAGCAGCTTAAAACAAAGAGCATCAGGCTGAAACCACAGCAACCACGGAGGCGGGGGTTCCTGCCAATGTGTTGGAGGGGCACTTTCACACACTGCCCACCCCCAACCCCAACGCCCCCACTCCCACAACCCAGCCGTCAGCAGGTTAATTAAATATGTAAATGAGTCGTGGGAGCAGACCGTACTGTCTGCACCCACCCATCACCCCCCACAGCTGAAACCCCATGTGAGCACGAGACCCCGTCCTGAAAGACAACGACCCACACACGACTTCCAGCTTCAGACGAGGAGTCCTTCTGCTCCTCCTTCATAGTAAGAGCCTTTTGTTTACACTCAGACTTGTTTACCACAACACAAAGTGACGAAGCCCATCTGTCCCTCGCTTTATGTACAAAGAAAAAAGTTTCACAGACTCTTCCTCCAACCTCCCTCGTCTTCCTCATGGAAAATCCAACGGTCCCTGAAGGAGACGAGACGGTCTCGTCTCGTACTAGCAGACATTAACACAGCAGAGTTCTATAACACCACATGAGATAGATGGGCCGCGTGTGGTCACTCGTGTTACCATGGTAACACTGTCTGTGAAGTTTGCTGTAAATCTAAAGGTTTTGTCATTTAAGGTCAACGCTTGAGTGTCGAGAGTCACAAAAACAGGCAGGTTTACTTTAACACCGACATTCAGCTTTATTGATTGCTTGATTGGGTTTCAATCACACTTTTGGCTCAAAGCCACCTTTGATCTGATGGGATTTACCAAAAATATAAGAGGACGTTTGGTTGTCGGTTAAACAGAGAGAAAACAAAGAAACATTTAACTTTTATTCCAGATGAAGACGAGATGAACAAAAGACTCGTCGGTTCGGCTTGTTGTCTAACTACTGAACCAAAATGGATCGGCTGGCCTGAAAAAGAACAATGGAGCAAGAAACCAGAAAGTCTGGGCTAAATCCTGCGCAGCTATCCAGCAACCACTGAGCATCTGCTCCTGTGAATCATGTTTTTAGCAAAAAACGAATTCATTGTCATCATTAATAAAGGTATTAACAGAAACTTTTTGACTAATTTTTCAACGAATACTTCATATTTGTCAACTTCTTGTGTAAACACAGTACAAATAACAAGCATTTAAACACAGGGGTGGAACTTAACCCTTTAACACCGGAGAACCAGTGTTTATGTTCTTTGATTTACTGTAACTTTTCAACCATTAACACGATCAACAAACCGCTTTTCTCTTTCAGAATCTACTGGAATGACGTTGACGGTTGAAAACTTTCCATTTTAAAGATTTCATGTTTAGGTGTCACCGGCAACGCCTCAGGTGATAAAAGGTTAAGTCAAGTGTTGTTTCCTTCAGGCCCATTTTTCTGTTGCAACATGTTTTGTAGACAAGGCCGTGGCGTGCATTCTTAATTCAATAAAATATATTTTGAATTGTTGTATTAATGCCCAAACACTTAGTTGGGTAAAAAAAAGTGTGCAAATGAAAAGGATTTAAACTGAATATAGGTTAAGTTCCATCAATAAATTGTGAATTCTTACATGAAAAAAAAATTAACAAAAAAGTTGTGTTTCTGAATGAAAAAGAACTGACACTGCATTTCCAAAGTGATCATTATTTAAACAACTAAACACCTTTAAGCTAAGTTTTACTTATAAATCTAATTTGATATTTGGATTCTTTTCACCCATTTGAAACATCCTTAACCTGATAATCTTCTTTTTCTCTTTAAGACAGGTTATGACAGTACTGTGGTTAATTTGGCCTGACTTACAAATCTGCTTATTGCTACTGTACAGCAACCTCATCTCATGCAGAACCCACTGTTGATTTTAAAAGTCATCAGTTCGTTTGTGATTATGTTTTTTAATGAATGTTAAAAACTAATACTCTTATTATGGAAGGTGGCCTTAATAAGTTTGCTTGAACAGAAATTGTAGTCTGATGACATCATAACCAGCTGACTGTGTTGTTTGTAGTAGATTAACTGAAAGATGTTTATTGATCAGTTCATAAGTAAACCTTCATTAAACAGTGATGAAAACTCCCCCTACAACTATTTCTTTCACAGATGATCACCCCCAAATGAAGACAGACGCAAATCTGACACAACGATGAGGCTTTAAACAACCTGCAGTTGGGGAGTTAAATAAAAACTCTACAGGAGGAAACAAACAGAAACTCATCATTTTATCAGCAGACATTTTCTTTGTTGAAGGGCGAGAGACCTGCCAACACCAGAGAAAGAGAGGAAGAGCTGCCGTTTATATTTGTTACTGGCAGGAAGCTCCCCACCCGCATGCCACGCTCTGAGCAATAAAACCAAACGCACCCCAGCCCTCTGCATCGATCCGATTCAGCTTTTAATCAAATGAGAGACGAATGAACTCAGTTTCAGAAAGACCACAAATCAGCTGCAGCGCAAACACAAAACACACACACACACAAACAGGAGGCTCTGCCCTACAGTAGCTTCCACAGAGGAGATTGGAGGACGGCTTTAAGTGGTCGAGTCCTTCGATGAGGTGCAACTCCTATGCACCACCTGCACCCAACAGAACAGCACCACCTGCAGGGCTGCTTCACCTGCAGGAGATGCTTCACTATCAGAGGATCTTTTGTTTGCAGAAGTTGCTCACAAACGTTCACTGTTTTAGAAGAGTTAACATGATTACAGTTGTTTTAATTCTGATCATTTTGTCCTTCTTTTAAGATTAAAGGGTGGAGCTTTCCACTCCTGAAAGAGTCTCCCTTTAGTGCACAATCACCTGGCAGTCAGCACACCAATGCTCTGTTGTTGTTTTTGTGAATCTTAACACAATGCACACACACAACCAGACCATCAAAATGAAGACTGCAACAAGCCACTTCATGTCTCAGCTAATCGACTTCATGACCATAACCTCCATTTTGACACCATTCAGCCAGCACCATTTTGAAAAAAAAAAAAAAACAACAACAACCCCCCCATTAGTCAGACCCCACCCAGCTCTATCGCTGCCTCATGTTTTTTTCTGTTTCACTTGTGTTTGATGATGCTAAAATTAAACGACGCAACAGAGGAGGCTTTGAGTCGGCGGGACCCGCCGCCGCCGTCCTAGAAACACGGCCAGCCTCTCTCTGCTTATGCTTTAAGTCTCTCAAGAAAGAGAGAGAGAGAGAATCTCTTCAGCCGTCTCCATTGTTGGACGCCCAACCATTCGCCGCTGCCAAGAGGCTGCTGCCAACTGCAACACACACACACACACACATATATAAACACACAGATTTCTACATTTTTTGATCACAGACAGTTTCACGTTTTCAGTCACTCTCGCTGGCACAGTTATATCATAAGAGTGTGTGTGCATTCACTCGAGTGTGCGCGTGCACGTGTGTGTAAATCTGTGTGTTTGGCAGCCATCTTAAAACGTTGGCAACCATTTTGGAGCTTCTGTCTGTTTTCTTTGAGCCGCTGCCATTCGCCACCTTCTGCCAAAACAAAAGAGGCACAACACAACGCGTGCACAGACACAGACACACACACGTACGGCACTGTGCTCCAGCAGCAGCATGTGTCACGTTTTTACTCTAAAATCAGGATCCTCTGAACACATCCACCCAGAGAACATCTTATGATGGCAGCACCTCGAGTCGGTCTGGTTCACCAAAACATGACGGAGCGGTTCTCAGATAAAACAAGCAGGAGCTCGCAAGCAGGAGCTTCACTGGAAGCTCAGATTCAAGGGACACGATACACGTGACAATAAAAAAAAAAAGAGACTCAGACTCAGAAAGTGTATCAACATGACCAAATCTTTAAAACCTTCCAGAAGCTGACACCAAACTCCTGCCTCATAGTGGAAGAAAGACAGGAAGTCAAAGGAACAACGGAGAATCACTTTTTAGCACAGAAAAAAAACTCAAGAATAAAACAGCAACACCAGACCAGAAGCAAACCTCCAGAGAGTTAAGAACAGTTCTGCTGAGTTCACTGAGCAGAGCAGCTAACGACACCGACTGCAGACATCTGATCTCACCTGAGAGCCTCCAAGAATCCCCTCTCTCAATCTGCTGTGTGGACCATTTTCTGCCAAATCAAAAGAACACCAACATCAACAGCTTCATCAGACTTCTTCAGGCTCCATTAAATGAAGGAAAAGGTTCCTGCGGCTCAGCGTCCTGACAGATGTGAATGACCTGAACAGCTTGATGGGATCATCAGGACGCTAAAGCATGAAGCTACAGAGGGAAGTTCCTAAGATCGCAGCAGAAACCCAGAACCTCATTTCAAGAGTTTCATCTAAAGAGAAGCTCACAGCTGCTGCCAGTGACATTTTCTGTGCAGACGTTTGTGGACACTGGTAACTGTTTACCTCTGAACTGTCAGAGCTATAAGAAACATCAAAGCTCTCCCTGATCGCTGTGTGCTGTGTGACAGGATCCGATAGGAATCACATTTATTCAAAAGGCCTTTTAGGGTCTCCGTATTTGCAGTTTAATGATTCTGTTGTACGTGCAGACCATATCAGGGGTAGAAGGGACTTTTTGGAATGAATGCTTTTTATTAAGGGTGTAATGAAGCCACAGTTTGGACACGTGTGTACTGCAGACCACACCACCCGCACGCGCACATCTCGGGCTCTCATAACTTAAATAAATTTTCCGTTCACGTCAAATTCATGTAAATCCTCTTTGATTTGACAAGCACTAAAGTAGCTGCTTCGCTGTTATCTTAAAAGTCTGTTCACCTGAAGCTCCCGCTGCGTGTGGGAGGAGTTTCCGTCAAAAATGTTTCTCAACTTTATAATGAAGGACGCGGATCGATAGATATCAGGTTTGTATGATTTTAAGAGCTGAATAAAAGCATCTGTACATGTTTCAATTTCTGGATTCAAAGAATCTCCCAGAAGCGCTTCTCCGTAACAGACTTGCCAGTGCGGTCAGGGGACGATTGTATGGCAAGCCAAAAAGACCAAAAATCACCAGGAAAAACCGGTGCGAAAGTGCCACATTTCACAGATAACAATTATTATTTAAAATATTTAAATGTTCCCACAGTTTGTTTCACTAAATCAATTAATACCAAAAAATTATTTTAACTGTTTTATTTATAATTTAATTCGGACATTAGGCGGGTGGGATGAGAACATTTGTATTTGAAAAGGATACTCCAGATAGATTTGGTGTTTTCAACACTATTTTTAAGCATTCTTTTCTCTCATTTTTTGTAGGTTTGGTCTCAAAACATGGAAATGTAATCAGAAACTACATGTTTTAGCATTTTGTTTGTGTTCAAAGTTTAAATATGTTTTGTTTTAACAAAGAGGCCTCAATGACCAAATGTTTGATGATGCATATATAAATATTGTATGTGAAGTACTTTATATGCTTCTTGAATATATGATTTGAAGTGTTTCCAAAAATGAATATAGCTTTTATATTGTAGTTTTTTTGTTTTTTTTTTTTTTTTTTTAACTTTTTACTGATGCTAAAAATAATCCCAACCGTGACACGATCCAAACAATGAGTTTTGTGATCCATTACACCCCTACTTTTTATACTCCATCATAAAAAGATTGGGGGGGTGGGCAACAAGCCAGATTAAAATCAATTATGCTCTGCATTTGGCCACACTTTGGACATGTCAACTGTGAATATTTCCATCTAACATTGCTAATGTGTTTTTAAGTTTGCCTCTCATTTGTATTATGACAGATGTTCCAGTAGTTTTATCCTCATCAGTTTCCTAGTCCTAAACTGCTGCAATGACTAACTTATTTATTTGCCTGACAGCCGATGCTTCAGGTATTTTGTGTTATTTAATCTTCTTCCTGATTATTTATTGCTTGCTTTACAACAAATGTTCGTCAAAGTTGTTGTAGCTCCAACTCGTTTATAGTGGAGGCAAACAGAGAGCCGTAAGAAGAAGAGATCTTAGGAACTCAAGATGACGGGAACTGGATTGATTGATAGGAGCATTCACGTGAGGCTGGTTGAGAACAGAAACTTTGTCGGCAACGGAGACTCCATGATTAGTGGTCAAAGGCAGAAGTAACCGAGAGCAGACCGAGGTGTGGTAAGTAACGTAGCTGGGTCAGAAAGATGAACTTGACAAGACTTGAAGAATGCTGGAACAAGTAGTCAAACCACTATGAACTGGCAACGAGTGGCTGGGATGAAGGAGTATATATGGAGGACAACACAAGTAAAACAAATTAGACTGATGAAGAAATTACATGTCAGGTGGACACAACATCGACCATTACCCTTTGCTTGCTCAGTATGGGGATTACACCAGAACTCCTTAACGTAATCTGCTGGTCACTTATGGTATATAGGACATTAGTATACATTTTAGGTTATTTGACTTTACTAAAATCATCTGGAATGAACTTAGTTGTAACAAACATAATTAATAAATCTCAGTACAAACAAAGTTTGGACCCATCTTTAGCTCATACTGACAGTATTTTAGCGATGTTGAACTGTCTGATTGTCTCCATGGAAACCCCGAGACAGGGGTCGAGTCCCGCACGTGTGTGAAATAAATACTCGCCCCTCTATTTTGTTCTGTTCCTGTTTTCGCTGCAGTCGGGGTAATCCATACAGGTGAGGGATGTGCAATCTCTAACACACACACAAACATACGTGCACGCACAAACTTAAACACCCAAACACGCACACACTCACTGTGATTAATGACAGAGAAGTAGCAGATTATTGTGAAATCAGTATAGATAGAGCAGCAGGTGTACGCATGGGAGTGTGTATGAGGGTGTGTGCGTGTGCAAGTGTGGTTGTGTGTGCTGCCTGAGTTTGACATTCCAAGTCAGAAACACAAAGTAATAATCTTCTTAAAACACAAGAGACAGCCAATCATATCATTCATCCGTTATTCAATCAGGTCTGATCCTGAAAAAATGTAAACAAGCTTTTGATTGGATGGTTTTAATTAGAAGTGTAGTCTGATTGGACAGCTATCCTCCCCTTATAGTATCTCTGTAATTAAATTGCACAACAACCGGACGACAGGACAATAGATGGAATAAAGCAAGAAAAGAAGAGATGAAGGGGAAGAAAGAAGTGGGTAAAAGACAGAAACGATGAAAGAATAAAGCATGAGTGAGACAGACACCTACATGGGTTGTGTACTAATTCAGAGTGTGTGTGCATGTGTGCTTTTGTTCATTAGAGAGCTATAATTATGCTAAGTGTGGCAGAACTCCGATCAATATGGCGATTTATCTGTCAGACTCCGCCCACTGAAGACACATTATTTTCAAAAACAATCAGTTGTAACTACTGACTGACCACAAAGACACACATGTACGCACAAACATGGACACTACGCCTCTTTTCTCTTAACTTTTCTTAACTTAACTTTCCTCCTGACTTGGATTATTTAAAAATAATCCCATTCAACAGCCTGAAAGCAGCCTGCAACCAGACAGCAAACATCCAGTTATCTGCCTGAAACCAGCTGTGCTGCTCCATCTGTTGGCCAAACAGTAGATCAGGTTTGATCTTTTAAAATTCAGGTCAACAATTGAAACATGTCAAGGTAAATACCAACTTAATCCTATACAAAAAGACATATCAAATCAAACACAATCTGGGTCTTGCCCGAAGACACTTGGGTACGCATGATCATGCAGAGTGTACTGAACCTGCAATGTTTTCATCAGAGGTTGGGCTCTCCATAGACAAAGTTTGCTAAATGCAAACAGGATCAGCTTCTAATGGATCTGATCCAACAAAAGTGAAGATGCCAGTGTGCCTGGAGCCGGGGTTTCTGGTTGTATTTATCTAAATGTAATGGAACCAAACTAATCTCTATGTCACAAAGTCTGTCAAAGTTAGGCAAAAATTCCAGTAATTTCATTTTCTGGGAGCGCACCAGTTTAAGTTGCAGGAGCAAAAAAAAAAAAAAAAAAAAAACATAAATAAGTCTCTCTGGAGTATAGGTCAGACTTTTTGGAAGAAAAACCCTGCCAAGCCAGGAATAATGGTGCAAACAGATTGAACACGATTCATTCTAAACGTGTCCACCGCCTCATTTTTGATGAACATCAAATTTGATGCTCAATGCTTGTCTAAAAGATGTGTTCTTAATAGTCTAGACCACGTGTCAAAGTCAAGGTAGTTATACCCAGCCATCCAGATAATTTCATTTTATTTGTATTAATGGTGCGTTGATATCTTGTAGTTATTTCTAAATTCTATAATTCTGACAAAATATATATTTTACGGAGAGTAAAATATTGAAAGTCATTTAAGGTTTAAGTGGATTTTTTTCTGGAATAACATTCCATCTTGGTTTTATTCATAGTAATGCTAAAAAGTTACGTTTTTCAAGTTTTAGAATTTTAGTTGTAGTTTGTTCAATAAATGTTAATCTAAGGTGTGTTTTGGATTTTGGCCCCCTGTGTTATTTGAGTTTGACACCCCTGGTCTGGAATAGGTTTTTAGTCTAATTGCTAAATGGACACATTGAATACATTTGCAATACATGAAAGACACGAATGATGTTGTTGAGAGAGGAGAGGGTTTGTTTTATTTTGAAGCGCTCTACAAAAATGTCTGGATCATGAGATCATTCAGCATTTTTTTTCTTTTCCCTCTGCAATGCAAAAGCCAGTATCTGAATGATGGCGCTGTCAGCGGTACTTCTATGTCTCTGTAACCCAGTTTGATGATATGCTGTCCTGCATGAGTCCAAGGAAGGAAAACATGAAAACAAGAATAATAATGTCTTGATCCAAATAAGAAAAATAATGTTCAGAAGAAGAAAGATTAGATTCTCCTCCATATTTGTTTTGCTGATCCTTCTTTTTCTGCGTGGCTGTCAGCAGTAAATGGTACACACACTTGCAGTGCCTAAAAACGCGACTTATATTCTAGAAAATATGGTAGTTGTTTTGCCTTAAAACAAGTTATTGACACTGAATACACAAAAAAGCAAAAATTGGAGCTGGAGATAAGGAATCAGCTGTAGGAATTTCTTATGCAGATGTTGTTCAGCAGACAGAGATTCTATTCTATTCTGAGAATATTTTCACCTTGATTTCAGAACACCAGGATGTGCAAAATCAATAAGTTCCTAAAAAAATCAAATATTTGGAGAGATGCGTCCACAGGCCGACAAAACACAGAGAACCAAACTACTGCTGGGACAGAGTTGGTGGTGGGGTGCAAACTGAGAGGTAGGGGTCAGGCTGTCTATTTGGAGGTGCAGGAAGAGGAGGAGGAGGAGGAGGCCCACGGCTCTTCACGGTCTGAATAGAAGCTCCCAGTGGGCTCTCAGTGTCTGCATGTTTGCTTTTGTCCGGAGCACTTGTTCCTCTTTTCTGCCTCTCTGGAGGTAATCTGCTCCACACGCCTCCTCCGGACATGAGGAGGAAAAAGAGGAGGAGGAGGAAGAGGAGAGGGATCTTTGACAGCCAACAGACTCACAGCAACAATGAAGAATTCCCTGTCTGTGACTCAGAGGTTCCTGAAGATTTTCAGACTGAAAGTTCAAGTTTGTTTTTGGGAAACAAAAAAAATAGGGAAATGCGTTTTTTTTTTTTTTTTTGTTTTTTTTTTGGGTGGGGGTGGGCGGTGGGGTCTCTCTCTCTCTCATTCGCAACAAGTAGCAATAGTTAAAAGAAACAGTACTTTGGACAGGTGAGCTGCCATGGCAGAATGCCCAGAATGCAGGTTAGCAGTTATTAGGGTCCTCCAGAGACAGGAAGTTAACACTTTTTGCTTAACCCATTGACTGTCTATGAGACCTGGAGCCAGTTAATGAGATATCACCCAAAAAAAAAGGTTTACTGTAGGTTCCAACCAAATGAAGTCAATTCAGTTGACATTATTTTGCGTTACGGACGTTGGCATGTTGGAACCAGAAATTGTCAAAAGCAGTAACTGATCCGAGTTGGTCTGGATATGGAAACCATTCTCGCCAATTAGGAGTGAGCTTGTTGGGAGTCCACCTCCTCCCACATGAAAGTGCGTGCGTGAGAATCTGTCAATCAAATGTTTCTAACATTTGATGTGGGGGCCAGCAGGCGCAACCTACTTTTATTGAGGCACCTGATTAGTCAGTTTTTAACTTGAATAATTAGCACGATAGACAGCAGATGAAAACACAAAAGGATTATCGAGAAAATTAACCTTTCAGAGCCAGAAAGGTTATTCTGACAATAGAACGACTGAGTAAGAGCTGTTCATCTTGCTATCAAAGTCTGAGATTTTAGCTTCTTGGAGCCAGTGGGTACTTCCTGTTTGGAATGCCAGGGGGTAGGGATCACTCAGTCCAGTTCTCATGTACAGTCAATGGTTTATCCTTTTTCTTCTGTCCGTCTCAAAAATTTCTCGTCGTGCATTGCGTTTCTGCAACCTAGGGCCAACCGCCCAAATCCACATATCCATGCAAATGAACAATGAATGTTCCTGCGCTCTTCCTCAGCTTTGTCTTCCTCTCATGCTCCAAAGCTTCGAAAGGCAAGAACGTTTCAAAAAAAGCCAAAATCTAAAAACAACCCCCACCACCTCCTCGCCCCCGCCCCCCTCCCCTCCCCACAAACAAACAAAACAGCAATCGTGTTGAGGCGCAGAGAAGTGGAACCACATCAAACACGCGTCCTAATCCTTGCTGGATGCTGCGTTCCCTTTACTATTAATAGAGCAAAGAACGACACAGCTCTAATTTATTTATTGTATTAAAAGACCCCTCCCAAACCCCCACCCCCACCTCTGCAAATGAAGAGGGAATTGGAAAGCAGCTCTTTCTGACCCCGCCCAGCTTCTGATCAAACCTCCTCATGAAGAGCCACCTCAGAGCTCTGAAGCCCCAGCAGCAGTTTGAACATCTGTGAAGGTGAAGGATTTCCATCCACATCCCAATCCCAGGCCAAGAATTCAGGGAGGAAGCGGACAGAAACTTTCAAAACTCTGATCTAAACTCAGAAACAGGTTTTCTGATCATTTCCTCGACTCTGAATCCTAATTTCAATTTTCCAGGTTGAAAAAATGTTTTCTGCTTCTCAGAAAATCTTTTTTTTTTTTTTTTTTTACATTCAGACAAAAAAGCAGCAGAAACAGAGAAACTGAATGAATATATATGATCCCGAGGTCATCTACAATCATAACAACTATAGATAAAATGAAAACTCAGAAATGTATAGATTCAGTAGGAATAAATTAAAAACTTTCAAATGAATAAAAGTTCCTAAAAAGGCGTATTTGCGCTCCAAAGATATCGTCATTCTGTCTGCTTCTATTATTTTTGTTTTATTAGATGTTCACTCTTTATTTTAACTCTGAATTTATTTTCATATTTTCTTAATATTCATTTATATTAAAACAACACTAATATGAAGAAAAATTATTATCAGGAAGCATTTTACTCAAACAGGATGATAACTAATGCTTGTGATAACTGTCTTCACGGGCGCTAACTGCAGATGAATAACACAGGTTGTCTGCATGAAATTTTAGGATCGTAAACCAGTCAGTAACTTGTAGAGAGAAAATGTTCATGATTTTTTTTTCATCAAACGAACAACGGCAGACAATTAAACAACTTTAAATTAAGATTAACAGGTAAGACAGGTACGTTTTACTTCTAATTTTTTTCAAACCTGTGAGAATGGGGCCCGTTAGCGATGCCCACAAGATAAGTACACGCTCTGGAAACACCACGAAGCACGAAGCCCTGCTCAGTGTGAAGTCTTGTTTGTGGCACTCTGCCTGCATCACTGAGCGTTCTCCTCCTGACCTGATCTTCTGTTTCATCTGACCCTTCTTTGTCTTCTACTCTGATTGTCTCCTGCCCTGACCCTCGCCTGCAGCCTGAACACTGTTCTCTAATGCCCTCAAGCTTGTGCACTTGGATCCAGCTGTCTGCCCGTATATTACATTTGGTATCACCAGCACCCCCCGTGATGCTGCATTTTCATGCGGTCTAAAGGAACTGGACGACAGCATCACACATCTATCATAAGTGCATGTAACTTACATAATCTTTACAAATATTTCAAAACACGCATGACAGTGGTACATTCAATTTACATGATGCCCACAAGACACACCTGTGCTCCTCTTATGATGCAACCCCTTCTAATAAAATAAAACCCTCCACGAGTCTAGACAACCCAAAAATCTGCAGCACCTGACCAGGTCCATTGTCGTACGACTTAAGGATTAAAAAGCAAAAGGTCTAAAGAGGAAAATTTCCACATCAAAGATCAAACTTAAGAAGTTAATCTGACTACAGAAGTACTGAAATGGTTACAGGAGTTTTAAAAAAGTCATCCAATCTGATTTATTTTTCTAATTAATTTTTCTAACAAAATGTGTATTTTTTAGTGAGAACAGATTCACAAAAACAACAAATCTGCAGCAAATCCAGCTTCAGTCTGAAAACAAAACCCCTCACTGCCATTAAAAAAGTTTCAGTCTGTAACAATCCCCTTATCACTGAGGCATGCTGGGAATGAAGAGGGAGGAGGAGCAGAATGATGGTTGGGGGGCTGAGCGATGCCTAGTAGTGCTTGCTGGCCTCCAGAGAGCACACACACATACAGATACACACACACTCAGAGCGCTGCTAAGACAGAGGTCAGAGGTCAGAGAGGGTGGGTGGAGTGGAATGGAAACTATTTGATACGGAAATGAATGATGATCACTGTGTGAGCGTGTGTGTGTGTAGTCGAGAGGCCCCTAAGCAGTGCAGTTATGGATCTCATTTCTTTAGCATTAAAACAAATTGATTTCATATTTTGTCTTTTCATCTTAACCTTCGTATTGAAATATATTTAGAATAAAACAACGCATGCGTCATCATGTCCTATAAAGTCCTGCTCTGTGATTGGCTAAAACTGATTCACCGTGCTCGTCTTGATGGGGCAAATTTTGCATTTAATAATGATTAAACTGCTTTGATTGGACCACTTTCTCTAATCCCTTTGATTTCTATTAGTTGATTTAAAAAGTCGAAGACTGAATTAACTTTGTACATTTTCTTCAGTTATTTGGTGAGGAAAAAAATTTGTGAACAAAAAGAAAAAAATCATAATCAGGGCTGAGCATAACTGCCAAATTTATGATTTTCTTCACTTTAGATTCACCCAATTATAATTTGATTTAAAATTAGTGACACCTTTTATAGATAAATAAAACTATCTTTACAAAATTACATAAACAAAAGATTAGCAAAATATAGATTTTAAGCTAAAAAGAAAGCTATTTCTGTCTGAAAACATTAGAAACTACTTTAAAGTGTAATTGATTTTAGGATTTAATAAAATGTTCTGAAAACTTGTAGATTTGGGTTTCAGTCAAACTTGAATCTGCATCCATACATACCGTTTATACACAATGGCCTTTGTCATCGTTGCCTGACTCAAATTGCTGTGAGCTCAGACTTGCTCACTCTTATTAAAAGAGAAGAGATCCGGAGTAAGAGCTCCTCTGGTTCTGAAGGAGCTGAGGAAGATTCTTCTCCAAAAGTCCAGGTTTCTTCACCACTTATCAATGCAATAAAAAGTAGAGCTGAAGCTGCAAAGCACTGCGAAACACTACACAAAAATGTGTGTGTGCGCACAACAGAGATGAGTTGGTTCATTTTTATAGAGAAAAACTCGTAAACTTTTCTCGTTTTCACACGTTTCTCATTTTCAGGTTCTGTCAGCAGATTGGGACCCCCCCCCATACTAAAATAAAGCTGCAGAGAAGCCGGGCCTTTACAAGCATTCCTGGACGGACAGGAAGAGGATGCAGATGAAGATGAGGAGGATGAAAAGTTCCCTGGCCTACAGTGACTCCATCCTGCAGTCCAACAGGAAAATCAATGGTAATGGCTTTGCAGTGCGCAGGCTTCAGATGGAATTAGAGGCAGCAAACAGAGGATTGAAGACGACCACCAACACACACACGTGCTTAGAAAACAGCGCATTCCCACAATGGAATGCAGGCCACCTCTTACCACCAACGAGAAACGCTACCCACTAGACTTCCCACAATGCAAAGCTGTTTTCCATCAGGAAAGGAAGGAAGTGATGAGTTAAACAGGTGAAAGAAATGGAGAAGGTAAAGAAACGTAAAAGAGCACAAGTAAACGTAAAAGTAAAAAAAGATTGAGTTACACACATTCATACACACACGCGGACACACACAGTCAGTCTGTCTGCAGGGGTTTGACTTCAGAAAACTTCCAAGATTTTCACCAAGTCCTGAAGAACGACATGTTAATGTGCTTATGTGTCTGCTTGTCTTTGTATGTGTGTGTGTGTTTCATGGCTATTCCTTGATAATGTAAACATTCAAACACAAACATATTCTAGTTTTGTAATGGTGCGATGCCTCTGATCATGTGACTTTGGTTTTGACCTGCTGTCTAATGAGCGTGCTCGTCATGATGTCGCTCAGGTGGTCCCGCCTTTCCCGTAGCTTTCTTAGCCCCCCTCCCACCCAAACATGCTAACGACCCGCAGAAACACAATAACAAACAGCTGCTTCTTGAATGCATATTTAATGGAGACAGCTGAACAAATTACATATTTATGGATTATAGGAGCAGGAGGAGGAGGGAGGGGGGGCATGAAGCCATAAGGGATGCAGGCAGGTACCAGGGTCCCATCTGGAGCAGCATCTGTACAGCAGGAGGGGCCCCAGGGCCTGGTGGGGCGGGGAGACGCCTGTTAGCACCAGCAGTTCTGCAGACTTCAGACAAAAGTTTTCGCTCTTTTCAGATCAGTTCTCTCCTCCAGCAAGCATTTCAGAGTTGAAGAAAAAAACAAACTTCAGAGGAAAAACAGCACAAACCGTCTGGAGAAGATCAGGGTCAAAAACTTTTAGAAGTCATTCCAAAATCCCACTGATAAAGAGAACTTTAAATGAAGAAGGAAAATAAAGCAAGGATATCCAGCACCTCTCCATCTCAACCTGCTACTGTTAGCTCCGCCCCCATATTTGTCAGAACATGTAGAAGGACAGCCCCAAATTGCTTTAAGGCATATCTGACAGTGTTTCTTATTGAACACAAGCATCTTATTGATGGAAAAAAACCTGCTACCAAGGTGAGGGTGTGAAAGACAGTTTCTAGTTATGATCAGATTGAGTGCAGCAGTCCAGACAAAGTTTTCAAATCAGACTGGGGTTTCAGGATGTTCAAGCTCTCATTGAACTTATTATCCTTGGAAATCAGGAGATGTCCACTGGTGCCTTCTGTTCAACACTGGAGAAGTCTGGCTAGAAATTGCGTTCATAGAAGACATTCACCCAAAACTCTAATATGGAAATAAGGCCAAGCGGTTCATGTATGTGGGAACTTATAAAAACTGAGGTGCAGAAAAATGTCAAAACTAGTCAAAAATGGAGATATTTGTCTGCAACTGTTGGCATTTTGTTCATTGAAGGGATGGAAAACAATAATAAGAGTCTGCAAACAACAGTAAAACATGGCAGAGGTTTCTTGAATGTTTGGGGCAACATTTCTCCGTGTAGTGTTGAAAATTTGACCAGAAGTAATGATGCTGACAGAGGAATCCAGGCAGATACTTACCCATCATGGGACACCATCAGAGAGGCGTATGAATTTCTTCTGGAGCAGGACGACAACACCAAACATACAACCAGTTATTCAAAACTGTCTTCAGAAGAACAAGAAGTTGTGGAAATGATGGCATGGTCACCACAGATTCCTGATCTTAACATCATGGAGGGTTTTGGGGTTTATATGAAGATACAGAAGAATGTGTGGAAGTCTACATCCACAGTTTGGTTCTCCATGATGTTTGGAACAACCTAGCAGCTGAGTTCCTAAAATATTCTCTTCAAGTGAACCTAGAAGATTTGATGCATTTTTAATAATAAAGAGTGTAAACACCAAATATGGATTTAATATTTACGTTCATTATTGTCTGTGATCTGCTCTGTGCACAGTCCTAACACCATTGACCACAGCTCACTGTTTCAGTCACCTGAACAAAATTGGGGGGCAAACTAAAATCTGTGACTCTAAAAAGTACCTACTTTAGAAAGACGCTGTCCCAGAGCGTACATTTTATGCACTTTTTACTGTTTGCTGTTGCAGCGCTGCACCTTTGCTCAAAACTAAACAAACCATTTTACAGGGCTAGTGCAGCCGGCTCCTGCATGCCTCCTTCTTTTCCTCTTCAGCATGCGGGCCTCCTTCAGGTACCGGCCCATTAAACTCTCTCAGGACTCAGTCTCCTCTGTGTTTTTCAACCTAATTAAGAGTTCAATTAAAGAGCCGGCAGCTCTGTAAATGAGTGGATAAAAGCTGGTGTCATGAGAGATCATTAAAACCACTGGGAGTCTTCATTTTACACAAAACTGACCCAGAGAACCCAAACGCCTGCAACCAGAACCAGCAGAACATGAGCCCAGAGCTGCAGAAACTCAAACCTTTTTTAGGAATTGAACTCTTCAACATTTATACCTGTGTGTCTGTAATCACATCACCAAACACTGGTAGGCAGCAGAGGCTCTCCTACGTTGTTATAGTTTGTTAGTGTTTATGAAAACTAAGATTATGTCTACCACTCAAAAATCCAGAGATCTGAGAATTATTTGCAAAAACTAAATAGTGTGCCTCGATGCACACTAGATTGACGAATACAGACAATGATACAGTTGCTACAGTTTTTTAACTTTCCAGGTTTTTATCTTCAGAACACAGTAGACTTATAAAAAGTCTTTGTAAAAACGTTTGCATTTATCAGTTTTTATTTGGACAACTGGGTGATGCCATATTTGCTGTTTAAAAAAGAACTAATGACCATGTGTCCAAATTGCATTAAAATCCAGGACACTAGGGTGTCAAGTACTATATAGTCGTATGGATTAGGGCTGGGGTGCCCAAAATTTTCGCTCAAAGGGCCAAAATCTAAATGGGATCCAGGTAAGCGGGCAAAATAAATTATTTTTTGCATGTTGTGAAACAAAGGGAGCAAATAAAGTAAATGGTTTCATTTATTTATTTTATGATTCTGCATTCATAGACATTAGTAAGAGTAAAAAGTAAATAATATTTGTTTTAGAAACCTTAAACATCAAGGCCTCACTGGCCATTTCTAATTGAAAAACAAGATCAAGCTAAAGAAACTTTCTTCCAATGAAAACAGTAAACTGGGATCCTAATGAGAGACGTGGAGCTCGACGTTCACTTTATCCGTTTGCCATGGCCGTCGTCGCCTTGGTTATCTGAAAAAGCCGCTAAAAGCATCGGAATTGATTGTGAAGGCTCTCAGGAATTTCTAACACAAAAGAAAGCCCAGAGCTGACTCAATTGCGGGCTGTTTAACACATAGCCGCAGGCAAAGAAAGTGCTAACAGCGCTACCCGGAGGCAGGAATTATATTACAGCCGCAGAATTTTGAAAAACCGTAGAGAATCGATGGGAAACGGATAACGGGTTTTAACTTAACACTCGGTGGTTTTTGTAGCCATGACTTGGTGAGCAAAAAGTTAACCTTTGGTGAGCCAAAATGGGGCCTACCTAAGGCCCACTTTGGGCCCCCACGGATTAGGGAGTAGTCAGGAAATTCAGACACCAGCAAAATGTTCACGCAGAACTTTTGCAAGCAGACGCACAAACTACTATGAGGCAAACAAACCACTGAAGACCTGCGGGGCAATGAAGAATCCAAAATATTTGCTAAAACAGCAGCTACATTTTTGTAGTGATGTGGAGATGAAGCCCCAAGAAGCACTAAAGCATTTCATTCAATTTCCAACCTTTAAACTGATGTTTCCAGGTGCTTCATTTGCTCCAGTGCCCCATCAAGTGGACAGTACACAAAAAAATGATAGCAGGCAGAATGCAGTAGGACAATCATTGTGGTTCTGGTGGAAATAATTTGAAAAAATGAATTATTAAATATGTAAATGTTTGTAATCTCAACATAAATTGTAACTACTCCTAAATCCTAAATTCTCCATCAATGGAACCTGAAGGATTCATATGAATTGTCATAACTCAATGCAAATTCTGAACCTTCTTGAATCAACCAGACAGTGAGGCTGGAGATGTCATTTTCAGCTCCTCCCAAAACTTCCCCTTCTCTACTCGAAATCACCTCAAAGCCTCGATAACAGAACGCCGCATCACTACATTTTTGTCACGCCTCAGAAACAGACCCAAATTCTCCAAAACTGAAGAAGCTCCTCCGATGAGCGGAGGAACCGGCAATTTGATCCGTTCATGCATTTAAGAGTAATCCTCTAAAAACCTGCGCTGTCTGCAGCAGCCCCTCTCAAACCCACGAAAACGAGCGGTTGGAAACGTGCTGATGTAAGATCGATGCCAACAGCTCCCTCCAGGAAGAATCTGCTCTGGTAGCTCCTCCCCCAGACAAACACAACCCTCAATTTATCCCCTTATCCAGTCATGGTCAGCAAAAAAACACTTTCATTTTAGAAGCACAATACCGTATATCTTCTAGTTGTGTCCTGTCTTCAATAAGGTGTTTGTTACTTTAGACGCGGCGCTTCTTTATGACCTGAAGAACTGCAGTGAAAGCAATCTCCACAAACACATTTTGATTAAATGCTGTTTATGATAAACACTAGAACTAATAAACATTGATTAACACATAAGTGTATTGGTCATGTCACGTAGACAGACTTTTTAAAAAAAAACAAACGAGCGACATTCAGGTTGAATGAGTGAAAAGAGACCAAAAATTGTACGACTTCAAACTTTTACAGGTTCCTCCCTCAAACTCATGAACCCCTAGATGTGATTTTGCTGTGTTTACCCCACAGGAACATGGAAAACATGAGGAGGATCTGTGGGGGACACTGCAGCAGCAGGGGGGAGCGCCACAACCGCTCTCTCAACTCGTGATCATAAAGTGCAGGCCCTTGAATAAGTCAATGGAATAATCTGCTGCATCATGAGATAAGAGGCAGGATGAGAGCGAGGTGGGCGGGGCTTTTCATTAAGATTCCTGCGGTGGCGGTGACTCAGCCCATCTTGGTAATGGAGAGCCCCGGCCACCCAAAGATGGAGACAGCCATTTTTCAACCCCTCCCCTCACACACACACATTTTATATATAAATTATCCTGAGCACTTACAAGTGTTTGTGTGTGTGAGTTTGAGGAGGGGGGCGAGCTCGCAGAGGAACGCTGCAAGGTCATCCGAAAGTGTTTGGGACGGCCCAGATCCAGAGGAGGAGCTTTAATGGGGTGCAGAGAGGGGACAGGAAAGAGAGCACACGCAGACGTGCACACGCAGAACATGTTTTTACAGACCGCACTTGAACGCAGCATCTTTGAGAGAAGTTTCACCAAAAAAAGAAAACCACCAAAGAAGCTGTGTACCTAAAAGGTGGAGGTGGGGGTGACGGCTGTAATGAGATTACTCTTTAATCTGTTCTAACATACATGCAGGAACAGCTCACACTTCTTTAACTAAGAAAGTTTCTTACCACTGAACTCCATCACCCTGCCCTAACGGAGCGGGTCAACAAAGTTCAGGTGCTTAATGCAAACGGCTGCTTTACTTCATGAGTTTGTTCAAATTAAATAATAATCTTTTGTTTTGATCAAATGAAAAGATGGAAAACCTTTTTTTTTTTTACTGATTTATTCTATAAATAAGGCAAATCAAACTGTTTGCTCACTCTGACGTTGATGCATGTATTTTGCGGACATGGAGGTGGGGGTCTGGGGGTGTCACAACATCAGGTTTCTTGTGGTTAAAAAAAGACGACAGCTGAGGTTCATGTTGCTCTTTTCCACGATGTGCAGCAGAAGATGCAGTTCAGGGTTCAACACGCCACGCACACGGATGCCGTGCATGTGTGTTTGGATGCTTTGAGAACAGGATGGGGTCAACCGTTCATGCCCCGCCCACTCTCGTGGGGGGGTAAATCCTCTCTAAGGATCAGAAGCAGGTAAGGACACAAACATCAGCAGCTCCTCGAGGAAGGTGGGGGGGCTGTAAGCAGCAGAGGTCGTGGTGAGGACAGGGGGGGCTGGGGTCAGATCAGGTGACTGAACAGAAGACAGCAGACTAATTGTCAGTGACACTGAGAGTCACAGCAGACGTTAAAGAGGCTTTAGCGGATCGCTGAGTTCTGATAAAATCTGCCTGAAGCCTCACCTGACTGCAGGTGGGCTGACCTGACAGTCCAGGTGGAGCCCACCCCAACAAGTTAGTTCTTACTCAATTAAAGGGAGGTTTAGACACCTGATTCTGTAGGAACAGAAATGTTCTTTGCCTCATTTGATAACTGTGGTTTCCGTCCTGTACAGGGAGCAGAAGCGAGGAGGCGAGCGCCTCCACTGCTCCGCTGCAGCTCGGAGCGCTCGGGTCAATAGTTTTAAATCAGACGGGATTGTTGGATTACTCGTGGATTTCCTTTCTAATCACCCCCCCCGCCTCCTCCAAGCCGTGTTTCCTCTGCAGGCTGAAGCCAGGAAAGCCGCTCGCACTCCGACAGATGTGCTGATGTCAGCAGGAGTTAGCTGCAGGAGCGGCACAGACCCAAACGGGACCCCAAAACCTACATCAGGTCCTGGAGCCTTTTTCCATCCAGATGCCTAACAGCAACAGTTTAACACAAACACTTCCTCACATAGAACCATCAGTCTGCAAAAAGTTTATTTAAATAATTGTGTTTTTAAATCAAGAGCTTTCCCATTTTTAGAGAATCACAGAAATATGAGGAAATATTTGGCAGATAAACTCAGCAGCGAAAAACCTGCTCTACATTTTGAAGAATCTGACTAGAAGCTCGAATGATTCTACTAGTCAGGGGGTGCTGTGAGCCCTCAATACTTTTTGTTTTAGCGAGAATATCTGCACTGCTTTTTTTTAATTTCCAAACTGAATTTTTTTTTTTTTGTGCCTTGACGCTTTCAAAATTAAAAAAGAAAATCAAAAATCAGAATCTCTTTAATCTGTTAACATTTTTTAATGTTTGTTTTTCTTAAAAATCTGAACTCTGCAGGGATTACAACCTCCACAGAGATGAAGGTGGTGGTGATGGTAGGTGGGGGGGTCACCTGAGGCTGTTCTGGGACAACGCTAAATCAGTCAGCAGGTTAATCCAGAACAGCTTTCTGCTCTTAGTCTGATACTTTTTCCTTTGCAGGATTAGACAAGAAACCCCAGCTGTCTCTGACACCCCCCCATACACACACACACACACATAAAGGATGGCGCTCTCTAGGACAGACGCTCAGAGAGGACCGCTACAGCCGCAAGTCTTCAGGAATCAAACCGGAGCAGCCAGGTTAGCCAGGAGCTGACCGTTTTCACCTGCTAAAGAACACACAAGTTTTCTGTCAGTTATGAAACACAAACGCTGACAAAACAGGCGACTTTTTCTAGAGGCAAAGTGGAACACGCTGCGCCACAGCACCGCCTGCACTCTAAAGGAGTGTTCTGGTCCAAACACACATTGGGAAAGAACATTGAATCTTAAATTACTCTAACTCTAATGTCACCACCACTGATCTCTGGAAACCACTGAAACAGCATGAAACCGCAATTAGAGAAACACAATTAGGAATTTTGAAAAGCTGAATCAGAGTGAAAGAGCCTGATTGCTATTGACATATGAAAAGTTTGAGTCATCTTTTTTCAGAATAATTCTTAGTAAAAAAAAAAAAAAAAGAACTGTTTCAAACTACAGAAAAAAAAAGCACAAGAGTTTTGTACCAGGATGGTAAAAACAGCCCAAAGTAAAACATGCTAAAAAGAGTCTGAATGTTTCTTGGTGTCTTTTCCAGCAAACATTTTTCTCAAGTTGCCGATCAGATATGTTAATATAAATGCAAAGTCTTATTTTGAAGGTGCATGCCATTTCCTGTCAGAGGCTGATCGTAGCGTTGTTATCGATCTGCACAAGTGAGACCTCGCAGTTCGACAGGCAGTCCGGGACACGCTACCTCTCCCTGTGGGGCCTGCAGGGCTCTATCCCCACGTGCAC
Organism: Oryzias javanicus; assembly: GCA_003999625.1. NCBI lineage: Eukaryota > Metazoa > Chordata > Actinopteri > Beloniformes > Adrianichthyidae > Oryzias > Oryzias javanicus. The sequence goes on along the minus strand of CM012440.1, from coordinate 34,880,134 downwards.
GTATCCACGTGCACTCGTACACGCGCAGAGCTGTTAGCTCCATTTGCCGTGCATCCTGGCAGAGCCTCGTCGGCGCTTTAATATCTATCTTAAGAGTTGACAATCTTTTGGGGCAATTAAAGCAATCGATACAGTCCTGGGAGAGAGGGGAGAGCAGCCTCTTATCCACAGTAATAGCTCTCACTAAATAATGAATACAAGCCAGACCACACACTCTCTCACACACACACACACACACCTTTGAATCAGACACTGCAGGTTTCTCACCCTGAGCTCAAAAAGATAAACTGAACCGTTTCTTCTGCCGCAGCGAACAAGCAGGGATTTATCAGGGAGCTGTTCCTGAACGCAGCACACTGCAGGACTGAAGTGACCCCCCCCCAAACACACACTCACACAGAGGTCACATTTACTCATCACACAGACAGCCAATGGTCAGCCAAGGGTCTGCAGGACTTTAAGTTGGAATAAAAAAAGTATTTTTTATTTAGATTTCTAGAAAACAAAATCTGTAAACTGCATATTTATACAAATAAATGTGTTAAGAAAGAACATAAATTTCATCTCGTATCTGGGAAACAAACAGAGCAGTCTCCAGGGGCTAAAGTTGAACCTCCCTGACCTGTATGACTCAAACGGCAAAGATGAAGCCTGAAGGTGGGTTGGCCAAACTGTCTGGAGTTTTTACTGAAGGTGTTGCTTTAAGGTAAGGAAAAGGTAAGGAAAGTCGCACAGAGGTGACTTCATTTCAGAGTAAAAAATACAGAGTAGCATGTAATTTAATTATCAAACATGTGACACAACTGCTAAAATTCTAACTGTCAAACAACACAAAAATGCACAGACTGGAGCTCTAATAAAAATGTAAAAATCCCAGTCAATGGAACAGTCCTTCCTTCTGTCTCCAGTGGTCTTTTGATGAACTACAGTGAATAATACATACTTATACAGGGCTTTACTACCTCTTTAGAAGGCCCTAAGCACTTTACAGTCACAGTCTCATTCACACAAAGACAGCAGCTCTGCTGCCCAACACTAGCATCAACCTACCAAACCCACCAAATGTCTGGCCCAAAGACACTTCAACATGGGCGAGCAGAGCTGGATCTGAACCTGCAATCTTCCAATCAGGGATCATCTGGTATCGTTATGCTCTGCAGCAGGGGTCACCAACCTTTTTCAAACTGAGAGCTTCTTCAGGGGTACGAGGGGCTACTATTTTGAAATAACAAATTTGTTTAGTTATACATTATTAATAATTAGTAATGATCCTCCTATGTGAAGACACTGATTTCTCACTATAATTATAAACAATGACTACAAGCTAGGAAACAAATATCAATATTCAGCACTTTATTAATCCCAATAAATGTTACATTTTCAGATGATCACTTACATCACTAAATTTCATGGGAAAAATGTCCCATTTTCACTATGTTGTACCATCTTTATCAATTATGTAATGTTAAAATAAAAAAGAACTTACACATTTTTAAACAAATCTTGCCACATTTTGAACAAATGACCAAATCTGCGCATTTTTTGTAACAAAATTAGTGATCTTTGAACTGGAGAGGGTCAGAGGTCACCTAAACTTATCTAAAGTTCATGTATCATGAACAGATTTTTAAGACGTTTTAATTTTTAAATCTATGTAAGTGCAACTGTAATTTAAAAAAAATTGCAACAGAATGAAATGTAATTTTAGACGCAGCTCATGAGGGACTTGTTCTATCTTTAGAAGAGACCTTCTTCACCTTATGTGGTCCTTGGGGGCAACCTGGTGTCCACTGGCACCAGGTTGGTGACCCCTGCTTCACGGCCACTCCTACTACAGTGAAAATCCAGGTATGCTTCAAATTCAGTAACTGTGTTAAGCAGCCACTCTCATGAACCAAGTTCCATCTTTTCCAGTTCCTAGCCCTAATATTAAAATACTGATAATTAAAGAGACTAAATTTGTCCACTAAATGTGTTTGTGTAGATGTAATATTTGCACTAAACTCACAAAAACAGCTTAGCAGGATTAAGTGTCATCAATCTAAAGCAAAACCAGGTTTGTTGAAACCTTAAAAAAGCTGAACATGTTCATACACTTAATTTAAACTGGAAACTACTCTTTATTAAACATCACCTCCAGGGTTGTAAAGGTTGTTCATGTTTTAGCAGATCCCATCAGGGGTCACCACAGCAATCGGCTTTCACTGATTCACAGGTGTTTTGGTAGAGTTTAATGCCGGATGCCCTTCCTGACCCAACCCTGTACATTATCTGGGCTGGGGACTGGCACAGAGAACCCCAAACTTGGGTCAGTTTATGGCTTCATGCTCGGGAAGAAGCATGCAGGGTCTCGCCTAAGGACCCACACTGGATTAAGATCAGGTGATCACTTTTAGTAACATGACCAGAATCTGTTTAAGATTCATATTTACTGTCATTAATGTAGCGGAGCGCCCTCTAGCAGGTCTATGTAATATCAGCAATATTCTTCTTTGTACATAGAGTCAAGAGTTTTAACATTCACATCAGTAGAGGAGTATGTTACTTTACCGCTACAGTCAAGAAAAATGAACTTGTGTCAGTTTGTGTGTGCACATGTAAGTGCATGTGCGTGCTTGCATTTGAATGTGTGCGCGTGTTTATGTATTTGTGTGTGCACGTGAGCATATGTGCAGGTGTGTTTATTTTTGCATGCCAGTATGTCTGCATGTGGGTGTGTGCATGTGAGTATAAGTGCACACGTGTGTGCATGAAAGTGTACGTTCATTTGTGCATGTGAGCAAAGCTATACGTGTTCATGTAAGTGCATGGGGGAGAGTGTTTCTATAGCTTTTGCATGTATGTTTGTAAACTGCATGGGATTGTGAGCTCAAGTGTTCCTGAGTTTGTGTGTGCATGTTGTGTGTGAGTGCTGCATGGGGCTCATTAACCTACTGACCCCTCCTACCCTGTAATAAGGCAGTGAATGTTAGAGCCTCTGTTGCTAACAAGTGACAGATCAGAGATCAACTGTTGGTGAGCACACACAAACACACACACAGAGCACAACATGACCGTGAACGTGACCCGTTTGAACTCTGACCTCTAAACAGATTTAGGTCAACACAATGATCAGTTGATTCCAGCCAAAGCTGCAGAAGGGAAAACACAAACCACCGAGAGATTCAGCATTACCTGAAGGAACACCTGTAGAGACACGCCCACTTTCTCTTAGAAAGCTTTTTAAAACGTTTTAAAAATTGGAAAACAAGCTGAGCACTCTTTATGTCAAAGCATTTGACTGTGGGCTGCACAACGCTCTTATTAGTCTGATCAAAGCTTTTTGATGGAAAAGCAGGCAGGTTTGTTTGCTTGTTTGAAAAACTCAGATGAGTTTGTGTGTCACCAGAAAACATTTGTGTTAACTTTTTCTACATTTTAAAATGACCTAAAATGACCCCAAAAAACGACAGTTTGAGGTTTTTCCTCCACCTGCAGGAATCATGTTTTCAATGGGGGGTTGGGGGGAGATGCTGTTGGCGATGTGGTCTTTTTGTTTTTGTGTAGGGGGGGGCAGATCTCCTGTGATCTCCGCTTCGTGTGGCGTTCAGGGCCTGTGGCAAAGACTTATCCCACACCCAGCATCCCACCCCCACACAGGCCTCCATCTTTCTCCCCTCTGACCCCAGCCCCACCTCTCCCTCCCCCTCATTCCCTCCCCAGAGGAGATCTGCTGCCTCAGAGTGAAGGAATGAAAGAGGGGGGGGCTGACAGTTCTGCAGACAGACAGATAAGAACCAGAAGTGCAGACCTTCATTTCCACATCAATCCTAACAAAGACAGCATTATATACTGAAACTCTCTCTTCTTCCTCTCTATTCTTACCAGTAAGATCGGGAGGAGAAAATGAGAGGACGAACACACTAAGATGAAGAGGTAGAACACCCTCAAACTTAAGGAGATCCATCAGGTTCACAATGTTTCAAAAACGGCAGAAGTCCAAGTTCTCAGAGGTGTTCCTTGTGGTTCTGGATTTCAGGAGATTTTATCTGGGATAGAATTTCTATCTCCAAGGTAACAGGACTCCACTTTAAATGGTCCTACAGTCCATACCAATTTGTGCTAGATCACTACTGTAACCCTAGCCCAAGTTCTCCCTTTTAAGTCCAACAGTGAGCCCGTTTACATGCTCATAGTAATCAGATTACTAATTAACGATGGAAATGTGATCATCAGAAAATCCATTTCTGTTTTAAAGTCAATTATCTGATTCATTTCAGTAATAAAGATGAGCATTGAACTTTTACACTTCTTGACACTTTCTAAACTTTTTATAAATGTGCAACTGAGGGTTTTAGCACATATGCTAACACAGGAACTAATAAATAGGTGAAGTAAACAGTACGGCACTGCTCTTTTGCAATCGTACTCCACAATACACAATCGCACTCTAGGGTCCTATGCAACTTCCTTTTCCAATGTTTTCTTTACACATGCACAGAAAATATTTCAGTTGAAGTTGAATAAATGCTGTGATTTCTTGCTTTCAGATTACTGTGTTCCCTCACAGTTCTATGTGGTCCCACTGATTGTTTTAGTGCAAGTTTTTCTTACTTCTTTTTAACAGTGGATTGCATTCTGTGTCCTGATTGGTTGTAAACTAAAGTCAATCCATGTCCAGTGACAAATCTACATGAGTCTTTGATCATGATCAGATCTTTGTTTTCATTCTATAATACTGGACTTAATTTACTTGAGAGTTTAAAAATATTGTCATACATTTTATCTTATTACCTGACTGAGTAAAGTGTAAGTGGGGGATTTTATAACCTTAAATGACAATAATAATTGTAACAAAAAAAGTTGATTACTTTGGACATTTTAACTACATAAAAAAGGGTCCACTGTCAAAACAAGGACATTGAATTATTCTGTCTCCAAGTTACAAGATAAATCTGACATCTCAGAATCAAATGATGCATGTAAACAGCTTCATTGTCCATGATTGAATAACATACCAGCTTTGGAGAATGACACACCAGCACGGTTTGCGATCACAGCAGGAACAACAGTACTTTGGTCCACTGAGCCAAGCTCTGGACCACCTCGCCCAAAACACAGTTTGCTTGAGCGAGTGGGGGCACAGAACGAAGCGACCACAGCAGACAAACCAACTGGACTCCTGTTTCAAACATCCTGGACTACTTGGTGGGAATGACACTGATGGGGAAGACGGTGAGGATTGTTCAGTTCTTATAAAACATAATACTTCAGCATAGAACGAGAAATAAAACATTCTCCCTCTTTTATAATAACATTTTTTTAAATAAGCGGCTAAACTATTTGTTAAAAATCATTACCAATATAAACTTGACTGATAAAAGTGAGAAAATTTGCAAATTTCTCATCAAATCTAACAAAGTCTCCGTCAGGTGTCCTCAGTCCAAGACCAGAACAGCAAGCCAGACCTTAAGTCTGTAATGGCAAGTTTTATCCACAACAGTGGATCTAAAAAGTTAAAGCTCCAACCTGTTTGCATTTTGTCAGGAAATTTTCTGTTTTCTGAGTGACACTGACGGCCTGTCCATGCTCCTGTGACAACGTGCTGAAGGTGACTTCAGTGTAAATGGCAGGAAAAGAAGAGAATTCAGGTTTAAGGTCAGTTTTCTGTCTCGACTGGAAAACCAAGCTACAAAAGAAACAGGAGGGGGTCCACTTAATCCTGGCGGGGGGCAGTCACAGCCAGGCAGGGAAACATGGTGTTTCATTAGGACTCCTCCGACTGCCGGGGGCCCTTTGTCTCTGTAATCCTCACAATCAAAGGTGCTGCGGGGGCTACAGCTTCTTTATTGAGAAATCAAATTCCTCGACGCCCCCTTCAAGCTTTACTACATAGAAAAGCCCTGAACAACGGCTGAAGCTCTCTGAGAGCAACAGAGGGAGGTATTAACTCCAGAAGCACTTCAACAAGCAGCTGAAAGAAGGAACTCTTCACCTTTAAAGGAAAGTTAGAGACAGATGGAAAAAGTGTTTGATCAAGAAGACGATGACAAAATCACGCAAGTCTGAGATCCACACCGGTGGTCCAGCAGGAAATCTCGGTTTGAGGAACACATTAGCCATGGATTTATACACTTTTTAAAATGAGCTCTCAACTATTTTCATCCACTACTTTTTTTTTTCATTTAAAACAGTTTGGCCACAATATCTATCCTAAACTGAACAACTTTGTAGCAATAATTAAACTTTCAGAGCCAGTCCTCATGATCTATTTCTGTATGTTTTTTCTAGCCTGCTGCTGTCGAGTTTCAGTCCTGACTTAAGCATTTCAACACTCCTTCTTTTTCCTCAGGTTTCCTGAGGAATGTGCTTCTGAGGAGCAAGAAGATCCAGAGAACAGTTAGTTCTGCTGCCTGAAACTCTGGTTCACACCATCCTTGGTAACGCACTCTGACGTTCAAGAAATGCACCACAAGTTTCTACGACGCGCGGAAAGTTAAACCAGGTCAAACTTTGATCAGTCTGGAACTCAGATTTGGTAGTGGCCTTTTGATGAATTTAGATGCAACTTAACTTAACCTTTTTTATTATTTTTTTTTTAAAAAAATGGTTTCCAGTTGTCTTTATTTTAATTATTAACTTGGTGCCTCTTGTAGACTTTTTATTGTAAATATTTACATTGTTGACGTGAGAAGATCTGCGTGTAACTTATTGCCCTGTTGTTCTGTTTCTGTATTGCTGATGAGTAACCAGGTCGAGAATGAGAAATTATCCTCAACTGGCCAACCTGTACAAATAAAAGGTAAATAATTTTAATTTTAGAAAGTGCCAACAGTTTGAAATTCATTAATTAAAGAACAAATTAATAACTACCATTTGTGTCCAGCTGGAATTGGTATATTGGAATAGAGCTGTGAAGCAAAAGATACTTTGAGATTTTGCACTGAGCATCTTTCAACTGTAGGTGGCGGACATACGTTAATAAACAGTAGAAAAAGAAGAAGCCCCTCCCTGCTTGTCCAGTGTGAACAACATGAGCACGCCCGGCGTATCCGTAGCTTCAGACTTTCCTTCTAAAGCTGCAACCCTAATCCAGGAGTTAACTATCATATTTATGATCAGTGTTTCTTCATTTCCCTGCAGTTCCAGAAAGCTAAACATCGTCAAGATCAGCTTTCATGACTTTCTTGGAACTGAAGATTTGCAGCTGGACTTCAATCCGTCTGTGGACTTTGTTTCATCATGACGTCAGCTGCTCAGCTTTAGAAGTCAACGTGATTGTGATCTAAAACAAAAGCAGGCAGATTAAGTTCCATGAAATTCACAGTGAACTCCCTCCAGGCAAACTAACCTCACAACCACGTGGACCTGGGGTTCTGTTCGGTTTTGGTGACCCGTTCTCCGCTGCAGCAGCCTCAGTAATACAAGCTGTGCACGAGCCGTCACAGCATCATTTATGGGCGAGCAGCGCTGCGACGGGCGGCCGCGGGATGCTATCGTTTAAAAGCAATATGGAGAGGAATTATTTATGAGCGCACACATGCACGCTCACGTGCACACTCACACTCTTCTCTGCAGTGCTGCACCATGAAGGGCAAACACACACCAGTGTGAGCTCTGCTTCAGATTGTTCTGTCGTCTGAGCGTTTCAGGATCAGCACCACTCACACCTGCTTTGAGGGGGCGGGGCTTCAAAGTGTTAGCCAATGAGGAAACTGCTACCTCTGGCGATGTGAATGGATGTGAAATAGGCGTGCATTCATTCATTTCATTCATTAATCAAATTTATGTTTTAAAAAAAATCTAAATCATCAACATGACTGACTGAGCATGAGCTGAACACAGCAGATGTTCACACAGACAGAAGATTATAGATCCATGGATTCTGCAGGATCATCCAGGACAGTCCCGATCACAGGAGTACACCTCTGCTAGGTGTCCTGTGTTGTTGCTTTGTTTGGGTGTTCTTGAAGCAAACAGACGAGAGGTCAGGACTTCCAACAGAGTTCAGGAAATTAAACTGCAGATGTGAGGATGCAGAGCAGCTGCTGTCACCTCAACACAGCAAGATCCACCTCAGCAGTACACACACACACAAACACAAACACGAGCACTCGTGTACAGAATCTAACAGCAAAAATGCATATAGTAGACAATAACATCTTTAACACCAGGTCATATTACCATGACAACAGTTCATCATCCTCTAAAAATTCTCACTGCCCCTCTTCTAAACTAGACTGTGGTCCTACCCCCCCCCATGCCTGCTCAGATCAGGACGAGGTGTCTTTAGATCCCGTTTGAAAGTCTCTGGTTTGTGGGCGGGCAGATTGTCTGGACTTCTTTTGTTTTTCTGAATGTGGCCGGAAAGCCTGCTGGCGGCGAGGGTGGGGGGCAGGGGGAGTGCTGCTTACATGCTTTGACACAAACAACAAACAACAACAGAGAGGCACAAAGTGGAGCAGCTTCCGCTCTCCAGATGGGCCCAGGGCCCCCAAAAGGTCCTGCCGGCAACAGGTTACTCAGTGAGAGGCAAACAAAGACAGAGGGTTGAATATCCGATGGACTGGGGGGTTTCTGATTGGTTGCTAGGAAAACTTTGAAAAGACGGAAGGTATAGAAGCACTGGAATAATGAGTTATTGTGACAGTAATAACCCAGAGGCTGGCAGCTCGGCCTCAACAAGTTTATCCATATCTGTTAACAACCCAACTCCCCAAAAATGATATTGTGAAGGATGATTACTGGGGAGGTGGGAAAAGTTTATGATGACGAGTCATACCTGCTGAGTTCAAACTTGAGCCACTTTAATGCAAAATCTGGATTAACTCCAGATCAGGTTGCGTCCGGGAGGGGGGCAGCCTGCCCCGCAATGAGTTCATTTATATCAACAGTGGCTAATGACTTTGGTGGCATCTTTTGGTACATTTGCCCCATGAAGACTGAAAACAGCTGATCCAGTAAGAGAGAAACAAGAGGAACAAGGGAGAAGAAGAAGGGTACTGTGTGTGTGTGGGGGGGGGCTGAACCCACTGCTGATGCAGCATAGAGCAGTTCTAACCCAGGAGGAGAAAGTCAACGGAGATGGTCCTCAGCCTGCCCCTGTGTGTGTTTGGGGTGGGGGGTGGGGGGTGGGGGGCAGCAACAAGTTATGCAGATGAGATGTTAATGAGGCAGAGCATGAATGAAGTCTTTAGGGGAGGGGGGGGGACTGTGGGAATGAGCTGGCAGCTGCACTCCTCCATTCATCCTTCTATTTCTCTCCATCCATTCTGCTACCTTGCATCCCTCCATCCTCTCCCCCCCACGCCTCATTGTGCTGGGATGAAACCAGAGAGGAAAGAGGCTGAGCAGGAGAATTTGCATGCAAATGGGGGGATTGGTGCAGATTGCATTAAAATGTTGCTGTTTTTCTTAATTTTCAAGAATGAAGGGGGAAATGACAAATCTTTGTAGTGGGAGAGGTTAAAAGGAGGCTAAATAAGAGCCCTGAAAAATACTGCTAATATCACTACACTACCCACGACCCTCTGCAACGGTCAATGTGAATGCATTTTGCTCCATACCTCACCAACACACACAAACAGATGCACAACAGTGTGTAGAAGTGGCTGTGAGATCGTCCAGTCAGCACCCCCCACCCGCCACCATGCAGCACTAAATTCTTCATTGTTTATTAGCTGTCGCTTCCTAAATAGTTCCTGCTGCGACCTGCTTGCAGGCGAGCCCGGGGAGGGGGGGGGGGGGGGGGGGGCAGAGTGGAGCCTCAGCTGAGGGGGTGCAGGACAGTCTGGGGGATTACTGAACCAGAACTTGACATAAAGTTGAACATTCTGATCCAGCTTCACTCCTAAAGAAAACGGCACGTTCCCGACCTGGGGGTCACTCAGAGACCCCTACCACTACCAAATGAGAAATGAAAGAGCCACAGCATGGCTGTGAGAGGGCTGAGCTGCTGATCCACTTTAGGCTCACTCAGTTCTGAACTTCCAAAAACCTTCCACATGAGAGTTTTGAGCTTTCAATCAGGCACTCACACTAAATATGCGACATTTGTATTTGTTATGCGATTCTTAGTTCAGAAATGGCAGATATCTGTGAGTATGCACCTTTTCACAATAAAAGCTTCCTGTTCGTTGGACTAAAGCCTTTATAGACATCTAAAAGCTTGTGAACAGACCACTCACAAGTCCACTAGTGTTCTGCAGTTATACCACTAGTTGATTTAAGTTCTATTTTTTCTACAATGCAGTCTAAAGCGTCGTTATTTCATGACTAACAGGTTAGTAGTGTCTTTTATTTATCTGGGAAAGTATGCTTTATTTACAAAGGAGATGACATGAGGGGAGGTTTTTATTTACTAGAACAGAAGACGAGAACATAGTTGATAAGACCATGATTGCTCAGGTTCATGCCTCTAATAAAAATCTGTTGAGGTTTGCAGCTGATGACGTTTTCGCGCTGCTTAATACAGTTTGTCCTCTTTTTGCTGAATTGTTGTTAACTTCCTGCCTGTCTGGTCATTTCACTGAGAATCATCCATAGTCTATGTTTTCACAACAAAGAAAAGAAAAATTCTGGAAGAAGAGTTCAGAGCATGACAACCTGTCTGACAAACTGTGATCAAGTCTGTGAGTGCGTGCACAGCGGCACGCTAGAGGACAACCGCCCCCCCCCTGCACCCTTGAAAGCCTGCGGTGACCCATGGATGTATAAACTGGGGCGGCCAAATGAATTGCTCGGTTTGGAGCTGCTCTACCTGTGCTGAGTCAGCAAGACCGCTCGCTCTATCCGTCTAATGGACAGCGCCGGAATTTAATTAGCAGGAAGCCGCAGAGCCGACTGAGCGCGCGCACACGTGCACGTGCAAGTGTGTGTGTGTGTGTGTGTGCGCTGAAGGGCCAACCCCTGCTGCCATCCTTCGGAAACCCCATCCATCAGCGGGATGATCTGTACTCTTAATTCAGATGAAGCCCCTTCGCTGGTCCTGCAAGGGGGTGGGATGCCTTGCTCAGTGACACTGTGGCAGCTGATTTTGTGTGACTGATGCAAGTTTTCATCATTAAAGACCGCCAGTGAGGTGGAGACAGACGGCCCCCTCCAGGCTGTTACAGTTAAGTTCACATCCAAGCATGTGAGCAGGACGCATCTGCAGACCCCCACCAATACATACACAATTAAAGGTCTTCTTCATGGGCTGCATGGTGGACTAGTGGTTGGCCCTCTCAAGTGAGAAGTTTCTGATTCAAATCCCGGCTGGGTCCTTTCTGTATTGAGTTTACATGTTCCTCCTATGAATGTGTAGGTTGTTTCCAGGAACTTTCCATTCCACACTCCAAAAACATGCGTCAAAGGATGATTGAAGAATGTGTTTTAATTGTCTCTTGTTGTGGATGTGAAAGTGTATGACCATGCAACAGACTGGTGACCTGTTCAGAGTTTACCCCACCTTTTCGCAACAGCAGCTGGGATGGGCTCCAGCAGTCCAAAAAGGGTTAAGTGGGTTCTGAGGGAGGAAGGATGGATTTTAAATACGTGTGGGCAACAAAAATATCCAGCCTTGGACACACTTAAAATGCGTGCAGACAATGCAGCAATGCAATCTTGGCTACACGTATTACGTGTGGCCAATATGAATACGTGGGAATAACATCAGCCTTTATGAAATACGAGTCATTTTTGTGGACCGTTTTAATACACAAAAGTAAAACGACTCGATCTCTGAGGCACCGCCTTTCGCTCCTCGTCAGTCCCACCCATTACATGACGTCATCCTTGAACCTGCCTGTAGACCGTCAATGAGCCTCCTCGAGCCTCCTCAGCATGCCTGCTTTCTGTTTTGGACCAAACTTCGTAAACAAAACCACGTGACTAAAGATCTCTTCAGTCATTGGCCAGCAGCTATTGGGGCGAGTCAAAACAGAAGAGAGAGATGGATGCACTGCAGTTTGCAAATCCTTGCTAGGATTTTTCACTTATTCAAATTTTTTATTTTGCTGATGGATTTTGAGCGTCTGTATGAAGACCAGGTTCAACACTTTACTGCAGCTTTGGTACCGTGAGGAATCTTGCATGACGGTTACTGGGGACGCTACGGCAACAGGTACACACTAATAAGTGTTTGTGACGTATAGATTGTCGGTAGAATCAATGCGGATCACGTAAAAGTTGTTTTATTAAGCATGAATTCATCCGAACATATTTTAATGAGTTGCCGTGTGTCATTGTTGTGGTGTTGTTTTTAAGAGAATTGTGTTGGAACTACAATAGAGCTTTTAAAATGACATCACGGCAGCAGCCCGCACACGCGCGACGCGTAACGAGACACAGAAGAGCAAGTTATACGTTTTTTATTTGTGTTAAAATAAACGTTCTCACAAATAAACAGTTCGACCAAATTTTTCTTTTTGACGATCAATGCTTTACATTTGTCCGCAGCTCACCGATCGCCTCATTTCTAGTGTGTTTACATCACGTGACTGTCAGGTACGGTGGCCGTTTAGGTTTAGTTGTGTTGCTCTTAGTTTGTTTCGTATTCAGACTGATGAATCTCAGAGCAAACTAAAGTTTAGTCTGATTGGAAACAAACCAAGACCAGCTCAGTGGCCTTGTGGTAGAGTGTCCGCCCTGAGATTGGAAGGTCATGGGTTCAAGTCCAGGCCAAGTCATACCAAAGACTGTAAAAATGGGACCCAGTGCCTCCTTGCTTGGCACTCAGCATTAAGGGGTTGCACTGGGGGGTTAAACCACCAAATGGTTCCCGAGTGCGGCTGTGTCTGCAGCTCACCGCTCCCTTAGGGAATGAGTCAAATGCGGAGAACAAATTTCGCACACCTAGGTGTGTGACAAGTAATGGGACTTTAACTTTAACTTGAAAGATGGGTCAGGGAGTGGGTCCTGGTACAGTTGTGCCAGAATGTGTATCCTGGTAGGGGACATCGTCACAGTTTTGGGGCAGAGCTTGCAGTTGGAGGGGGCGGTTCACATCATGCTGATGTCAGCACAATATGATCTGCTTCTTTTTGTGGGTATGAGATGGGTAGAAAGCGTAGCTTTTTAGAGGATTCTTGAATGCATGAACAGATCAAAATACCGTTTGGGGTTCTTTATAGAGAGGGATGCACATAAAAAATTTGCATTTTCATGGAATGGCCCATTTAATGGAAATGCAGCCTGTGTGACTGCAGCTGTACAACTTCATCTCTTGACCAACACTTAAAAAAAAACCTTACAGACCCTCAACATGAAACAAAAATCCTCTCCCTCTGACTGTGGACCAGGTAAGATTTTGTCTGTCTGATCCAGGGAGGAAAAATTGGGGTGGGGGGGTGTCTCTTCCTTGCACAGCACTTTATCTCAAAATTTCACGTTCAAGAACAATTTTGTTTCAGCTCAGACTGAACTCACTGACCGCCAGCCGCCGCCGCCACCCCAACACTCAAGGACACTCTTAACTGATGATGTGAATGGAGCGGGGGTACCAATTAATTTTGTCAATGGGTTCCCAAAACTCAGACATGTTTATCTAAGGGGGATTGTACCAATAAAAAAAAAAAAAAAATAGTTTCAACTCTAGTGTTTATAAAGTCTCCCTCACGTTCACACAATCTCTTTACACGCAAATCCACACACACACACACTTTAACACAAAAAAAAACAAACACATTCTCTCACACAAACACACATTCATCAACACAAACTCTCAATCAAACCCACACACACACACTTTGATACACTTTGGAGTTCTCACATAAACTCTCACACACAAAACACACACATTTGCGAACAACAAACTCTTATATAGGCATGCACACATACACCAAAACAGGCACACACAAAAATGTGTACAAACTATTTCTCACACATACATGTGTACAAACACTAACTCTTCTTCTCTCACACACGCATTTTTATACGCACAGACACACACTCTCACACACACACTTCCTTGCACCAACTCAAACACATACCCTTCAACACACAAACATTACAGTCAAACCTTTAACGCAATTGTTCATTTTCATAAAACAGTTTCATAAGCATATCTAATATTTCTATGAATTGTAAATGCCTTATTGAGGTTTAAGTGTCATCCAGGATGCTGGCCTGACCCAAACAGGACCAAACTGGGCAGAACCGGGAGCATAACTGGGCCCACCTGCAGCTGCAATAATTACCGACGACCATCTGACGCACAAACTGACAGAAAACAACACAAAGGAGGGGCTGTCCCGCTTCTGTGTCTCCTGGACTCAAGCCAGACACGCAGCTCCGCCCACATCCTGAGGTAGACTGCTGCAGATGATCCACCTTCCTCACCTACTTTCTGTAGGACCCGGAGGTTTGTGTCGAGACACCAGAGGGGCGTTCAGGAGCAGCAGAACAAACCAACATCTCATAAACATGAACCATGAGGTCATTGTTTTTATTTGCTATGTATTCCCTTCTTTAATCTTCAATTCTGTCCTCAACTATTGAATCACCTGCCTTCTCGCATTCATTATTTGAGTTTTTTTGTAATAAATTATTTAATGCAAATCTGGAAATAAGACTTGGTAGTATGAGAAAAACATATTTATAAGGGTATGTTATTGACTTGTGTTTAATTAACTAGAAATTATATTAGGAAAACAAAAATAAAAAAATTTCCTTTTTGCATAAAAAGTAGAAACTGTTAGTCTAAATATCTGGATGAACTTATGTTGGATGAATAACTGAAACTTTTTTTTTTGAACATTTTGTCTTCCAGCTTCAAGTCTGAAACAAACAAATGAAGGTCGCCATGTCGACAGCGCCGCTCTAACCTGCTTCTTCTTCTCCTCCCTCCTTCATTTGCAGCAGCCATACGGCGCCCAGGATCTCTGTCCTCCACCATCTGTGGAGTGTTCCCCGCAGACGCCCACAGCTATCCCGCTCATGCCGACTCTCACAGCGCTCGTGCACATCCGAGAGAGTGCACTAGAGTGTGTGTTTAAGGCTCTCATTTGTCTCTCAGCCCTTCGGGCGTGTGGAGATTCTGGTGGTTCTAGGGGGTTTCCAGCTGAGCTGTAGCTCCAGACCCAGCCTGAGCCCCATCACTGCTGGATGACCAGGAGACAGGCAGAGTGTTGCCATGACAACGGCCACCAGCAGGTGAAGCTAAACTTCTAAATACCAGGAGACAGTTTGCACAGTGTGGTCACACTGTGGTGTGCACTTCAGGAACCACAACAGACTCTAGCATTTTTACACTTCTGAGCAATTCCAATGACTTGTGGTTAGGTAGGAAAAGAGGAAAAGGAGGCAAAAAAAAAAGGAGAAGAGGATTGTCCAAAGGGAAGGTGCAGGTTTTTGTTGGGGAACATTTAAACGTCAATCTCAGCCACCATCAACATTTTATGGCGAGAAGCAGATTGATCATGTGACTACAGCCGCTCTTCCTCCATCTGTTACCGTGACGACTGTCAAAGTGACATGAACAGGTGTTTACAGCTGTGCTCTGAAGAAGAGGAGATCATCAACTGAAACAAAGTGAGCATCTTAAAGCAGAAAAAGGAACTCTGACTCAGTAATTAGTTCAGAAACCAGACTGGAAATCTGTTTAAGAGCTCAAGAGGGAACTGGGTCACACACACATGCACATACAGACACAAACAAACACATGCACCTAAAAAATAGTTTTTAGGTCTTAGAGGTTATCCGAAGAACTTCCGTCCATAAAATCTGGTTTCTGGTCTAGGATAAAATTTTAAATCATGATGGTTTTATTTAAGATCAGACGTTTGGATTAATTATAAGGAGCAAAGCTCAACACTTTAATGCTTCCTCATGTCTGCAGTTCGCACGTGTATCTCTGCTGCCCCCACCCTCAACCTCTGAGCGCTGAGGTTAAATGAGGGGGGTCAGGTCTAGTGACCTCTGACCTTTCGGCGCGTGTTTCACACCCCTGTGTTGTAACAAACACAAAGGGGAAACCTTGTTAATTAGACTGATAGGTATGGGGGTGGGGGGGGGGGGGGGGTGTCATTTCTTACCCTCAACTTGCTCTGCAGGATGAATGCAGTGTGCATGTGAACATCTTTAGCTGATTTCAATTCAATTGATATGAAAGCTTAGAGTAAGTGTGTGTGTGGCTTTTTTCTTGGTGTGGAGATTTTTTGGAACTTGTCAATAAAATGATGATGTGAAGCATTATAACGAGTTCAGTTTGTGTAAAGTTGCTGTCATATCTACTAGTCAGGTTCATCTCTGAGGCAGACATTCATCTGCAGGTTTGATTTTCATGCTGGAAATACGTTGATTGATGGATCAGGAATCCAAATCAGCTGATTTATGACTTTATCTGCTGAACTACAACATAAATTTCCAATTGAAATCAGAGATCACTTGATGATCTTTTACCTCTCATGTGGCTCAAAAAAAAATTTTTTTTCAAGAAAATGTAAACAAATTAGCAATTACTTAAATTGGTTAAGTTTATAAATGTATGGCTGAGGTGCACCTCAAAGATAAACCTTGTAAAGGTTTTGTTTTCCCTTCAGACTTGAGGAGGTCTTGTTTGCTTTGTGGTTCTTCCAGATTACACCAATTTGAAATAATAAGTAAAACTTTGGTAAAAAGTCTGATCCTTTATTAGTTTAAAGCACATATAATCTTATGTTGTTCAGAGCTGCACTGGGATAATCTGGTCTGGCACAAGGTGTCTTTTATTTTGAAAGGAAAGCATACAAGTTTCTGTCAAATGTAAAATATAATATCATATGTTGAGGAAATTCTAGTTTCTTTTTAAATATTTATTTTTATTAATGGGTCAAAAGAAGCATAATTCATGTTTTTTATTTTAAAAAAATGTAAGGAATGCATAGCAGTATCAAAATAAGACTTCTACTAAGTTCAGATAAGTAGAAAACAAGCCTAAATGGCTCTTTTACTGTTAAAGGCTGAAGACCCCTGCCTTAACATAACTGTCCAAAATGATGAGTTTTGATTGTAGCTTTTTCCTTTCATAATAAAAAATTCTGCTTTGTCCTTATTCATCTTATTATAATGTGCACAAAAAAAAAGCAGGAAGGAGAAAAGGGATAATCCTACTAGTCCTTAAGCACCTGCAGCTCTTTACTACACCACATTTATCCAGCAGACATTTTCCAACTTTGTTGTGATTCCTGCTTCTTCAGATTCTCTAACAAACCGGAGTTTAGGTGAGTCTTCACAGCGGCCAAACTAAGAGGACCGTCAGAGGAACCCAGCTCTGGATCAGAACAGGACAGAACCAAACCTGCAGGTGTGAAAGTTCCATGAGTGGTCCAGCACGCAGATTTAAATCACTGACAGTTTTTCTAATAATGCAGAATAATCTCCAACTAACTGGTCAACCAATTAGGCTACCCCCAACCCCACACCTCTATTCCTTAATCAAAAAAAAAAAAAAAAAAGACGTACGCAAAGATGAACACATTTTTTTCCTTCTACTGTACATTTCCACCCAACCCTGCGGATGAAAACCTGCTGACCATGATGCAACAAAGAGTTAGTAAAAACTTCCTGTGCGCAGTTTGTGTCTAAAGGTCACACGACCGAACGCCCGCCGTGGCCGAAGGAAGCGGAGCAAACGTGAACTTCCTCTGAGGCTTCTGCTTCAAGCTCTCAGAGGATTAAATAATAAATGCTTGGGAGAGTGCTGTGGCTTCCTCTGGCAACGCTTCTGCCCCCCCTCCGGGGGTCAGTGGTTTGGGGGTGAATTTAATTACTGAGTGGGACCGGCCGGACAGCCTGAAGTCCGCCTGCCTTCTTCCGACGGCTTTTAATCAAGAAAAGCTCAGTTCCTTCAATACTAGCAGGAAAAAAACTGATGTTGCTGCAGTCAGGCCATGGGGTGGGGGGGGGGGTGTTTAGATAACGTCTCATGTTCACCCCCCACCCCCACCCACACATTATTCAACAGGCAGGAAAGGCTGTTGACTCCTGAACCCTCTGCATGTCAGACAGTGAGGTTAGAAACCTTCTCAGGCAAACATTACGTTAACCAGTTCGTTTGAGAAACCCTCAAAGCTCCAGCAAACACAGCAGGAGCTCTGTGCCAAAAAACCTGAGGCGGCTGCCAAATGCCCCAGCCACACTCGCAGATTTTTGAACCTGCCTGACTGCTTTTAGCGGGGAATCTGTGGGAAATCAGGACGGCAGCAGCTTAGTGCACCTGAAAAGGCTGCAGCTTCACCTGAAGCCCATCTGGAGGCAGGAAGGTGCATCTTCATCAACTCAGCCAGAGCAGATCCAGAAGCTGAATCCACCTCCATACAGAAAGCAGGTCTGGCCCTGAGGGAGGGGCCTCAGATTTACCCCACAGAGGGGCCAAAGCAGACGGGAACATCGAGCACGTGCAGAGAAGAAGTTCAGCTCTTAAATCCCGCCTTCACAGCAGCCCTGCTCCGCCTGTGGTCACGGCCCCGCTCTCAGCACCCCCCAACACACTCTTTAGGAATCTGCTTGACACTGCAGCTGGATCTCCAGACCACAAAGCAAGCAAAGTCATGAGCCATTTACAAGCTTTATCCAGACACGTCTGAGCGGCACGCACACACACAAACATACAAATCCACACTAAAACAACACATCTCGGGTTTTTCTCATGCTGCCCCTTTAGTTGATGCTTTATTCAGACCTGGGGGGTCACTGCCAAAACCACTTTTTACTAAAACTAATTTTACTATGACTTTATCTTAACTTGTTCCTTAAATGGAACATAGGGAAATCTTGATAAACAAACTTAGAATTCTTAAGATTAAAATATTGCAGAGGAGTGTTTTCCCTTTATATTCACTCCAAGTAGAAACAAAATCTTGTTCGAGGATGAGGAAGGACCAATTTTTACTGTGAAAAATATTCATTATATTCAGGATGTTCAGCATGTTTCTCAGCTCCTGTAAATTCTCTCATACTCTCATAGCTTTTTCCATCATTCTGCTAACAAAAAACACAAATCCCTCATGAGATTCAAGCTTGTATTCTTGTGTTTATATCTTAAAAATGCATATATGAATTTTTGCTCATTGAAATATAAATGTTATGTTTGTGAATCCTTAAAAAACTCCAACAGACTACAACAGACGTTTTGGTAGGATAATTTAGTTTTATTTATTTAAGTAATATTTTTTTTGTAAAAATTTGGCTTTTGGTTTATTTTTTAATACAGCTTGCATGTCATGTTTGTTATTTTGTCTTCTTAAATCAATGTAAATTTTTAAAACACGGTTTTTAGTTGAACTCCTCGAAATTTCATCATTTAGTGTAACTGAGAACATTTTTGCAGCTCTATTACTGATTTTTTTTCAACAATTTTGGTCTTTATTTTTGGTAATTTTGTCTCTACTTTAAACTTTCTTCCACATTTTTTTTTGCTTTGTTCATTGATTGCTTCTAAATTTTCTTTAGTTCTAAATCAAACTCAGATATCAGCTTTCACATTTATATGCGTTTCCCAGACCTGAAGGATCCCTTTCTGAACTCACAGTGGATCGTTTCCAACAGCTTCATGAAAATTGACCTTCAGTTTCAGAGTCAAACTCTCCATTGATAAACTTAAGAACGCTGAGGTTCAATCAAACGTGGAGTTCAGGATGAGTCTGGAAGATCCGCACCCCTGCCAACGTGCAAGCTCGGTGATACTTCAGCACAAACTGGTGTCCACGTTGAAATGTTTTCACCTTTCAAAAGGTTTTTAAAATCTCTTTAAGGACACTTGTGCAAAAACATTCCACCTTGCCTTTCAGTTAAGACTTCAGCTGCACACGTGGAAACACACTCCTGCAACACACTGACAGACAAAAGCATCCACACACAATACACCCACACAACAGGAGGTCGGAAACTCAAAGCTCCACAGCGGGACGTGTGAGAGGCTACGAGGCTTTGATGTGGATTGCATACTCACACACGAGCAGCAAGTGGGGAAGCCAGACTGACCTGAGTGCACGAAGTAGGCCAGGTAGAGGTCCAGCTCCTTGACTGAGACTCCGATGTGGTGCGGCTGCACGCACAGGCTAGGGTTGGAGCACTGCGGGGACTTGACCAGCCTCTCCCCGTCCGTGCTCTCCAGGGGAATCCCTTTGAATAAAATCACCATGACCAGGTCCAGCCTCCACACTTTGTCCGCCTGCCGCAGGCAGTCGATCCTCCTCATCTTGCCCTTTTGGTCGGGGTTAGACAGCACGCAGCACGGCGGCTTCTTCCCCGTCACCGTCAGCACAAAGTCCTCCCTGAACTCGGGCCGGATGTCCTTGCGCAGTTTGGCCAGGAGGCGGGACGCCCACTTCTGCTTGACCTCGGGTTTCTCGCTGAGCAGCTCGTCCTTCACGGCGCGCTCCTCCTCCTTGGACATGCGCTTCTCGTGCTTCTTGAAGTACTTCCTCTTGCGGGCCTGCAGGTTGAACCAGGTGTAGGCGAAGGCCCGGACGTGGGGCAGCAGGGCTTCGATAAACGGATGGAATTCATCCTGTAGGACAGAAACACGGACAGGAGTTCAGGTCTCAGAGAAAAATACTATCAGAAGCACTGAAATCCATCATGTGACTAAATATCTAAAAAAAAGCATTTCTGTTTTGGTTTGACAACTTTTTGCCATAATTACCAAATAATTGAAATGCTAAAGGTGCTTTCTTTCAATTCCCTCCTCCAGTTCATGTCACATGATCAAGGTCACATGATCCATCATCCTTTTATTTTCAAAGCTTCACTGACTAATCAACAATCACATTCAAACAAAGGAGAAACTTCCTAACGTCTTCATCCTCAGACACTTCAGAGACAGACCCAGCTGAGTCAGCCTGACTGAACACTCGTTTCACCACACAGGTGACCACAGGCAGGTGAGAGTGGGGTCATGCTGGGAAAACATCAACAAGTCCAATTCTAAAAAAATAAGAAATATATTCTAAAATTATGTCAAATTTCAATCTGCAATAATTCCATCCGGTGGAATAATTTAGATCAAACTGTTTTATTTTAAACATTTGACCTGATTTAAAACCACTTCTAACATTAAAAATTCCCATTTTTATTTTAAAATGAGCAAAATTGGTTTCTAAATTAATATTGAAAAATATAATTAACAGAGAGTCTATATGAATCTGAATTGAGCTGGAAAGCAGAACAGCTTTCTAAATGTATTTAAGAATTTTTAGGCAGTGTGTGTGTGTGGGAGGTGAAAAAAAAAACAAATGAAAGTAGAATTTTTAGAATTTTGTGATGCTTATTTTAGTTTAAATTACTGTGATGTAACCCCTCTCTCTCACACACACACATATTTAAAAGTGAAGCTTTCTAAAGAAATATGGGAGTTATGATGGAAACTAGAAATACTCATTTTTAGGTGGATGACGGTCTGAAACATTAATGTTTCACATCTCCTTCATTTGTTTTGTTTGCAGAAATGTTAATCGTCTCCAGAAGTATTAACAGGACAAACCATTAAAAGCTCAGACTGCCGTCAAATTTCAATTATTTCGTCAGAAATGTTAAAATTCCTGCAGGTTTTTCTTTGAGCCCCTTGTTCCTGGTGAGATCTGGATGATCTCCTAAATATTAATCTGAGCTCCTGCTGGATTTCAAAGAAAGGAGCCGAGGCTTAGCGACACTGACCATTCTCTGCCTCCCCCAATACCCTGTGTACTCTCCCCAAGAAAACTGGGGTTAATTTTGCAGAAAAAGCCTTTTGCTTGGTGTGAATGTGTGCGGTTAAATTTCCCACAACAAAAGCAGCGGCAAAGGCTCGCTGTCAGACGAGACCTTCAGCAGCCGGAGAGGGAAACTGTATCTTCAGGCGGAGCATCAGAGCGCCAGCTGCACGGCTTCTTCAGAAAACACGCGTGGCCCTCCCCTGTCAGGACTCTGAATGCAGCACATTGTTTCTTCTTGGAGGAGGTCCAGAAGAACGGGTTTGTCTCCAAAAGCGCCCGGAGCTCGACAGCCAACCTGCAGACGCTTCCCGAGCTCGGAAATCTCCCGGCAGGACGGCCTGAACCACGATTTCTGTTGTGAGCGAGGCCGCTCCGTTTGTGTCCTCCGGCGGTTATCAGGGCGGCGAGCGGCCGCCGGACAGATGATGGGCTCGGGCTGGCCTCTCTCACACACACACACATTCCAGAGTGGATGGATATTCTCCCGAGCCGCATTCCAACATTCCTCACAGCCCAGTGCAGCGTTTCAGCTTCCTGAGCCGCTCACGGCGGCTGCAGAGCTGCTTCCTCCACCTCTTCTCCTCCATCTGTCCCTCCAACTCAAATTCAGCCTGAAAATGGGAGAAAATCCCTCCAGTTCTCAGCTGCTGCCCCACTGTCCCTAACTGGATCATTCTGTGTTGTTGAGCTGTAGAAGCTCAAAGAAACAAGAAAACAATCAGTATTTAAAAAGATCTTAATGACAGCAGTGAGTCCCGCGGTCAGAGAATCAGATTAGACTAAGAGGAGGACGGCTGGAGCTGTTTCAGGAGGTCGGCCAGGTCCAAACAGGTGCAGAGAAACATACTGAACTCTTTCAGCAAACCGGGCCCCCATGACCTGCCTGCTTCTTAGCTCATGGGGCCGTCAGACGGCGCTCGTGTTGATCCAGTTCAGCTGTTAGCTGGCAGATGACCCCCCCCCCCAACTCTCTGCTGCTGGTCTGTTGTTTCTGGACTTTTTTTGCTGGACTGAAGCAGCGAGGAAGGCCCCAAAAACACGCACTGCCGTGTGATTCGGGTTGAGCTCATTGTTTGGTTCAGACTCCCTGTTCTTTCCTGACACAGCTAACTGGCCTCTAAGAAGAGGAGTTATGTTAATCCCCCCTTTTTTCTGCCCCAAATTCACACAGCCGGAGATTCAGCGTCACGTCGCGGCAGGCCGCCTCAGCCCGGCAGAACCCGAGGACAGGCAAACAGAATCTCCGAGGAAGGGAAGGACCCCCCTCATCCAGATGAACACATCACAGCCACACGTGAAGCAGCCAAACCACAGAAAACTCTCCCTGTCCACCGCTTCTGTCCATCTTTATGTTCTCAATACATAAATTTAATAATAAAGTAACTACATTAAATTCAGCTGAAAAATGGAACACATTCAATTTTCAATTACTGCTGTCATGTAATGTTCGCCTTAATTTTTTTCAAGAATTATTTTCTAATAAATGAAACTTCGTAAAATGCGCCCCCTTTTGGCTAACGGAAGAAAAACTTGGCTCCATTACGACAAACTGTAAATCAGTCAAAAAGCAGCTGCAGCCACTGAATCTGTACAAATGTGACAAACTGTTTTGATTGTACCTGATTTTATTCAAATTTGCCTTTTCAATATTAATAATGGCTTTTTGTGCAGGATATATTTGATTAAAGGTGGGGTAAGTATCAGCATGAACAGACCCCCCCCCCACAGGCACAGAGCAGCAGTCAGAGGATTCTGGCTGATCTCTGGTTTTACCGGCTGATAAACCAGATTATCGCTGGTGTTTGTGGCTGCAGCTTCTAGAGACGCCTTATTCTGAGAAAAAAAGATTAACACTTTTCTTTTTAATCTTAATTTTAAATTCACTCCTCTTCCTCTGAATTACTCTGCATCTGGGTTCATTACATCCTGTCATATATACAAATAAATACGTTCATAAAATGTTATAAAAAAAAACATAAATTAAGAATTTCTTTGGTTAGTTTCTCTCACAATTTTCTCATGGTGCATGAATTAAAAACATATCTAAAATAAAACTAAAAAATTGTGTGAATCTTATCTGCGTGGAGATAAGTTCAGGAGCACGGAGAGGTCAAAGTGCGCGTCACAACTCTGGTTTGACTCCTCTGAACCTGCGGCTGCGTGCGTGACTTTGAGGAAAAGCTTGCGGTTTCTGCGGTTCAGGACCGCTGTCACCTCAGCTCACCTCTGACACACGCGTGCGCGCACACGCACACTTGTTCTGGGGCTCTTCCGTGAGGCCCCGCGGCAGCAGGAAAGACGATCCGGGGTCGGACGTGCGGTTCCGCGGGCGCGGGGCTCGCCTCCACCGGATCGAGCCTGCGCGTAAACCTGCGTGGTTTTGCGTTTACGGAGCCGCAGAATGCGCTCGGATCAGTGAGTGCTGTCCTCGCTGAGGAGTTTGTGAGAACTGAAAAGAGCTCACAGGAGAGCCAGAGCGCAACTTTTCACCCGAAGCGGGAAACCTGCAGACGGAGAGGCCGGCAGCGACGTGCCGACTGCGGCAGCTGTTCGCAGTCTGCGGCCTCTGTCGCCGCGAAAGTTGCGCACACATCCGAACTCTGTTGAAGGAAGTTTGGAGGCGAACCGCGTCTGCGGAGCTCGGATCTGCGTTAACGGTTCAGAGAGTCCCGCAGACATGCGGACAGCGCTGCGGAGAAAGCCGGTTAAGAGAAGGAAAAGTTTGCGGGGACACTCACCTGTGTGAGGCATAGCGGAGAATACATATCTGTCGGATCTAATCTTAGATCTGGAAGGTGCGTGTGTGTTTATGTGTGGGGGGGTGACTGACTCCAGCCAGCGGGAGTGCGCGTGCGTGCGTGCGTGAGTGCGTTGTATGTGTGTGAGAAAAAGGAAAGAACAGAAAAAGGAGTGAGGGGTAAATGGAGCCCTCCTTTCGCCCCCTTCGCGTTCACATTTCCGAGCAGCGCTGAACTTCGACCCCGCTTCGGGTTACATGGACCGACCGGACCTGTGGAGGCCCTCCGCCGGGGAGCGCACAACTTTCAGCCCAGACCAGATCCACATCTCCGGGAGGAGTTCCGTTGGAAAAGCAGCAGAAGAAGAAATCACAGAGTCCGGCGGGGCGCCGCGGCGGTGGGCTGAGGCGGGACCGGCCGGTGCTGGTGGACGGTGGGAAGCTCCGCGCTGTTCCCAAACTGCATGTTAAAGCGCCGGGGAGCCGCGAGCTGAAGCGGCCCGCAGCAACATGTCCGTCCGCCCCGCGGTGCGCTGTGGCCGGCGTGCGGTGGTGCAGGTCCCCGGTGCTCGGGACGGAGGGCGCGGCAGCGGCGGAGGTGTCTTGGAGTCCCGGGAAGAGCGACCCGAGGAGGCGCGCGGAGCTGGCTCCCTCAGCTGCCGGACGGCCGCCTCGCCTCTGAGCCGACGGCGGCTTTCAGTTCACGTATCCCCGGTAGAGGCGCTGGAGAGGACGGGGGGAGAGTCGGTGCTGTCCCGGGCGCGGAGGGCAGCGCCGCCTCCTCCAGCCGTTCCGCTGATCCGGGACCTTCGCTCTCTCCGAAGCCGGACCTCGTTGCAGTGTTCAGCCGCGGACTGAGCGCACTGACCCCGCAGAGCTCCAACTGATCACACTCCGCTGATCGATCAGAGAGAAAAGCATCGATCCTCCGCGCGCAGTTTCACAAGTACAACCCGGTAATGCCGCGGCGCGCGCACTTCTGTCTGTGTGTGGGGTGTGTGTGTGAGTGTGTGTTTGTGAGAGAGAGTGAGTGGGGCAGAGCTCTGCACTCAGGGGACACTCAGATGAAAGTGATCGGCTGCGGCTTTATCGATCGTATCGATCAGATCAGATGATGTGAAAATGTATCTGCAGCTCCGCGTGTGAAAGTGAGGAGGAACACGCGGAGCCTTTGTTTCTACCATCCAAGAGGAGCGGAGAGGAGCCGGGACCCGCAGCCCCGCTTCACCCCCGGTACCCCGGCGGAGATTTATGGCCTCAGTGGGTCTGAAAGCACTGAAAACTGCAGGTTTGGTGCTCAACTGAAACATGAGATTTTCAAAAAAATCCAGAAAAATATTTACACACATGACGCGCAATTTGACTGAAGGCCTTTCTGGGGCACATTTTTCTGAATGAAATAAAAATCTGTCTTATTTTTTATCTGTTTCACTTTCCTATCCCATCTTTTATTTTGGAGTCTTCCTTCAGTTTTCTCCCCTTTTATAATCAATAAACTCTTTCATTGAGTTGACTTATATGTGGATTTCTTCAAACTTTGGTCTGTCTTCAACTATGAGTTTTAATCTGAATTTCTGGGCATAAATGGAAAAATAATGTGTTTAATGAGCTGTAAAAGCTAAACAATCTTATATTCAGTTTGAACTTTTTAATACAGAGCAGTGGTTATCCTGACACCACACAAATAAAAAAAACAAGAACAAATGCTGTTCCTTATCACCTCTGTGCTACACCTCTTCTGTAAAGGCATAGCTTTGCAGATCTCCCCTCTAGCCCTCTATACCTTCACCCATAAAAGGATTGGGACCCCCTGCTCCCTCCTGGGTGAGTTTCATCTCTTCTATCAGAAGCATAAACACAGCATGAATTTAATTTTCAATCCCTCCATTGTTCAGTTTTACAGACATGGAGGGATTAAATCACCAATGACAACACAGAAATAAAATCTCAGATTCAGGTGCCTGAAGAAGGACACCTGCTGAGGTGAAAAGCATGCAAGGAAATGTAGTTAAATGCTTTCAGACCGGTTTTTCCACAGACTTCAATCTACAGTACAGAAATCCTTAAAAAAATTAGAGAGGCTATAGAGACTTCCAACTGTAAGACATGTCAAAGGTTAACCACTAATATCTAATTGATTTTTAAATGGAAAATCAACAAAGCAAGAGACTCTGAAATCTTTGATGAAACTTTAAAAATCCAGTGTATAAATAAACTTCCTTAGCATTATGATAAAGAAATGAAAACACAAATACGTAAAATTCTGATTGTCACAGTAATTGTTGAGTTCAGAGAAGAGCTAAGAGGTCTTCCATTTTGAATTTTAATAAATCTGAATTTTAGAAGAATCTGATTTATTTGATTTATTTATTTATTTTTGAGAATGTTTGTTGACGAGGCCCAGCGTCAGATATGGGACATTTTTTAAGAAATTCTGCCTCATGAGGCTCTCATGGTTTAATGTTCAAAAAAGTTAAAAAAAATTTAAAAAAAGATTTTACCTGTTGACCATTACCCTAATCCAAAAGAACGAATTTGTTAAGACGATTTTAGGACTGATATTAGAAAAACCCTGGAATACAATTAAATTGTGTATTTTCTAAAAATCATACCCAAAGTGAAAAAAGTGAGTTCTATGACTAACATTCACACAACAGGAAGTACATTTATGAATGAATGCACAACACCGCAGGAGAGTTAAAAACTGACAGGTTAGTCTGTAAAAAAGGACAATAACCACAGAAACAACCATGGCAGTAGAAAACAGACCCAAAGAATTTTACTAGTAAATCTGTGACCTTACAGACACTTGAATCTGTGAGTTTTGGTCTAAGTTACAAAGATCAACAGAGGCCAAATACAGACATTATAACACCATATAAAATAACCAGTAAGCTCAGAGATAAACGTTTGGAAAGGACAGATTATGGATTATAAACAACTGATTTTGTTCATTTATTAAAAAAAACATTCAGTACAATCTTTGTTTTTAAAATGCATTTCACTTCTAAAAAGTTTTGCAAATTTCACTTAGTCATGAGTCACTATTAAACAAAAACACTTTCTGCTGCTATCCTTTATAGAACGAGTTCAAATACAACCAATAAGAACCCAGACCCATTTACCTAAAAAATGAAATTATGTGGGATATCCTACAAACTGGTGCCAATTAGAGAACCACATCACACATTTCTGATGTCACTTTGGCTCTATTGAGTTAAAACATGCAGATACTTAAAAAATAATAATAATAGATAACAGAATTAAAAAAAAGGGTAAATTAGTAGCTTGGTTATTTTATAAAGCTTAAATTAAGATGAAAAAATCTTGAGTTTCTGAAAAATACGGAGAAGATGAAGAGAATCTTCACTAAAGATTTTGAAACTTAAAAAGCAAGCCAGAAATAACAAAACTAAGTGAGAAAAACAAATTTTAAATTGCTTAGAAGTACATATATTAGCAACAGCTACATGAACCATTTAGAAAACAGAATTTAAGCAGAACATTTCTTACATGTCCCTCAAACTGCCTGACCTAAAACCAGAGAAAAACATTTAGAACAATTTAAAAACTTCTATTTTTTTACAATTTAATTATGGTTATTCTAGTTTTGGTCGGGAAAATACTTTACTTTAGACTTTCTTAAACTATATTTTCTGAATTTGGTTTGTCAGGTTCTTAAAAAAAGGTTAGCATTAGCATTAGCATTAGCCACCATAACGCGCTAGCTAACCGAATCGGAGCCGACCACTCACCTGGACTCAACTGTTCACACTTGCAGGGTTGGCTCTGGTTCGTCCAAAGTCTACAGATTTGGTAATTCTTTTAAAATTAAAACAAACTGTCTGAAGGTTACTCCTCGGGACTTTTTCAGAATAAAACAGAATCCGCGCTGATGAGCGTTGCAACACATAAACAGGAGGTACCACTCTGACGGATTTTAAACGCAGTCCATTTGATAAACCTTTTTTTTTTTCCCCCTGTGGATACTAAATGTTGAAGACACGTATTAAAACAGTTTTAATATATTAAAATTATGAATACCAGAATATCACTAAATTTAACAATTAATCAGAGTGAAACTCTTCCAACAAACAAGCTTTGTCTGGGTCCTAATTAAATGAAATAAATTTACCACAAGATTCTGTTTTTTTTAATGGCAAGTGCTCTTTACGGCGTTTTGCTGCTTTAATTTAAGTAAGAACAGAATCCTGAGATAACATGTAGATAAAGGGGATTCTTCCAACAAAACAAATCAACTAAACACATGGATGAAAAGTGACTTATGGTTGAATACACAAAATATTGTCAAAAGTTCAGATCATATTCATTCGGATTTTATTTTACATTTAAAATACTGATTAATTAAACAAACAAACAAAAACTAGAAAATCCAAGGACTGCATGAGACTGGTATTCTATGACTGTAGTGGTAAAATTATGCTTTTGACACATGCATAATGAGGACATTTTAATACTTGAAAAGAAAACACATGAAGGCTTAAAAGTAGTGTTTTTGATGAAAAATGTGAAATAAAAATTCCAGAAATGTCTAGGCAGCATTTTTGGACAAAAAGAAAATTCAGCGCAACTACAGTAAATTATAACCATATTAACAGTCCTGATACTGCTGTCTGTAAATGAGATCTGCAGGTTTGACGAGCTGCAGGATTCTGCTAGAAAAGGGTCAAACCGTCTTCCCTGGGCAGCTGAGGGCTTCCAGAGAACTCAGACATTGCCTGCTGACATACCGGCAGCTGATGTCCCCCTCAGGGGTCAGGACGTCAACACATTGTTAGAAGGACTGTAACTGAGAGCAGAGGATTCCGAGCTCAGCTCAGAGGGCGAAAAGCAGCCTGAGGCGCCATCTAGAGCCAAAAGATGGAAGCTGCAACTGGTATTCAACCACCAATCTGCTTCAGGTCTGTGTTTAGTTCAGTTTGTTTATTTGGGAAAGAAACCTTTATCAAGACAAACAATCAACCAGTGGTGGAGAAAATACAACAATGATTTTTCGTCTTTTTTTTCCAGAAAGCTCACAAATACCCACTTGGAGTGGGACAGCAGATCAGAGCAGGTGAGGTTTTACTACCTCTGATACTGTCAACATTACTCCAAACAAACTAAAGATAAACAGGATCTCTGATCTCCAGACGCCATCTGGATCAAAACTTGTGATATCAAGGGAAAGGTGCATTTTTTTTAACCTTAAATAAAGATCACCTTCACCTTTCACTCATATTAATCGGGAGAAGTGGATTGTTAGAAGTTTCTGAAAACCTTTAAGATGATCTAACTGCTAGAAAACAAGCTTATAAAATTGTTTTTGGATGACTTCTTTTTTACAAGCAGACTAAGAATTAACACCAGTTGCTATGGAAAGTTAGAAAATAAACTTGAAGGGGAAAAGAAAAAACTCTACAGTCGTAGTTATCAGATGCAGACATAGAAAAAACACTAAGGTTGCTATGAACTTTGACCTTCCAAGAGGCTACAGTTTTGGTCAAACTGTCCTGGAATTGTTCACCACACATCACTGTCAGCAAACATCAACCCTGTCCACCGGGAGTCATTGCATCTCTACTGTTGCCATGGCAACGCCAAAAGCATCCCAGCTGAATTTCTAAAAAAAATGTAACTACTGATGATGACGGAGGCTTATAAAAGAGTGAGAGAAACTGGTCACATGACCTGGGGCGTGCACGGGGACCGCGTCTCTTTAACAGTCCGAATGATGATCAGATTTTGAAAATGGTTTCTAAACTAAATGAACTCTGTGAGGTTTGCCCGTCTCTGAAGTCGGTCTGTGTCTGAGCGGTTGGCAGGAGCGCGGATCTTCTATGTTTAAACCCGTTTTTGGGTGGCTCTGCTCCATGATGGAGCGAGGCGTCGCAGAACAGGAAGAGGCTCGGGTCCTCGCTGCAGACGCAACCAGCCGGCCAATCGGACGTGAGCAGAAACTCAAAAAACTCCAAATGGACGTCGCCATGGAGACGTGGTGATGTCGGCGGTTTGGGCTAAAATAAATACTGTTGGAGCACAAAGTGTGGTGTTTGTGTGTGCATGATGGGGGATGGGTTCTCCACCTGCTCCCACTGAGCTTCTGCCAGGCTGGAGATCAGCCAACAGCACCGGGCCTGAAACCAAGCCTCCACCAGGCTCACGAGGAGGAGGAGGAGAACAGGAGAGAGGGAAAGCAGAGCAACGACGAGGGAGAGGAAGGTCAGAGGACCAGGGAAGAAAGAAGGAATAGCAAAAAATAAATAAATAAAAAAATTGAACAGATATATTTGTTTTTTCTCGGGATGAGTTCAGTTTAACTCCTCGTTCCTTCCCGTTTGGACTCAAGCTCTCCTCTCTCGGCCCGCCATCATGTCGCATACACGCCAAACAAATTTAGATGCTCTCAAAATAAAAACACAAGAACTGCAGAAGAGGCAGGAAGACAAGGATGAGATGAGTCGCCGCTTGATGCTCGACCATTTTACCATCTGTCTCCTGCGCTCTCTGATGAGGCAAAATGCCCAAAACAGCTAAAATACAAAGTCCTGGAAGAAAATGAGCCAAAAAATCCATCCTGAAGAAGAGATTACAGGAAAAGGGGAGGAAAAAGAGAGAGGGGGGAGGCAACAGGAGAAACCAAAAAAACAAGGGCACTCTGGTTCTGAATTTCTGATTTTTGATCAAATATAGATTTAGTTGTGAATTTACATTCAAAACAATGTAATTAGTGTGAAAAAAATATTTCAGACAGCAAAAAATGTAAAAATTGGTTAGAAAATATTTAAAATAATCTTTTATGCAGGAAAAGCTTTAACATTCTCAGGATGGAGATGCACTAATGGGATAAAGTTGGATTCACAGGAACATGTCCTGCTTGTTTTTCAGATTTATGTCAAGGTCAACAATATAAAGAGAATAAAGATATATATTTAAAGGATTAAATCAGAAGAAAAGTACCTTGAATATAGTCTGTATATGTAAATAAGCATGAGAGTATTTTGAAGAAGTTGGAGACTTTTTGAAATGTAAAATCACATTTAGTGTATCACAATAAAAACACATAATAAGTGGATTGTCACTCAGCAGTATGAAATGAGCCCTTTAAAGTCATTCTGAACATCTTTTGATCTATTTTTAAAGTGTTCCTACTGGTCTTTTATTTATGTTTATGTCATTTTTAGATAAAATCTAAAAACCTGCCTTGTTATCCAGGAATTTTTTTTCGCAGATCGGCAGGAGTTCATCTTAAATTTGCTCTGAGTTATGGGTGGGAATGTTGGTGTGGAGCAAGTAGGCCCTACTTGCCATTGTCCACTATGTTACAGCCCCTCACAACCCCAGACTAACATTATTGTCCCGCTGTACAGTTTTGATTCAGATTCCAGTTCAGAGGAAGAAAACAAAGTTCATGGATTTATTTATCAACAAGTGGTCTTAGATTGGAGCAGAGCTGGGAGCTTGTGGCTCATCCAGCATAATTTTTATGTCACAAATATAATCTTTTTCAAACTGTATTTCTTGTCTGCTCTTGATTCACAACCATTTGAATAAAGATATATTAAAAAAATCATTTAATCTTAATTTTCTTTTAAAAATGTGGAAAAATGCCACAAGAATAGGTTCAAAACAAGTTTTTCATCACAGTGGGTCTTTTTTTTCCGACATTTTGTTTAGTGATCTTCTGTTAAGGTGAGGGTGAGCACTATGGTGAGAGCTGTCTGAGCCATACCACCAAATTCATCCTGAGAACACTCAAAGATGCTAGAGAGGTCAGTAAACAACCCAAAAGTGTCCATATTGGACCTACAAAAGGCTCTAGAGCTGCTGTTGGTTTTAAGGTATATGCCTCTACAACCAGAAAGAGACTCTTGTTTAACTTGCATGGGAGGTTTCCAGACAAAACCTTTATCTCAAGGAGAAACATCAGGTAATGTTAACAAAACCCCTACTGATGTTTTTTGGGACAGATGAGTCCAAAGCTGGAATATTAAGAAAACCAGAACAGATACTAAACATGCATGATGTAAACCAAAAAAAAACTGCACAATGGTTAGTGCTCTCACCTCGTTATAAGAAGCAAAACCATGTTTTTCTTAATTGTCCCTAGATGTAAATGTGAGTGTGTGTGGTTGTTTGTCTTTGCGTCCCTGGAATGGACCATCAATCAATTTGGGGTGTAGCCAATCAGCAGTAGAAACTAGGTTCCATCAATCCAGTGATCCCAGAAGGGATTTAAAAAATTTATGGAACCTAATGCAAACTGGGAAGTACAGAGGTGGAAGTGTCATGGTTTGGAGCTGCTTTGCAGCAGCAGGACCTGATCAATCCACCATCATTCTTTTTATATTAGAGAGTGGCGAATAACATTTAACACCATCTGACAGAAAGCTGAAGCTGAAGCACATCAGGACCATAAAAAACAATCCAAACAATGAACTTAGAACTGACTGAATACAAAGAAGTGAAGTCCTGGAACATCCAAGTTAAAGCCCAGATCTGAACCCGTAAAAACTCTGTGTTTGCATGATTTCCAGAGATCCAAGTCCTACTCATGACCGATCCCTGATTCAGGTGTAGAGCAGGGGATGTTGGAAAACATCGCTTTCTTCTTTTTTTCCCCTGGAATCTGGGCTTTTTAAATGTATTTAGAGAAGGCAACTGCCCGCCCTGCAAAAAAACTTTGCTCCACACCATCAAACCCCCCAAATTATGATTCAATTTTAGCCTCATTATTGAGGAAGATGAAGAAATCATCAATTCAAGTTTTTTAAGCATTGCAAAAACAACCAAAGTTGTATTTTTAAAAAATAAAAAACTTGGCAACAATAAAACAGAAATACACATTTTTTTGGCTTTTGATTTGTAATGGTTTTCAAATCTGGTGCCCCCCATCTAAAGCCTTCTTTTCCCCTCTTGCCTCTCAAATAAAATGTTCCAGCTTCGCCCCTGCATAGTTAAGTTTAGTCTGTTTTTAGCTATAGCAGGGGTCTGCAACCTTCAACATTTAAAGAGCCATTCTGGAAGATTTCTTACTGACAACATCCCAGTGGGAGCCAGAAAGTTTTTTCTCACCCTTTAGAAAAAGAAGACACTAATTTACATTTATAGTATTTTTACTTTTATGATAACTACAAATACATTTGCTTTTTTTAAGCATAAATGATAGAAACTTGAAGAAAAAGTAGCTTTAAAAAAAAAATCTAACTCTTAAGAGGTCTACATGACTTTCATTCAAAATAAAAAACATCCTGTACCACATAAAATCATCTCAAAGCAGGAAAATTTAGTTGTAGGTAGTGAAATGTCAGTAAAATGAAAAATAACACCAGTTTGTGGTGCATCTAAAATAGAAAATCATAAATCAAAATAAAAAAATAAATATACCAGAGCTAGTGAAGTGATCCTTATCATGTTTTTCATAATGAATATCCTTGATTTTTCATTCAGAAAGAGAAATTTTGGTGTGGGTTGTGTGTACTGGCTTCAGATTGATTTTCTGTGGCAAACACACAACTGATAGTTGGGGAATCATGGGTAGTGCAGTGAGGATCCTGGTGGAGAGATATATTGTCCTTCAGCTGTTTGTGAAGTTGATGACATTTGACTTTTATGACCTTTTTTTTGCTTAATAAACATATAAGATAAACCTAAAATCTGTTACTGTTTCAAACTAAAAATATTGTATTTCTCTTTAACCAGAGAGCCACAATGGAGGGGTTAAAGAGCTGCATGTGCCGACCAGTGCAGACCACTGAGCTATAGCAACCAGCTATTGTTTACACTTTATGACTGACTTTATGTTTTTGTACAATTACTCGTGTGAAGCCTATGGCGACAACTTTATTCTGATATTGGGCTATATAGGTAAAACTGAATTGAAAACATGTAGAAATGTGGCCTGGAGTAACCACCATTGATCCTTTTAAAATAAAACTATGTTGAATATACCACAGACCAAGAGGACGACAGAACACATTACTGATTATGTTTCTGTTACACTGATGTCACCATTAGTTCTTATGGGTATTTACTTTCATGTTAGATGTAGCAACATCCCATAAAACATCTTACAGAAGAAAGAATGTTATATTTAAAGCTGAGGTGTTAGAGACTGATAGATGGATGCAACAAGTGCCTCACTGCAGTCGGTTTAGCTGAAGGTGCAGACACCAGCTACTAGCGGGTAAAGACCATTTCCTCAGGGTATACATTTTTATAGAAGACATTTACATGACTTTTCTTCAGTTTTTTTTTGTTTGGTTGTGTTGTTTTGATCTTTTCAATGATAACATTGAGATTGATATGGATGATACTCAGACTTTCATGGACTGATCAAGAGCTCCAGCTGAAACAGGGTGACCTCCACTGGACCAACACAAGCAACAACGTTCTGCTCATCCTGAAATCCTAGAGTCATTCCATCAGGACAGAAACTCATCATTTGAGTTGTTGTTGTGTATGTGTGTGTGTGTGCGTGTGCTGCCACCACAGAAGAAGAGGAGGATGAAACAGGAAGGTGGTTGTGTAGCAATAGGCAGGCAGCGGGAACAGATGGCCTGGCAGAGCATGGGGAGAGGCCGGAACCGCCCCCCCACCCTCTGACCGACTTCCATTGATGTACCAGTGAGTGTTTGTGTGTTTGTGTGTACAGCATGTGTTACCGCCACACATCTTCACACAACATTCCTGGAAGCAGAAACATTTTCAGGGCACAGATCCAGGCTCTTTCAGTCGCACAAAAACACAACACAAAAACTGGCTGGGCACTGACTAATTCCTGACACGCTCTCACCTCACTGTCCTGCAAGCATCCAGGGTAAACATCAGCAAGTGGAAGTCTGCTCCACTTTTCGGTTCTTCAACCTCATCTCTTCATGAAGAACAAGAGTGCTTTTGTTCCTATCAGAGACACGAGTGCCGGTCCTTCCCACAGACCTTATAACTCAAAGTCAAGGCCAGGGGGCCGGATCTGGCCCTCCGGGTAATTATATCCGGCCCTCAAGATAATTTTGTTTTATTTTTATTAATTGCCCGATGTTATCTTGAGCTCGTTTTCAACTTGCATAATTTTGAAAAAATAGATTTTTATGGAGAGGAAAATATTGAAAGTTATTTAAGGTTTAAAGTTAATTTAGTCTGAAAAAGTATTCCTGCCTTTTTATTATTCATAATAATGTTAAAAAAGTTATGGTTTTAAAGTTTTTAAATTTGTATTCTGCTAGTTTTTTTTAGACTATTTTGGCATCTAATCAGATTTTTTAGGATATTTTGGAGTTTAGCTAATATTTCGTTCACATGCTAGCTGTTTTAGCTAATTTAGGATTTTTTGTTTAATTTTTTTAGGCTGTTTAGGAGATTAGATAATATTTCAGCTACATGCTAGGTGTTTTGGCTAATTCAGGATTTTTTAAAAGTTTTTAGGCTGTTTTGGAGTTAGGCTAATATTTAAAGGCCAGCTGTTTTTTGGTAATTAGGCTTTTTCCATTTTTTTTAGGCCATTTTGAACTTTAGCTAATTCTCAGTTACATCCTAGCTGTTTCTGGCTAATCTAGTTTTTTTTTTTTTGTTTTGTTTTTTTAGGTTTATTTGGCATTTACCTAATATTTAGCTGGCTATCAGCTTCAGCATTTGCAGCTATTAGATTCAGTGATTTCAGCTATCAACTTCAACATTTTCAGTTTCGTTTCCTGTTCAGTCTGCGACCTAAGTGTGTTTTGGATTTTGGTTCCTTGTGCGATTGAGTTTGACACCTCTGTTCTAACTGAACAACTTCACCATCAGACATTTGGAAGTAAACAATGACTACCAGCAACTTCACAAAAACAATACATATCTGTTCATCATCACAGACTCCTGTTGTCTCTGTGATTCCTTCAGTGATCTTCCATCTGGACGAACAGAATCAAACCTCTGCAGATGATCCACCACTAAACACTAAACGTCCATCTCTACAACACAGCTGCTTTTCTTCTTCTACAACAGTTTCAACTAAAAACCACAAACAAAACAATCCCACTCACCTGTTGACATATCTCATCTGAAACTTTTTTTTCTATTATAATTGAATCCACAAAATCTGAAAATCTCTTTGGATAAAAGGACTAAATGTAACATGAAGACTTCAGATGTAGATGTTTGCTTCCAGAATGATCTTTCTTCTGGGATGAACGTCACTTTGTTCATGCTTTTATGGATTGATATGAATATTTCAGTCTCAAATTGGTGGATTAAGTCACTCGAACATTCCAAAATACAGGGAGCATTTCTGGATGAAATCCTGATTAACACTGACATTTTTCTTCTTTGAATCCTAAATTATGTACAGGATTAATAATCTGCAGATATTGACAGAGAAAAACTCACAGACCAAGAAAACTTAATTTGAGTCGTTTCATATCCATTTTGAAAAAGAATAATCCTTTTCTGAGGGCCTGGAAGTTCCAGCACTTCCATCATAATCTTGTCTGTTATCTTCTTCAATATTTGTAAGACAGATTTTACAAATGGGTGATGATGATGTCATATGGTGCCCTTATGTCACATTCCATGTGCCCCCTATGCACACAGGTGGTAGATCCATTAAAACGTACAGGAACTGTCTGTAGGATGCACACAAACTGTGAGTCTAATATGTCCAAAATACAAACCACACCGGGACGAACAGGATAAACATTTATTGAACACACTAAAGCAACATTTTTGAAACTTAAAAACGTAACTTTTTAACTTTAGTATGAATAAAAACAGGCGGGAATATTATTCCAGAATAAATCAACTTAAACTTTAAATAACTTTTAACAGTTTTTCTCTCCATAAAAATATATTCTGTCAAAATTATACAAGTTAGAAATAAGCGCAAGATAACATCAGGCCATTTATAACAATAAAATAAAATGATCTGGAAGGCTGAATATAATTACCTAAAAGGGCCAGATGCGGCCCCTGGGCCTCGACTTTGACACACGTGATCTAGTTGTCCCAATTTTCGACTGTAGAAATGATTAAATCAACGATCAGTTGGTGCTTTCAGAATTACAGAGTACAGTGTGGATATTGGTGAACACTTTCCAGTTGTGTTTTTTTTTTTTTTAAAGATGATGCCTAAAACTATGGAGTCATCTTAGATCATTCATCCACCAATGCACATTTAACTCTCTTTTCCTAAAGATCAAGGTCTCCACAGCAAGAGAACCAGACGGCAGCAGATCGAGGACCGCGTGAAGGTGCAGCGAACGCGGCACCGTCTGCACCCCAACAGAGATGGGGGGCCGGGGCAGGAGAGTGCGGACGCTGGGGGAGGACGAGACGAGGCGGTGTTCAAAAAACTGAAAAATCCTCCATCTCTGCTCACCCCGGGCCTCCCCCAGAGAGAGTGTGCATGTGAGTGTGTGTGTTCGCTTTATGGATCCAGCTGAGCAGAAGCTCACACATTATACAAGCTAACCAAAATATCTGAGCGCTGAAGGGAAAGCAGCAAGGGGTCAGAGGTCGACCTCCTCAGATTCTTCGTCTCTTCTTTTCTCTGTCTTACATTTGTAAAACACACACACACAAACGCACAGCCTCCCTCGGCAGCGCAGAGCCCACGCACACACCAGGTTTCACCAGGACCAATGCGATTGGGCTCCAAAAAGGGAAGTAAAAAAAATCAAGAAGCTGCAGCGCAGCTCTGAGGAGGAAGGAAGCCTGCAGGCGAGATGATGGGGAGCAGGCTGTCAGCAGGCCGGGCATATGCCAGGTCCTCCACCCCCACCTCCAAAATATCCCAACACAACAAACAGGAGAAAGCTCCCCTCTGCCCCCCAATCTCCTCTCTGCCAAAAAACAGTCTGCAAAGCCAGCAAAAAAACAGTTTGGACGCAAATGTTTGTTTTAGTTCCATTTGTTCACATGAAAATATGAAGCCTATTTGGCTGAAGGAGACAAACACATTTCCAAAAACAAACATTTCTGAATGTTTACATCTTTTATATTACGAGAAGAAAACAAATGAATTAAAGAAAGATTGATTTGCATTAAAGTCTGTCTTTAGAAGCGTCTTTAGTTAATGAAACTTATTATGAGGGAATCGGCGAGTTTCAGTTAAAGAAAAGATAACACTCTATCCCACACATTTACACTCAATCCTCCACACCTGAACCTTCCCACTAAGATCTCACCCAAACCTTCACATTTGAACCTTGAAACCTGAACCTTCCCACTAGGACTTTAAAACCTGAATCTTCCCACTTGAGGCTTCCCACAAGGAGCTTCACACCTGATCCTACACAT
Organism: Oryzias javanicus; assembly: GCA_003999625.1. Classification (NCBI taxonomy): domain Eukaryota; kingdom Metazoa; phylum Chordata; class Actinopteri; order Beloniformes; family Adrianichthyidae; genus Oryzias; species Oryzias javanicus. The sequence goes on along the minus strand of CM012440.1, from coordinate 34,841,491 downwards.
CTAAAACTCTTCACCTAAACCTTAAAACACATTTCCACAAGAACTTACACACCTGAACCTTTCTTTACTTGGACCATTGACAGTACACAAAGCACTGGAGTGAACGATTTCTCCCCCCTGGTGTTCCAAACAAGAAGCCAAGAAATATTCCAAGAAGCCAAAATCCGTTGAAGCCTTTTTTTTTTATCATTTGATTGACAGATTCTCCCGAGACGCTTTCAGTGGTAGGTGTGAACTTCAAACAAGCTAACTCCTGATTGGTGACAGTAGTTGACTGTTGACTCGGACCAATCACTGTTACTAATGTAGTCTAGCTCCAAATGGTGGCGTCCACATTGAGGAAAAAGGGGGACTGAATTGGCTTATTTGCAGCAGGAAATTAGCTCGCTCAGTCCAGTCTTCTATACAGTCAATGACCTGGATCTTCTCACTGGGACCCCTACATCTAAATCTAATTCTGGCGACTCAGTAAGCCTTTCTACCAATGAGCGGTTTGTTTTCACGGTGCAAACATGTAGACTGTATCACACCAGGATGGCAAGGAACGTCTGCAGTTCGACCACAGACCAGGCCTTGCTGTTGTTTGTAGATATTTTCCATATAGAGTTGTAACCAAACAGGAAACTACAAAACCCTGAATGCTTAAAAGGTTGGAATGAGTGCTAAATTGGTGCTTCCTAATGTTGTCATCACTTTCTACCAATCAAAGGGTGGCTACAGAGGCACCGCCCCAACCGTTCCAACCTACTTTTCAATCACACTCCTTAAGGCTTAGGTTTTTCCGAACTGCAGTTTTCACTTTATGGCTTCGTTTTACTTACACTTCAGAGGCTTTGAGAAAATGTCGACGCTGGTTCAAGTCCTAGGAGATGCACAATTTGAAGATGTTTGTTCCACCTTTTTCTTACAGCACTGTAGTGCCCTTGAGCAAGGTTCTCACCCCCAGCAGGAGCTTCTGTGGCAGAACTGAGCAGGTCCCAGCATGAGCGTGAAAAAGACATCCTTGACAGAGGACATATAGAGTTGTATGGTTGCTATGGCAGCCATAACGGAGGTGGAGCCACCACCTGAAGTCTGCTCTAGAGAGTTTTGTGATCCAGATTTCTGGTTCTGGAACCTTCCAGAGTTACCGAAAATAAGTAATACAGTAAATTAACAGCTTTACAATAGCTCCTCCTCCTGCTTAAGCATCAATGACCCGCCCACTCCTGAACTCCACCAGCTCAGAGAATAATGCAGCAAAAATGAGCAAATGAGATCTCACGAGTCCCACAATTTATGCGTTCATCTCTGGTGGCACCTGTTGGCTGTGAGGGCACACCTGACCGGCCAATCACAGGGCAGCAAATCCAGAAGTGTGACAGTCCGCAACTGTGTAGGTAATGGAGTGGATTCACCTGAACAAGACAACAGCAACATAGCACAAAGACGATCTGGACACTTATGTAAACACTCACACACATGCACAAGTACAACAGTAGTCAATGGACTAGGTTTGTTTTAAAACATGAAATCACCCTCCTTGGCTGAAAATCATCCAATCAGGAAAAATATAATAGTAAATTATATAAAAGTGAAATAGCTTGATCATATTGAAGTCTTTCAAATTACCACGAGGTCCCTGAGAGCCTGATCAGGCCCCCGGGGGCCTGATCAGGCTCTAAGGGACAATCTTTTATTTTATTAAATTTGCATCAAATCAAATGGCAAGAAAAGTATCAATCTTTTTTTAAAGCAAAACAGAACCGGGCAGAGCTGTTACATCACGGCGCCTCCTCTGGGCCTCAGCGGCGGCGGCCCCCATCTCATGCGGTGTGACTAACGAGGAACGACAGCGCCAAGGCGGTGAGGATCGGCAGAAACTGGGCTCAGGGCCACCTTTGTGTGCCGCCTGCTATCTTCCCTCAACATGTGCTGCCCCCCTCCTACCTCAGGGGGGGCCAAAGCTGCCCTTCATCTCCCCGCTCCCCCTTTCAGGCTTTCACACCCCTGTGGGGTTTGTAAGGAGGGGGGGGTCACTCTACTTCCAAGCACCTGCCAATCACAGCCGGTGAAGGAACAGCTGGAGTCCACTGACAGAACAATGTCTCCCTCTGGTGGCCGCTTGTTGTTACTACATCTGTTCTGATATGACAGGAGGAGGAGGACGTAGGTCCCCTATAGTAAAAATGAAGATTAAACCCAGATCTGACTCTATGATGTCATGGATCCAAACTTACTTTTTGCTGGAGACACAGTTCTTAGTTTTTAATTAAATCTTATTGGTTTTTTGTGTTTCTTTGTGTTTTTATTTTTCCTTTTTTGCAACATAGAGTGATGAACTCAGCGGGAGGTTATAGGATGATGAAGGATGCTGCGGGAGGAAGTGGGACGCCATCACTCACAAGCCCCTCCCACCCCCACACGGAAAGCAGAGATGGATCTCTGCTTTGGAATGATGCATGCACCTAAACCCCCACCTGGGGGCCCGGCTGGACAGATTTGTCAGGAATCCATCAGTCAGGGTGACAGTCTTCTCACAGCACCTTCTGAACTTCAACCAGAACTATTTGAAAGACTTTTGGGGAACCTAAAACTGGTGAGTGTTTTCAAATGTCCCGACTCTTCCGAACATTTGACATTTATGTTTGTTAAACTCTGACACCCCAAATCCCACTTCAACAGAGTCACTAGATCCCTGTTCCTGAGCGAGTGACTCACAACCTCATTATGCAGCATTTAAAGAACACTGAATCCACAACAGCAGGAGTCTAAGGAAAAAATGGACAGAAAGTGCTTGATCTGTAGAGGAGAGACTGTGAACACTGCATGCTTTTACTTTGAAGGCCAAACAGGAAACTGAGATTCCAGTGAAGATGCTGCTGCAAATCTATAAATTTAAAATTAGGTTTATGATCTCTATCAAATGTTCTGAAGTATTAATTAATTCATTTTAATCTTTCGGGACTCCAGGACTGTCCCAGGTGACGAAACAAAAGAAACAAACTGAGATATTTACAGAGCTACAGATGCTCCACTTTTAAGTTATGGTGATGCTATTTTATAGAAGTTATCTTAATCATCTTTAACTAGTAAAAAAAAACCTCAACTGCTGGATTCCCATATCATGAAGTAGTTCACGATATGGAAACTTTTGGATCAAACGTTTGGATCAATATTGGTTGATTGAAAATAATTCTGTTGATCTAAACAAAAAGTTTTAATTTCACGGATTCTTCCATCTCCGCTTGGCTCCACAGCTGGCAGATGTTTACAAAGAAAAAAAAAATCTGGAGCCAGAATGCTGCTATCTTTGACCATGTGCCGAGTGCATGTGTGTGTGTGTGCACGTGTGATTGTCTCCCAGCAGCTGTTCCATTCAGAACCTCCAATATGAATATTCATGATGCAACAATTCCCAGTAATGTCAGTCAGTCTGTCCACATCTGTCCGTGCACACACGCGTACACACGTCTGCACATTAACGTGGTCATTTACAGCAGAATCACTCAAGTCAGGTTAGCCACCATCGATTGTCTGAAAGCAGCTTAAGCAACACAAGCAACAAATGATCATGAGATTTACATAAAAATACACCTTTAAATAACTTTAGTCAAAAGTAAAAAAACTCAAATATTTGGGACGGTGGTCAAGATAAAGTTTTTTTTTAAGTTGCTGACTGAATTCCAATCGCTGTATCATAATATTATTAGCATTTCTGATGTGTGTAATCATTGTTTTATTGTGTACTGTATGTAAACGCTGTCAGTGTCAGTAGGATCTTCAGATGGTGAACAAGCCCACATCACCACCTCTCCACCGCCGTGTTCCACAGTGGCTTCACAGCCAAACTACTGAAAGATGAGAACCACCAACAGAATGAAGCCGGGAGACAGAGAAGATAGAGTCATACCATCAGCACTTTAAAATATAATTTACTTAAGCTCCTGCTTTTAAATCTGACAGAAAATGGATGGATGGATGGATGGATGGATGGATGGATGGATGGATGGATGGATGGATGGATGGATGGATGGATGGAAGGAAGGAAGGAGGGATGGAGGGAGGGTGAAATGGATGGATACCCAGCCAAATTTTTAACAACAAAGTCAGGAACAGGAAAGATCTCTATTATAAACTCTTGGAGTTTCTGTGATGTCACCTAACCACGCCCCCTCCAGCTTCACCCGCCCTTTTTGACTAAACAAACTGTTGTCAATAACATTTTTTCTGTCTTTGTCTCCTAAAGAAAAGGTTTCAGTTCCACCTGGTTCTGGCCTGGTTCCGGCCCGGTTCCACCGTGCGGCGCCGTCTCCTGCTGTTAGAGGATGACAGGAACGGGAACAGTTACATCGCTGGGGGGCAGGTTCCCAAGACTCCCAGAGATCTGCCCCCCCCATCTCATCTGTCAGTATTTCAGGGGAATCAGCTGTCATTTCCTGTCTGATCCACTCACTCTGACAGGGGAAATATTTCCCAGCAGCCCCCAGGCCAGTTTCCAGGGTTAAATCAAGTTCCATCCAAACTTTTCCTCTAAACACTTCTATTAAACTACCAGCTCGCTCACCCCCCCCTCCCCCTGCTGAGGCTGAGGAGACGCACCCTCAGATGGAAATCCAGATGTTTGAGCTGCAACAACTGTGGGCCTCCTGACGTTCGTGGGGAGGGGGGTGGCGTCCCTCACGTGTCACTCAGCAGGTGGCACGGCGCTCGCCAACATCTGCCTCAGAGCCTCGTGTGGGTTCAGGCGTCTGCAGAGCTGCTGCATTTTTCTCATTCTGTTCAGAGCAGCAGGACGTGAGCGCCCTCTGCTGGATCACAGCTGAAGAAGCTCCGCCTCTCCTTCAGCCTGATGATCTAATATGACAGATTCAGCCTTAACTTTTACGTTATCAATCTAAAATCGACAAAGCAAAAGTTCACTATTTTTTTTCCTTTCTGTTTTATAAGATTCCCCTTTGACCAAATATAGAAAAAGATTCAAGACGCTAAATGAAAAACTTTCAGCATGTAATATTTCATTTAGCAACTCAGGATTTACCCTTTTGCACACAATTGAGCTGTTTTAACATGTTATTTAGTAATTGCTCCAAGTTTAATAATTTTTTATTGTTAAATAATTACCAAATGTTCCAATCTTGCACTTTTGCATCTGTTTTATAATTCTTTATGTTGCTATTATTATAATTTTTTTTAAATATTCAAAAACTTTCGAGCTGCTTTTCATATTTAGCCTTTTTTAGGGCATTTATAAATAAATGATGATAAAAAATAAACTGAATAAACTTTAACTACACATTTTGCTTTCAGTTTATTTAAAAGTGCTAATTATACATTTTTAGCTTTTTAAGGAATAATTTTACTGTTCAGAGGTCGATTTTTCTTGCTAAAGCATCACGTAGTGCCCCTTTTTCTAACAACTTAGCATCTTTTCCTTCATATAATCTTTTCCTAGTTTTTTTTATCATTTTTTGAATGTTTAGAAGGTGTATTTTCAATTTATATTTTATTAAAGTTTGCATTTATTGCACGTATTTCAGCAAATTTAGTTGACATCAACAAACTCCCACTCTGATCATCTTCTGATCTATTTTTAAAACATCCTCATTTTTTTTTATCATTATAATTATGTTGTTTTTAGGCTAAATTAAAAAAAAAAAAAAAAAAAAAAGATAACTAAGATATAGTTTCTGCAGAGCGGCAGGAGTTTAACAAAAATTCCCCCTCTGAGCTGTGGGTGAGACTGTTGGTGCAACCCTGTCCCCCCTTCCCATCGCCCGTGTGCTTTAAGGGCTCGTTTACACTGGAATGGGAACGCGTTTTGCTCTCTGACCCGGTAAGCAAGATATCGGGTACACACCAGGACGTTCCAGAATGATATTGCGTTCACGGTTAAAACGAATGCTGACGGAAAACGATGTAATTCACACGCCACGCCGCTATGCGCGCTGTGAGCCACTCCCACCGGATGGAAAAGAACAATAGGAGAAGTACTGCGCTTTACACCCTGACACCGTTCCTGACCGTACACCAGGGCTGGCCAACCCTGGTCCTCAAGAGCCTCAACCCTACCTGTTTTCCAGCTCTCCCTGACCTGCTTGCTGCTGATTAGCTGGCTCAAGTAATTCCACATCCTGGTTAGCTGAACACACCTGATTTAGGTTGTCAGCATCAAGCAGTCCAGAGAGAGCTGGAAAACAGACAGGGTTGAGGCTCTTGAGGACCAGGGTTGGCCAGCCCTGCCGTACACACTAGAATGGGAGGGCAGTGGGTTTTTTAGGCAAAAAAAAAAAAAAAAAAAAAAAAAGATATAGTTTCTGCAGAGCGGCAAGAGTTTAACAAAAATTCCCCCTCTGAGCTGTGGGTGAGACTGTTGGTGCTAAGGCAACCCTGTCCCCCCTTCCCATCACCCGTGTGTTTTAAGTCCCTCCCGCTAGCTTACAACTCCTCACGGCCTCAAGTGTTGCAACCAAAATGATGAACAATATTGGAGCTATGCAGTTGTGCGGTTTAGATCCAGATTCCAGCTCAGATGAAAACAAAGACGTTCATGGATCTATTTGTCTGCAAGTGGATGATCAGAATGGAGCAGGGAGGACATGGCCGCACATTGTATTTTCTACATCACAACAAATCTTATGTCTTGATTTACAACAATTTGAGTAAATAAATGCTCAGAAAAACAATTTTAAGAGTCAGTTTCTTAATATATGTCCTCCATCACAACAACATGCTAAAAATAGGATTTTAATTGGATTGGGTCTTTAACTGGATGGTAATTGATTTGATTAAATAATGATATTCTGCTCAACTGCGAGGACTTCTTGGATTGCTGCTCTGGTTTTGTTTTAGTGAAGCTCAATGTTTGGAAACAATATGAAGACCTGGAAGTTCATTGATCCATCATCAACAGACCAAAGCGTGTGTGCTATTGATCTATTGGTTTGACAGGAAGTTGTGCATGTTAACTACATTTTGAGCTCAAATCCTTAGAGCAACATCACGTCATAGATCAGATAGATGATCTCAGATGACTTAGATGGCAGCAGGTGACAAAAGCCACGCTTTCGTCCTGCAGAAGGAGCCGTTTCTGTTTCCCTGCAGCTCCTTCAGGAAAAGACTTCCTTATCCCAGGAACCCGGTGAGAGCTGTGGAAGTGATGCAGGAGGGAACAGATGGGCCGCATTAATCGTCCGTGTATGTTTAAGCAGAAAGGTATTTATTTGCGTGAGTGGCCGAGGGCTGGAATTAAACGGTGCAGGAGAGGGAAGAAGGAGGGACGGGGAGAACTTCCCGCTTCGCAGATCTCAAGGAAAAGCGACGTTTTCACGAGATCGCAGCGATCAGGTTGCAGAGCAGAAAGCTTTCAGGGAAATCTAAATAAATGTGAGTGAAACGGAGATCTGCACGAAGGAGAGGAGCTCGGTGTTTACAGCCTCTCTGGAGACCTGAAACGGACCTCCGAATAAATAAATACCACTGCTACAGGAAGTTCAGCCGCTTCGCCTCAGGCCCCGTTTGGTTTTATTAGCTGCAGTCCTGCAGAGATAGCAAACAATAAGACCTGCTGCCCTTCCTCCTCCTCCTCTTCCTCCGCTTCAGCTGCTTTCTAAAAGAAGTGATCGTACATGAAACCCCCCCGAGAACAAAACCATTGTTGGACAGAACCGTTAAGTTCAGCAGGTCGGGCTCCGAGGCACATCAGCAGCGTTTTCACTCAAAGTCGGCGCTTACGTCTGCTTTTGTTCACATTTAAGTGAAGTATTGATGAACAGCGTGACCCTGAATGCATCATAGAGAACTGTCATGTTTCCCAGCTGAACCTGGATCAACTCAGGATTTTAATCATCCTTTATGTGACATAAAAACTCATTTAAAGCAGATGTTTCTGCAGCTCCTCTGAAGCAGTCCACTTTTTTAATGCTGTCTTTTCAACTGGAAGACTTTTGAAATTAAAAGGGATGTTCAGACATCAGGTTTAACAATATTCAGCTTTTTTCAGCTGCTTTTTCACAGCAACTTTAATATTTGGCATAAAATTAAGAGTGTCGCTTAAACAATAGAATCTTTGACATACTGCAACTTTTCAACCATTAACGCGACCAACGTAATTCCAAATTTTAAGGAATTAAACACAATTGTTTTGATGACGGACACATGAGAATTTATTAAGACGGGTCAACTTGTCTTGTTCTAAGATAATATTCTCATTGTGTTCAAAAATGAGTAATTTTCACTTTTACTCTAGCTTTTGTCACTTTAGTCAAAATGAACCACAATAACGCATAATTATTGTGGTAAACATTTAATTTGAAGTCATTCAAATTAAACAAAATCGTTTTCTAGCTTATTTTTCTTGAATTCTCTTTTTTTTCTAGATTTAAATTTTTTTATTATGACATGTCTTTCTAAAGGTCCACTCCAATTTTTAATATATTCTTGTAGCCTTTTCCTCTTGATGGAGGACATATATAAAATATTTTTGGATTAAAATTGCATTTCTGAGTATTTCTTTATTCAAATCGTGGTGGTTCAGGAACAAACAAAAACTTTTGGTTTGAAAAAGCTCAGGTTTGTGACACACCAACTGCTATGGTTGGGCCAAAGTCTCCCTGCTTTGCTCCAATTCTAAATCCTCCAGTTGTAGACAAATAGATCCAGGAAAGTATGTCTTTGTTTTCTCGTGCGGGTGCCTTGATATTGCTCTATGTTTTTTTTTTTGTTTTTTTTTTTGCTTTGCTGATGTTATCTCAGAGCTGAGAGGGGCTGTAAGCTAGCAGGAGAGAATGTAAACAAAGGAAAGCTGGGATATTTTAGGTCTGTGAATTGGATCGTTCAAAATAAATCTTCTATGAATCATATTGTCAACCACAAATTATGGTATGAATAGAATCTTTGGTACCGGTAATAATAAACAAAAATAATTATTACAACCCTACTCCATATTGAAATAACTGTTTGGTAAAATGTATTTAGCTGCAGCTTTTCAAAAGTTCAACTAGAAGAAACTTAATTTCAGCCATTTTCCACTTTTTTCTATCAGTGATTTGAGAGTTTAATATTCATTTTAGATTCACGGCACAGTTCAACATCATTCAGGCCACTTTCATACAATGTTTTCAGAATTTTCAGATACTTCAGGTTATATTTCTGTGTAGTAACATTTAGCAAAACTAATTAGAGATGGAATAAAAATAAATTAATCAATTAGAATCAAACTTTATTTTTTTAAAGAAGTTATAATGATTCATAAAATCTGTTTTACTTTTTCTTTTCTTGTAACTCCATCAAACTTTTATTAATTGAAGTTTTTCTATTAAATATTTTGTATTCGTTTAATTATTTACAAAACAAGAGCTTCGCTAAAAAGTAACTTTTAAAGAAACCATCAGATCACAGACAGCAGCAAGAGTGGGAGCGCCCCCAGTGTTGATCATGTCAGGGTGAGGTGTGTCGAGGGTCAGTGAGAGTTCACGGTACCTCCCAGAACCTGAGCCTCGTGACAGATTCTGAACATAAAATTTGGAGGCTATTTTTGTTTTGATGGTCATTCAGCAGCAGAGCCTCTCACTGCCCGCATTCTTTAATAATTGAGGCCGCAGCCGGAGGAGGTTCCTGCTCAGAGGCGGCAGGTGGACAGGTGTGCTGGGGGAGGAGGTGGGGCGCAGAACAACAGCTTGCTCTCAGCAGGGGTCCCGGGAAGGAGCAGGCCCGCAAGTATCCATTGCACTGTTCTCACAGCGTCCACCTGACACCGGCTCAGAGCGGGAGGAAGAGGAGGGAGACGAGGAGGAGGGAGGGCTGGAGGTCCACTGAGCAAAGGCTCACGGGAGGAGAACCAGAACCATGACAGATCTCAGGTTCTGTTGATGTCAGAGAACCTGAAGAGCTGCTGAAGAGTGTGGTCCTGGGACATCCACTCAGCAGCAATAGACGGTTCTGTTCAGTTCTGGATCCGGATCATAGCAGGATCAGGATGAGTAGCAACCAGGACCCAACCCATTACGGTCTGAAGATGAACCCAAATCCACATGAGTCCAAGACTTCTGAGAGCTGTGATCTTTGACCTCCTTCAAAATAAAAGCATGCTCATAAGGTGCCCTGAGGAACACCAGGGTCATGATGAGGGGGCGAGTGTCAGACGGAATGGGGGGGTACCCCGAGTGTACGTAGATGTTCCTGCAGGACACTCAGATGACACCCCCCACCCCCTCCCACCCACAGACCCTGCAGCGGTTTAATAGGAGTGCCAGCTGCATGAGTTGGGGGGGGGGGGGGGTGTTGCCATCAGCCTCTCCAAGGTGACCCCCGCCAAAGCTGGCATCACATCTGTGGGCAGTAAGGACGGCCCAGCGCGGGGGGGGCAGGGAGGCTCGGCTGTTGGATCTCAGATGGACTGGCGGTCTGCAGAACCGGACCTCTGCTCTGGATCTGTTGGTTCTGCCCAGAGAAGACCTCATACCAGATCCATTGACCCCAGCAGCTGTGCCCCAGGGGTCGGGGGGGGACCTCCCTGGTAGAGGGTGTCAGGGGGCGCCTGACAGGACAGATGTAAGTGATGATGTCGAGCACGGTCACGGGCGCGCTCTGCATCATGTTAATGACGGAGGGAGGGGCCTGACAGGAGGCTGTGAGGTCACCGCTGACAGACGACCGCCGTCTGAGGGCGCCAAGGCGCCATGATCCGTTTTGGACCACAATCTATGGGTCAGCCGATGAGCTGCGGAACATCAGGAGCTCACTCGTCAGGCAGACAGCTGCGGTTCTGGGTGAACGGGTTCTGGTTCCCACAGACGCTGGCGGCAGAGCTCAGAGCTGCAGGATGATCTGACAACATCTGGCGGCGTTCTTTAATCCCAGCTCTGTCAGATAAGTAGCTGTCTTGTGTTTATTCACCTCCATTTCTCTAATTGTTTAATCTCTCTGATTGCTATTAAAGCATTAACGGGTTAAACGGGCCGCAGGCCGGGTCGCGGCGCCGCTCGTGTGCGAGACTGCAGGCTGCCTTCTGATGTGATTAAAGGGACATTTCACAGCGTTCACAGCTGGAAAGCTGCAAGAGAAAACGATTAAAAGTGTAGCTGCCGCTCTGAGCCCACACAGCTGTGCGCACGGTGAGGTCCGAATTCGACCCGGGAAAACAGGACCAGAATTTTGAGGGCTCACAGACTTGTTTACTTCTCCTTTAAAGAAGATCTCACTGCTTCATTCTGTCAGCTATGACAAAAAATCAGAAAATTTAACAAAATCTGAAGACTCAAAGATCATAAATATCCGACAGATGATACACTCAGATGTTTTCCTGTGACAGATTATAATCTTATAATCTTCCTATGATTTCAAATGTTGCTCGAAAAAGAAAATAAATAAAAATACAAAAATGTTGAAATGCAATGATTTCATCCTCAAATGACGTTGCCAGGCAACCACAATTATACCGGTGTCATCAGAGTCCTAAAAACAGAATCAAGACTCAAGTTAAGGAAGCTCTTTATAAAAGAAGTTTTGTTTCCTTGAATTGGTCTGAAGAAGTGACAGCTGCTGGTTATGGCTTACCTCAGAAAGATGGCGTCTGACTGATGCCCTGAACTCTGATCTGAAGTCGGTCTGAGAGTCTGATCATGACCTCCACGGAAGCAGCTGCTGGATCAGCGCCACGATGAGATCTTCACTGATGAACGGCAGCAGATCCTTGGAGGAACACGGAGACGGCTGTTTTCCGGCCCGGAAATGAGGCAGGCGATGATTTTCCAAAGACGCGTCAATTTACAAACAGCCTGAAGACTGACACCTCGGCTGGCAACCAAACGCTGCATGGCGGCCCACCAAAACCACACACACACACGCCAAGCACCAGATGGTGTTTCAGGATTCTGGTTCAACATTTTTCTGCCACGATCACAAAAAAGTCAATCTCAGAACCGCTCTCACACGAAATCGGTTCAGGAATGGGGTTGCCGTGGTAACCACTGCTGAGGATCCTGAAGGATTCACCAGCTTGATAAGAACTTCATCCAAATGAAGTCACTACCAGAACTAGAACGGCTATAGCAGAACCTGATTCTGGGTTCTTCAGTTGCAGAACATCGTGAAGCCGTAGAGTTTAGTAAATGCTGAAGCAACAAAATAGACGTTTACTCTTTTATTTTTACATCTCCAGATTATCTGCAGCTTCTCAGAGACAGAGCCAGTTCTGATGGGATCAAGCCCCACCCTTCACTCTGAAGATGTGATGCAGAAGATCTCATCAGGCTGCAGATGTTCTCACCTCATCATCTCAAACCAGGAACCACAACAAATCTTCCACTGGACCTGCCTCATCATCTTCATCACTGTGTCCACCAAAAACAAACACACAGCAGCTGCGCTGGCTCCCAGCCATGTTCCTCCAGGGGGAAAAAAGACATGAGAGGATGATGGAGAGGAGGAAAGAAGGAACCAGGAGGAGGCTAGGAGAGAGGAAGCACAGATGAAGAGGAGCAGCACTGCTGTAAACTCTGCTTGAAGAGAACAAACTCACACTGTGGACGACCAGCAGGAGGTTCACAGAACCCTGATCTGGTTCCACCTGATTCCACTATGAGACCACGCAGAGGAGTCATGTTCTGTGGAAGAACAAACCTCCCATCACATGCTGAGTCATCAGATTAAGATCTAATGTAGAAGCATCAGAACGGAGGGCTCGACCCTGCAGACGCTTCAGGCTCAGCTTTGCTGAGAAACCGGCAGCGGATATTAGAACCCACAACCTCAAAGAAACGAAGGATCTTCTCACTGAGGAGAAGAACAAGGAATGAATAATGACCCTCTGAATATCACAAAAAAGAAAGTAGGAGAAACATAGAAGATGCGTCACAAGGAGAACAAATAAAGAAAGAAAAACATGAAGATTAGAGGAAACAAGTAAAAACACAAGAGCAGAAGGAACGAAAGGGTTCATGAAAAAAAAAACAGATGAGGAGAAGGTTAAAGGTGTCACGATCGACAGCTTGAGACTCGCCAGGAGCTGAAAGACCCCACCGTCCTCGAACTGTCCACGCCACGGGACGGGCGAGAGACAGCCAGGAGCAATGGACAGAGGAGTGAGCGAGAGGTGGGAGAGCGAGCACGCCGCGTTCAGGAAGTTCAAGCAGACAAACCTAATCCTCCAATTTCCTCCTCTCTAATCATCTCTGCCTGCTCAGGGCCACCGCCAAATGAGAAACATCTCCTGCTCACACACACACACACATGCATGTATCCACAGACACACACACTTGCACACACACATACGCTCATATGCACACAGATGTACACATAAATGCTAGCACACACACTTACATGTTCGTGTGCGTATACACACACATACGTGTTTTCATGCACACACAGATGCCACGTACATATTCACACAGATATTTACACGCATACACACACAGTGATGACATGGCAAGTTCTTTAACTGCGGGAAAATACTTTACTTTCCAATATAACTCTGTCTGGACGGTTCTTGAACAGAACCAAATGATCAGAAAAAATGTCTTCATTGCTAGAACATTCTACGGCAACACATTAGGGACAAAATTCTCAAAATCGAAATATAACAGAAGTTTCTGCAGGTTCATATTGTGCTGAACTCCTTTCACCCACAACGTTTGATTTTTCATGAGATCCTCCCACTGCCACACGCGTGCTCAAAGCATTGTAGGAATAAACATGACATGACAGTCTTCATTCCTGCATGTGTAGACCCTAAAACACAACAACTTCACTACCATCCTCTGTGATCCGTCCCTTAGATGGTTGGAGTGATCACTGACACCCAGCTGAACTTTGCAGAAAAAAATATCCTCCATTTCCCAGAGTTCCTTGCTGCTTGGAATGATATACTGTCAACTGATTTGGGAGTCCTTCGAGGGCGTGTGGAGTGCTACCTTGATGTAACCGTAAACTTTACAGACACAGCTTTGGACTTAGAAGACTTGTAAGCCAGAACCGCATAAGGCCCGCCCCAACCCAGAAGCTCAGTAAATCGTGGTATACTTCAACACGTTACCATTGAGCAGGGAGGCTATGAGCAAAGCCACACCAATCCTCTGCTCACACCATGGACAACTCCCGAGTGAAAAAGAGTCCAGCCCCTCTCGGGGATTCAATGACAGTATAAAAGAACTGGACAGAGTGAGCGTGATATCACAGACTCAAAATTGTTTACTTTCAGCTCCAACAAAATGAAGTCAAATCAGCTGCCAGGTTTTCACAATACAGACGTCGCCATGTTGGAACCAGAAATCATCTGTAAGCAGTGATTGGTCCGAGTCGACATTTCTATGGTAACCACACTATCCATACAGGAATGAGCCTGTAGGAAGGCCACACCCCTTTCACTTGAAAGCGGGTCAGGAGAATCTGTCAATCAAGTGTTTTGAACGTTCGACGTGAGACCACCTAATTTTATGGAGGCATCTGATTGGTCAGTTTGTAACTTGAATAACTTTCACTACAAAAAAAAATGGGAAAAGAAGAGGATAATCACAAACATTTTTGAAAAAAGGTAGCAGAGCAAGAATGATTATTTTGACAAATATAATAATTGAGTAATAGCTGTTTATTTCTCTATAGAAGCATATGGGACCTTGGCTTCTTGGAACCAGCAGGTACTTCCTGTTTGGAACGCGAGGGGGGAGGAGTCACTAAGTTCTCATATACGGTCAACGGTCCCAGTCAATCAGAAGACATTCCATGCCTTGATGGTTAGATTCCGTCTGGATTGGACAGTCGAGACACCAATGGTCTTACAGTCCTTCCTACAGCCTACCAGAAGGTGATGTCTCAAAACCTTTTCAGTCTTTTAGTGGGAGATAGTCCAGCCACCAGGTGCTTGCTATTAAGCCCAAATCATGGCCTAACCCCAGGATTAGACCCCAGAGATATCAGTCAGGTGATTGGTATCCGTAAGGTGTGTTAGAGACGAATCATCATCTTGATTATCATGGAGAACATCTCTGTCAAACCCTAACAAGGACCACTCTGAAACTCCTCCACCCCGTTAAGAGTGAAGTTCCTGAAGATATACACAGATTAAACACACAGAACAAGCCTTAACTTAGCTCAAGGCAAAACTAAACTGAAGATAAAATATGTAAAAATTGAAGACAACTACAAAAAAAAAGTGCAAAAAAAGCTAAAAAATCAAGAATTGATTTAGTTTAGATCATCTAAACTGGTCAAAGTTTCTGGGTGAACGGCTGAAAGCCTGAAGATTTTAAAGGTGCTGAATAATATATGGAATAAAACACGAGTCAACAGGCTCCCTCTGGTGGTGCAAGCAGGTACAGAACTAAAACGTTCAATTTGCACGTTTTATCAAAGCAAAAGGAAAGACTTTTGATAGTTTTGCCATGGTAATGTGGTTTCAATTGAGTCGTCAATACTAGAAACACATCGGAGTCGCATTAAGAAATATCAAATTAACCTGCAGAGGGCACCATCTGTTATATATTGGCATATCTACACTAGCAAACAGTGGGTACTAAGAAAAAACACAAAAACTCTTAAAATTGACAGATGACGATCTTTTCACAATATCATCAAAATCTGTTAGGTTGCTATGGACCAACCTCAGCCGCAGCATGCTCCGTACCAAGACCTAAGCTATCAGACAGTCTCAGACGTCTGCAACTTTGGTTACAAATCCCTAAATCTGAGTCCTTGGCACCTCCCTAAAAACCTCCGCACAGAACTGGACCGAGCCTCCATGTCTGCTAGGGTTGGTAGCTTAAGTTCAAACCTGTTGTGGTTCCGATGAGTTGAACTTTATAGTCATTTGTTAGAACCCCTAACTCACCATCATCCATTTCTGAATCCCTTTCAGGGTCACAGAATTGCTAGTCTGACCTAATTGCTGTTGGGCAAAGGCAGGGCTAATCTTGGAATGGGTCACCAATCTGTTGCAGTACCACACAACCAACCACACATACACACACCTAGGGACACTTGAAAATCATCAATCATCCTGTGCAGCCTGTCTTTGGACTTTGGGAGGAACCTGGATAAAAACCATTCAAACTTCATCTGGGATTTGAACCGGCGCCTTCTCGCTGTGGGGCAAAAGTGTTAACCACTGCACCACCGTACAGTCCTTAGCTCATAACCGCTCATCTAAAAATATTCCAGCAATTCTAAGGAAAACAGTCAACAGAGATCAATCTGTCCAACTGTCCAACACTTCTCTAGAAGCCTTTACAGAACAACGTTAGGACTTGGCTACTGCAGCTCCCCCTGCTGGACTCCAAGGGAAGTTCAACTGTTTTAAGGAGCGAGCTTCTTTGAGTTTGTGAACCTGTTTCTTTAGTTTTATCAAACAACCCAGGAATACTCCATTTAAAGTTGTTTTAAATATGTGTAATAATTTTTTTTAAAAACAAACAAACAAAGCAAAATAAGACTGAACCCTCATGATTCTCCACAGAGGTTTGAGGCTGCATCCTCATTTTCAGATGAAAATCGTTGACAACACCAAATGTTTTTCTATTTCTTGGTATTTTTGCATCCTTTGCTGTAACACACAAAAACACGAGCATGAAGAACTTCTCATTAAAATATAAGATAAAATGTAAAAGAATAAATGATTTGAGATTTTCTAAAATGTAGCCTGCAGACGAGTATTTTTCAGTATAAACATCTGCATTGACATGTTCAGACTCATGTCAGTGATCTGCAGACGGGCTGCAACTCAAAATCACAAATGGAGCTTGACTTAATTGTTTTGTACATTTGAGTGAAATACCGAAAAAGGAAATAGAAACAGATTCAAAATCCCTCCTTAAGACAAAATGACACCTGCTTGAATGACCATTTGACCCCTGACCCCTGAGCTCATCCAAGATGGTCCTTGAATCTAGAAGCTCTCAGACCTGACAGGAGATGAAACACAGACCCAACGGAACGAGCCGGACGTTACAGTCAGACCTAAAATATTTCAAAGGATTTATTTTTTTTAAGTAAAAATCCTTATGAAAAAATTAAACCGTTTAATATAAAGAAATATTTTAAATTATTTCCTAATTTTTCTTTACAAATTATTTTCTTCAAAGTTCTTTTTGTATCTTTGCACGGAACAACAACACGAGCTCAGCTGAACCTGGACTTTAACAACAGCTCGAGTTCCGGGCGCGCGCGCGCGCGCACAAGAGTTTTGGACCAGACAGGATCCAAACCGCTGCGAGGGTCCTGCATGCGCTCATGCGCGTTTGGGTATGCGCTGAGAAGAATCCGGAGCTCGCGCTCCTGTTCCTGACGGAATAAAGCTGCCTTTGTTCCCCCGACGCCGCGCACGCGCCTGCAGGTTTCGGCATCAGAACCGGACCGAGATCGGAGTCCGGTGTCCCGGTCCGCCGCGCGGGCAGAGCCGCGCGCTTCTAATGAACTGTCCCGCGAAGAAGCCAGCTCGGCGACGCTTTGATGTTCCGCCTCGTTTGGACCGGACCACAAAAGAACCTCTGTGAACTGGACCCCCCTCCTCCTGCTGCCCCCTCAGTGACGGGGGTGTCAAAGGTCGGCTGGCCTCGATGCGCGCGACAAAGCGCCCGACGCGGTTCTGCGCGCCGGCTGTCCCAGGACCCCGCGCGGATGACCACAGCGTGACAGAGGAAGGGGGGCACACGGGCCTGACGGACCCACTCCCGCGGCGTCCAGGTACACGCGCCTTGAAGTTGGACTTTTTACTTTTAGAAACTTTTCCAGAGCAAAGGAAGGGGAGCCTCCCGCGCCCCCAAGAGTGGGGGGCGGGAGGGGGACAGAGGCACGAGCCCAGTCTGCAGAACCCTAAACTGTGCGCGCGCGAGGAGGAGCACTCACCATCCACCAGGTCCGCGCGGAGATGTCGTAGCACAGCTGCCATTTGATGGATCCGTCCTTTCCTGCCATCTCGCCGCCCGCGAGCTTCATCTGCGGCGCGCGCGCAGATCAGACACTGATGGGGAAAAGTTTCACACTGAGACGCCGCGCGCCCCACGCCACGCGGAATGATGGGAAAAAGCAAAAAAAACTGACAATGAACCAATCTCCTGCGGAGCTCGTGGCAAGGTGAGCGGCGGTCATCTGCTGCGAGGAAGACACACCCCCTCACGCGCGTGTGCGCGCGCGCGACCAGCCTTTTTTCCGCATCGTCGACCGCCGCGGGCCGCTTCTGCTCTTCTTCCTCCTCGCGCTTAATAAGAAGCTCATCTTCATCACGAGACGAAGAGCCGAACCGAGCTGTGAGGTCACGAGGGCAGGTGGAGGTGAGAGTCACGTGTCCGTCTTTTTTTGTATGTGTTGTTTTTCTTAATTTTGCGAGAAAAAAAAAAAAAAAACTTAGCTTCGCAGGTGGAAGAGCGCGCGGGGCTCCGCTGCTCAGGTGTCCGACTAGCAGGTGCGCACGCGGAGGCCGACTTCAGTTCCAATCCTGTTCTTTTACGAGTGTAAAAATGCGTTTTATTTTGGGGAGGAAAAAAGCGGGAAGCACGCACGCGCCCTTTTTTTTTTTTTTTTTTTTTTCCCAGCCGTTAAAATATCATTAATAATGACAGGAAACCGCGCTTTGGTTATAAACTGTCTTCGTTAAAGCGAAACAAATACATAAAATATTTAATTTCAATTTAAGAAAAATATTTTAATTTTGTCAAATGTAAGAAATAACTATTTGCAAAAATCTCTTAATTTTTTTTAAAATAAAAATATTTCTCAAAGCCTGTTCTTTCTAAAGGAAGAGTACGCTTTTTATTTTAATTCATTCTTTGGATAATTTGCAAATTTATTCTGACTAAATGTCAGAACTCATTTGGGAAAATTTGTAATAAATTATAAGGTTTATTTTTACAAAGATTTATACAATTAATTTAAATAATGAAACAAGGTGTGGAATCAAAATGATACATTTTCATTTGTATTAATACAAATAAATCAATAGGAGTACATGAAAACATCTTGTAATGTCATGTAAATATTTGCTAACATTTACATATTTCCATGTTAGTGTGGATCATGTGAAAGTGGGCAGCATGAATATGTAGCATGTATTTAAATAAAATGCATGGGGAGATGCTTCTTCACTCAAAGCCTTTCTGTCATCATTTCATTTCCTCTCAGGATGCGGCAGAGCGTCCGCCGCCACGGCCCCCCCAGTGGAACGTGCGCCTGAACCTGAGGATGAGGAGCTGAAGGTCCGCATGAAGGTCTGTGAAGCTCAGGTTCCTAATCAGAGGGGGAATACCTGAACCAGAGCAGAGCCGCCGCCGCACAGTCCCCCCATTGTGACGGCCCAACGGAGGAATGCGATTCAGCCGGAGATACCGAGGGACGCTGGGGTTGTTGGGGGGCTAAGGTACACCGGGCCAGGGGGTGAGGAGGGGGAGGCGCTGCGAGGGAGGTGGAAACTGGGATTTGAGTCGCCAGGACGGTCAGCCTGTACTAATCCAGCCTTTCAGTGCACGTTAACTGTGCACGTTGAGCAGGATCTGGTGAAGACTCCAGCATGTTCACCTGTTCTTTAATCAGAACCTAAAACAGTTCTTCTCATAAAGATCACTGTTTGTTATCTCTGAGATCAAGAATTTCTTATGAAATATTTCTGGAAAACAACTAAAAGTGTCAGATTACAGCAAACATTTTAAAACACAAACGTCTCTTGTTTTCTGCAAAACTGAAAACTTCCCCGGATGAAAGTTAGGAAACAGAAGAAGAATTTCTACGAGGGTAAACCTCACTGCTCACCTGTAGATCACATAACAAGACAAACAGCTTTTCTTTCAGATTGCTTTTAAACTTTGAAACAGTGGTAATAAAAAAACAAAATATTTATAAAACACAGAAAAGATCAGCTGGAATTCCCGCCAGATTTCAGGAAAACCGACATGTGGGTTCATTAATTCAAACAGAATCAGCAGGAAGTTCAATTTCGGTTGTGTGAATGAATCATACGATAATGTCAGATTTTAGGAAACAAAGAGCTTTTTTGTCTTTATGCTATGAACCCAGCCTACCTATCATAACATTTCAGTAACATTTAATTCAGTCATTTTTATACAGAAAAAGAACCCTAATAAAATTTATTTTTGAAGTTTTTAGACACAATTTCTCAAACAAACTGAGATATTAACTCCCATCTGGTTGTAAATGTCAGAAAACATTTTAAATTATTAATCCCTTGAACTCAGAAACTAAACGTAAAAAAATCTTAATAAGATCAATTGTAAAATGCGAGTTAAATTTGTGAAATTGAAAAAAATAACAATATCCGCCACTGAAATAAACAGGCTTCTTTTAAAAACCAGCCCGTAACAAAAATGTAATAACATTTATTTTTTTCCATAAATATTTATTGTTTTCTTATCAAATAAAAAAACAACTTGCCCATACAGAGACAAATTACACGGACAAGGAGTCATAATAAATCCACACAAAGAGAAAAACAGCATTACAGCACAAACACTCTCTTTATAATTGTGGTAGCTCAGTATTTAACTGGTTTGTTTCCCAGGTCTTAATGAAACTATAATCTTTGACTACAAGTCAAAAAATAGACAAAAACAGTTTTTTTAAATCATAAATGGGATCATGTGACAAATAAAAAACTGAAAAAAAAAATAAAAGTTGACCTGGATACACAGCAATTAATTTTTTAAACTTTTGAGTAGATTAATAAAATATAATAATATGAAATTTGTACTTAAGAGACTAATGCTAAAATTTATCATTACCTTTGTGAGCCATCTGATCAGTTAATTAGCAGATAAAACTCATTTACTTGAATTGTAAACCACTAATTAACTTTAGCAGGAGTCAGATGATCTTTACTGAACTAAAATAATCATTTTATCAGCTTAAAGCAAAGGCTTGATAAAATGTAAACAAGAAAATTTAATAGGTAGTTTTTAGACACATGTAATTCATTTGTTTTTTAATTTTATTCTGTGAAACTTAACTGGACTTTACCGTCTAAATATTCAGAGTTGATGGTTCTGTAAACACGAGGACACTTGATGCTGTGGTTCTGTGCTCTACCTGCTGGTTACTGGTTGGTCAGTTTAGTTTGCTGCAAATAGGTCACCAAAATATTAGAATTATAGTCACAGAAATAAACTTTAAAATTCATAATAATTAAAATGATGCTGCTATAAAATTATTTTTAAAGTGTTCTAATATATTTTCACTCTGTAAGCAAAGAGGACAGTGGAATAAATGTCTGAAGTAAAAATAAAAACACTATTTTTGCTAAAGTTACATATAAAGTGAGGACATTTGCACCAACTTGAAATGAAAAATAAAACCCAGAATTTGTTGGAGCTGCGGCCGCGGTAACATCGCGTCCTGCTGCATCCATGGCTCCTAATGAAGTCGGATCAGAACTGCTGCAGGTGTTGAGGGTCACTGTTGCGCCTCAGCTTTTGTCCTTTTCTGAAACACATGAATGAGACATTTGTGTCTCCAGCTTGACTGTAAATGTATGGAAACTTTAGTTTAATCACAGAGAGTAACTTTAATAGGGATATTGTTCGGTTTTGACTTCTGTTAAAGGAACACTCCAAAACCAAATCCAGCCTCGTCTTTGTGGTTTAATATTTTTTTCCTAAAAGTAAAAAAAATCCCAGTAAATACGTATAAATAATTAATACAACTTTTAATGACTAAAAGTGATCAAATCTCCTTATAAAACTCATATTTTTCAGCAAACAGTGGTTCATATTCTTGGAAACTGGACTGTCGGTTTTTACAAGATGATAGATTTCTGTATGTTTTTCTCCTTGGTAGATTTTTTTCACAATCTTTGTTTTTTTATGAAATAGTGCCTAATATCCAAGAGATGGATCGGATTTGGAATGAGAAAGAGCTCACTTGCGTGTCTTTGTGACACAAACACACACCTCCTGTAGGGGGCGCTGGTGTGTTGGACTCTGAGGATGGAGGTGAGGCTCTCTCTTCATGTTTGTGAATGTTTTCGTTTCTGCTCCAAGGTGTTTTTGTGACATTACTATGAAAAAGTGGACAATCAATATTTTAAGAAATTATATATTTTAAGAAAAATAAAATGTAAAAAGACTTTTGGTTGTTTTTTGTCTTATTTGATATGAGTCCTTTTGCTGACGTGACATTTGCATGAAACAGATTTTGGTAGCTACTTTTAAATTGATGTGTTGCCATGACGACAGCCCTGCAGGGTCATGTCAGTGTAACAGATTTCTCCAGTTTGTTCACATAAGTCCAATAAGTTCCCCCATCTGAGCGCTGGCCTTCCTTCCTCTTCAAAACCACGAAGGGCAAAGACCTGATTGTCAACATCTGTTTTCCCTTTACCCCCCTGTTAGCGGGGGACGCCGCTGCCCCCGGGCCCTGCAGGGTGCCACCCACCCGTCCATTCATCCGTTCACTCGTCCGCCCGGACCGAAGCTCACTGAAGCCATCGTGTCCACATGAAGACGCACGAACGCGAGCGTTTCCCCGAGTGGCTCGCCAGCTGTCCCCGCGCCGCCGCGCTCGCCACATCAGCCATATTAAATGACTGTCTGCTGAACTGTGGTGCTGGGCTGGTCTCCGCTCTGCAGTCTGGAAGCCGTGGAGGAGGGCTGCCCGGTGTCCTGCATTCCTGCCTCGTCCTGATTGCT
The DNA here is from genome assembly GCA_003999625.1 of Oryzias javanicus. Lineage (NCBI taxonomy): Eukaryota > Metazoa > Chordata > Actinopteri > Beloniformes > Adrianichthyidae > Oryzias > Oryzias javanicus. The sequence goes on along the minus strand of CM012440.1, from coordinate 34,818,893 downwards.
GTCAGATGCTTTTTTGTTCCAGCTGGTTGTGGGAGAACCGCACATGTTCCCGCATTCCTGCTGCTGTCAGCACGCACGCTCCACGCCGAATGAAGTGTAAACAAGCCAAATGGCTTGAAACCCACAGCAGGAACTTCTTACAGTCCTTAAGGACTGCAGACGAATCACCAACATCCGATGCACAAACTGAACCCGATCAGAACCAGAGCTGGCTCAGCTGTCAGTGTGGAAAAGCTGCAGAGATGCATTTCTGATCAAGATCCAGTTCAGTTAGATGCTCCAGTTTTCTAATAAAACAGTGGTTGTCTGTCACTCCTCCTGATTCATCGTAAATTCAGTCCAACCTTAAAAATGTACTTTTCTACAGCAGCTTTAAAAGGTAGAGCCGCCCTCTTCAGGTACCTGGATCCAAGAAGTAAGGGAAGTCTGTCAAATGGAAAAATAACTTCAATCAAATCACTAAGACATCAAACACACACATTTAGCGTAAGATGGGGCCCAGCCAAATTCTTGTTGACTTTATCGTCCAAACAATAACACTCGATCATTTAAGATTTTACAGTCCCCTGATATTGATAAGGAGTACTGTGGTTGCTCAGTTTCCAATGTGCGCTTTGCTTGTTGTCTTAATACTATGTACTGGTTTTAAGATGAGTTGTATTAAACACTGTTGTTGTAAAAACTCTGAATAAACTGTAAAATAAAAATATGACACAAATAAGAACGTCCTTATTTGATCTGCAATCTTCTGAGCTCAGAACTTTCATAGTTCTGCATCTTCAGGATGGTTGCATGTTCTGACGAACCCGGGATTCTTGAAACAGAAGCAACATAAAAGTCAAAAACACGGCCGAAGGTCCAACCTTTAACACAAATGTACGCTTGGTGTCTGTACAGGATGATGAACAAAGAACAACTTTTATAACTGGATCAGAAACAAACATTCTGGATCCATAACTGCAGGCACCAAAGTCACCTGAAAACGTTTTTGGGTTCAGTCAGAACTCTTTTTACTAGAACATTGGAGACTTTGCAAAAATTCTCAGGAGTTGCTGCAAAACTAAGAGGAAGACATCCCATCTCTGGTAAAGAACTTAAAACATAATGTAGCTTTTAGCGGATAAATTCTAAATCCTCTGGAATTCCGTCAGTCGTGTTAATGGTTGAAAAGTTACAGTATGTTAAAGATTCTGATTCTGAAGGGTTAAGTGAAGAAAATCTAGTGAATCTTGCTCCGGGCTTTTTCTTTTTCAGCTCTATTTTGATATGAGAAAAACTTGGTGTCATGGAATTCTGTCTGATTATTGTTATTAATTTATCCTTCATGATCAATTTTCCAACTGTCGTGAATTAAAGGGGACATCATCCAAAACAAATACCTCAATGGTCAATGTTGGTTTGTTGCTTGCACTTTTGTATGTGGGGCTCACAAACGTCATAGAAACTTATTGCCACACGTGAAGAAAAGAGTTTGTAAAGTGGGCTCCACACACATAGATCAGGGGGGGCAAACTTTTGATTAGTGGGCCACAAAAACAAAAGATTCTGAAATTTTACAGACGGCCGAACCAGGAGCAGACAGATGCGTGGTGTGTTTTGGTAATCCCCCTCATTAGACAAAGAAATAACATGACATTTGAACATGCTAGTTTTGATTAAAAATTAGTATATTTTAAAACTGAACATTTGTTTTTTTATTTCAAAACTGTGACTTTTTTTTCTCATGTTTGTTCCAACTGCTCTAAAAATGTCCCTCAGAGAAAAACACAAACTTAAAGAAATGAAGAAAATCAACAAATCTAAAAAAAAAAAAAACATGAATGCAGAATAACTTTCTGATCCAAGACAGAAATCAATGTTTCTATATTGCATCATGTATGGCAGGGGTCTGCAAACCCTAACACTGAAAGGTTCAGTTTCTTACAGACCAAAATCCAGCGAGAGAAATTCAACGTTATAGCTTAGACAAATACACAAAATCTAAGTTTTTATGATCATTCAAATTTATTTATTTATAAAATATATTTTTGAAATATTACAATAATGAGATATAATAGTGTCTATAAGTTTCTATAACTGTTTTTATTTCTTTTACTCATGAAATCAGCACACACAAAAATAAAATACAAATAAAAATATACAAATTAAGATCATGCTGCTGCAGCAGAGTCACTTCAAGATGATCCAACATTTTTTTATCATCAGGATTTTGTGCGTCACCATCATATTTCTCCTCTCCCTGACAAATATAATCAACATTGAAGTAATATCTAATTATATTTTTTAAAAAAAAACAAACTCTCAACATTAAAAATAAACAGAGCTTTTTACTGTAATTTCTTTTAGGATGTGAGGCACAAAAATCATTTTAAATTGTTACTGCATTTTAACTTTAACCACTTCAGTGTAATTTATCAAAAATAAGACTTGTGGAGACTTTTATTTGATTAACTTTACAATAAAAATACAAATTTAAAGAGCATTTTTACTGAATTTCTATGAATTTCTATGACAACAAAACCAGAAATCTAAACAGAAACAGAATTTAAATAACTAATTGATTATTTCTTTGAACTATTAGCATTATTCTTTAAAGCTAAAGAGCCATAAAAAGGGATACAGGTTGCAGACCACTGGTCTATGGAGGACGTCTGAAATGCAGAGAAATTAAAACATTAATTAGGATCATTGATAGCCAGGTTAAATAGTTTCAGAGCCGTAGTTTGCCCACCCCTGAAATAGTCTCTTCAATAGAAGTGGTCGCTTGAACGCTTGCTGCCGAGGGCGATGTGAATGTGGTTTCGGAAAAAAGCGTTTTCTGTTATTAATATCACTCCCTATTACTTAGTCGGGTAGGGACACTCACTGATTACTTTAGTCAGTGGATTTGGAATTAAAAGTCAGAAATTTTTTAGGTTTAATAGAAACTTAAAGTCCACTATGAATAAAAATGTAATTTATTAACATTTGAATGTTTCCTTCCTCTGGTTTCCACAAACATAAAGTGAAATGAACTTGGTGTTTGCAGATGTTCAGTGTCAGCATTGGAAAGTTTCATCAGTTGGATAATAACTTCTCCGGGATCGCCGTGTTCGACTCTTAACAAACTGTAAAATCAACCTGTTGCAGATGTAACCTGATGATTAGAAACACACCACCGCCGTCCGTCAGACGAAACAAAGCTGCTGGAGAACAGTGACCTCATTGTTCTCCAGAGGAAAAACAGCAGGAAAGCCTCTGCAGACACACAAACACGAAGCAACAAACAAGATGTTTTCATAATCAGTAAAGTCTGAGCTTCATCCTCCTCACAGCAGCTCCTCCTCTGGATATGAATCCCACGTTTTTCTGCATGAGTGAATCTGAGGAGCAGAAGCTCTGATTTCTGTCTCACTCAGAGCTTAAAGAAACCACCAAGAGTCACCTTTAGAGCCTGATCCTGCAGGAGCATAACCCATGGAGGGATTACCATGGCAACGCTTACCGTGCTGACCTTAACCATGAGGTGAGGAAAATATGTGTGAGTATATATGTTTTGAAAAGTTTTTCCTCTTTCTAGTCGGCTCACATTAGAGGGATCTGATCACATTAGACATGTTTATTGTTTGCATGAAGCAGTTGTACAAAATGTTCAATAAGTTACAATTTAGTCACATAAAATGTCCATTAGACATGTGATGTGCACTCTTGAACATGCTTAACACGTATTCTTGAACGCACATTTAGGTCGTGATGTTCACACTTGACAAGCAGGGATGGCCTTCTTCTTTTGATGCCGTTTCAAGTGTCCTCCACCTACAGTTGGAAGAAGCTTGGTGAGAAATCTCAAATTTTGCTTTGTCTTTTTCTATTCTGACAAATCAAAAATTTAGTATCATAAAATTCCAGCTAGGAACGAACAGCATTAATTAATTGTTCCTCCATGATCAGTTTTCAAATGGTTGGTACGTCATCCATTCATCACTAACAGTAAAGCTCAACCTCAACTTTCAGCTTACATTTAACGACATGAGTTTTTTACGTAGAGCCAAAAAATTGATTTAAAACTTCATATATCTACGTATGAACATAAAAGTTTAAAACTCAGAAGCCTAAAACGTACGTTTGCATACATTTACATAGATTTTACATCGAAGGTTGGCGCGTTGGTGAGGACAATGTGAATGTAGCTTTAGACCAGAAGTGGGCAAATTACGACACAGTGGCAATATTCAGCCCGTCGTACTATTTAATTTACCCTGCCACACTGGATTCATTCATATTGATAATCCTTAATAATGTCCTGTTTTTCCTGTAATTTTGGTGTCTCTACATAAATGGTGCAATATACAACAACATTTGTTCTTTTGTTTATGCAAAAAGCTATTCTGCATTCATGTGCTGTTTGAATATTTGTTATTTTTCTGACATTCATGTGTTTTTTTCGAGTAGGACAGTCATTTTTCGGATCATTCCAACACTTTCATGAATGCGACATTTCATTAAGTTAACATTTTTCCGTTAAAGACATCAACCAATTGGTTCAATTTGCACTAAAATGACAAAAAAAGCCACAGTTTTTAAATGAAACTCCAGCACGTTCTGTTTTAAAATATATGTTTTTGTTTTCAATTAATTTTAAAGCTTATTTTTGACGAGACTTCTTGTTATTTCTTTCTCTTCTGAGGTGTATTACTGGACACTCCACGTATATGCGCCTGGTCTGGCACTTCCTTCAAATTTTAGAACCCTTTGTGGCCCATGAGTCAAAAAGTTTGCCCACCCCTGCTTTAGACAGGAACTTGTTTGCTTTTTTAGGGAATTTACCAAAATCCCACCAAGAACATTTGTCTCATTCCTAGAAACTTAAATGATGAGACTCAACAAGCCAGCTCCTGATTTTTAACACTACATCTCCCACACACTCCCCGGATGCCGCTCAGAGGCTTTCTCTGTGTGAAGTATTGTTTTGTGCCACCCTGCCTGCGTTTCTTTCTGGAACTGACCTTCTGTTTCTGACCCTGCTTCATCTCTGATTGTCTGCTGCCTGCCCTGACCCTTGCATGCCGTGGACCCAGACTTCTCTAGTCAGTTCTTTGGCTCTCACATGTTTGTGATTGACCTCTGTCTGTCTGAACCTGATTTAGCTTTGTGGACTTTTAGCTGTGCTTAGTTTCTGTCTGAACTAAACCTACTGGGGAACCAGCCGCCTGCAGGTTTGTGACAATTACCTTAATCAATTTTTTTTTTTTTTACCTCGGAGAGTAAATGCTTTCATCAAAGTTGTCTATGATAAGTTATGATGTTTTGTATGTTTTCACAGCATGACTCAGACTTTGTGTTGAGCTAGTCTCTTTAGCTTAGCAAGCTAACTCTTTAACACCTGAGCTGTCACAGGTGACAGCAAAATAACGAACGATCTTTGAACTATTGTAGCTTTTTGACAGACTATGGAATTAACAAAATTCCAACAGACTGTCATAACACGGAGAAAAACAGCTTTGCACGTATGTGCAGGTTGAACAGGCTGAGAAGCTAAAATAGAATATGAGCAAATAGGAAATCAATCATCCATCTTGTTAACCTGCTGTGTCCCTTCTGGGGTTGCGGGGCTGCCGGTGCCTGGCCTGGTTCCAATCGGGGTCCAACATGAGCAGGTCACAAGTCTGTTTCAGGGCTACTCAATCACACACAAACCTAGGGACACTTTAGAGTCACTAATTAACCTGTGAAGCATGTCTTTGGACTGTTGGAGGGAGGAAACAGGAGTGGCTGGAGAAAACACACACATACACGAGGGGAACATGAAAACTCTACATAGAACTTAGCCTGGATTTGAACCACGGCCTTCTCACTATGAAACAAGAGAGGCAACCATTGTTACATTATAAACAATTGAAAAAAAAAAAGATAATTTGAAAATATAGGAACACAGAATGTGGCAATAAAGCTTAAGCTCAATTTAAATGAGAAAGGTCTATCTAACTTTCAGTAAACCTGGGCGGCTGCTTCCTTATCTTACATCATCTTAACATTTTTATGAACCAATAGCTGAACTGCTGCTTTCTTCTATGTAAGCTAATCAAAGTCATATTTTTACCTTAAATTCATGGATGCTCATCTCATTGGGTTCTGAACCGTTCAGATGGTGGAGCTACCTGGTGCAGAAATTTAAGGTTTAGTTGCTCAAATGTTTTTCTGACCTCCCTAGAGGTGACTGAAGGGGGCAGTTGATATCCAGTAAGAGTCCTCTCCAATGAGGGCAACCTCATCCTAAGCACCGCCCCCTCGCAGTAACACTCTTAGAGCAGAGATCAAGTCAAGTCAGCTTTATTTGTCAAATACACAAGATATACAGCACTCATCAAATGATTGGTTGATTACCAATCCATCACATACATGTCACATGAGAGTTAACAGAAGCTTCCTCACATTTCAGACTCAGACAGTGCATTGAAAACGATCGAATACTATGGCAAATATTGGAGAAGAATTCCGTGTTTTGAAATTTTGACAAACAATTCCAGCTCAGTAAACCGACAGGTCCAGTCAAAGGTGATGTACGTTATATCATCCATTCTCAGGTGTTCAATCACAGAAAACTGTTGCAGGTATCAGACAGATTAATATGTGTTTTTATGAACCACCAAGGGTGAAGCAAAAGTTTACAAAGTGGGCTGCAGCAGCCACTAGTGGTGGTGGGATGAAACTACCGGTTTTTTTTGGTTAAAAAAATAAAAAAAGGCTGAATTTTAAGTTATTATTCTTATAGAGAATTTATATTTATGGTAACTTTGTGGGACATTTCTGATAAATGTGTCATAGGTGAGTATGATATCAGCTGATTAAGATTTATTTTATAAAAAGCGTCTTTAACTCATTAACACCTGAGGCATCGCAAGTAACACTTAAAAACAAAATCTAACCTACTGTTGCTTTTCAACAGTTGCACGATCAACGTAATAAACTATTTTCACGCTGACGTCAGACAAAATGGTGACAGGGCTGTGAGCGTGATACGCAACTTGGATTTAGACCGGGAAACCAAAGAAATAAACACTGTTTATCACAATTTTACATAAATAACGAAAGGTAACATTACCAATTTCAACCGAAAAATGTAAAATATTTATTTCAAAGTCCTGCTGAACTGTATTTTCAATTTACTGTCTTAGATCGTTTACAAATCTAAATACAATTTTGAACAATCCTTTAATATTTGAGGTTTTCTTCAAAATATTGACCTTTCATTTGAGCAGATATTCTTCTAACAGGTTCTATTTTGGCTGATGTTATTTGCACATATTTTAAGCTGAAAGAAATTCATTTTGGCTAAATTTAATACCTTGAGCAAAGGTGCACATTGCAGCATTGCCCGTACACATTTTAATTGCTTCCCAAGATAATTTTGCTCGTTTTTTTACTAGATATTTTAGGGGGTAAATATAAAATCAATGTTTTGACTCGCCCCTATAGCTGCTGGCCAATGACTGAAGAGGTCTTTAGATCTTTTGTTTACAAAGTTTGGTCACGCTGAGGAGGCTCGAGGAGGCTGTCTATGGGGGGGTTCAAGGATGACATTGTGAAAAAGGACAAAGATTGAGAGGCGGTACCTCAGAAATCAAGTCGTTTTACTTCTGTGCGTATTAAAACGGTTCACAAAAATGACTCATATTTCATAAATATTTTTTTTTTTTGTGTTCCAAATGTAATATATGATCATATATATGGATATAGTTCACTCTGAAAGGCTTTACAAAATCATGGTAGGGCCCCTAATATAATATATTGGAATTTGGGGAAGCAGCATGAAGCAGCGGCATTCTGCAGGCAGGATTACTGATACTTGTACTTTGATTTGTGAACAATCAAAGAGGGTACAATGAATACAACCAGGTAGGACTGAATTAAATACTGTACAAATTTTGGTCATAATTGGTCAGGTTACCTTCTATTATTTTCATAACATTGCTTTAAACAGCGTTCAGCTGTCAGCTTTCAAACACAGCGGAAGCGACTCTGCACTTGACTGGCGATGTGTGACGTCACACGAAAAGGGCCCATTCCAGTAGATTCTGAAGAACTGGAACTACTTTGATCTTGTCAATGGTGGAAAAGTTGCAGTAAATTAAAGAACATAAACGCTGGAGCTCTGATGTTAAAGGGTTAACAGATAAAACCACAAAGGGCTTCACATTAAAAAAAACAGACAAGGCAAAAAAACCCAAACAACAATATGGTCAGATGACAATAACTAAAGCAAAACATCAACTAAAATGTATACATGGTACTGAGATATTAATAAGACATTCTTATCTAATAAAAGACTTCTGAGTGTGTGATTTAGTAAATGTTCAAATGTTTGCATGTTTGAAACCATCAAATGTTTTGTTCTGTGTTTTTGTTGGACGTCGGTGACGCTGTTTGTCCACTCCGAGCTCCGAGTCGTGGCCGAGCATCCGTGCAGCCAGCTGCTCTGCTGCCGTGTGTCCAAACACGCTGAACATGTGTGTGTGCATGCTTTGAACGCCGTCCACGAGAACCATCTGTGTCCACGTGCCTCGAGCCAAGGCGTTTGGTTGTAGCAGTCGGCTCTCATGGTTCTGTTCTCTGGTAAAAAGTGGACATTCACCAGTTTCAGGACAAACATTGGATTCAAAGGCTCAGGTTGGACTAATCATTACTAAAACTAACAACTTTAACGTTTACTCACCATCCCTCAAGTTCACATAATAATCTGCTTTTTCTGATTATCCGGGTCATTCTGCTTTCACAGGAAACAAGTCTCAGCTTCACTGCGACATACGGCAGAAAATAACTTCACTGAAGGGATGTAATAAAATAGAAGCACACAATTTAAACCTCAAATGGAAACAAGAATAGATTCAAAAATAAAAATAAATAAAAGACAAAAAATATTTAGGAAATCAGTATGAAACCCGATTAACCAGAACCCATACTCTGTAAAAACTGAAACATGGGCTCAACTAAAAAAGCTCTGTAATTTGTTACAATTAAAAACATTAGTTTTAATCAAAATACATTTTTAAATTGAATAAATCATCAACTCAATTTTTTTTTTGATAAAGACTAATAATTTTAAACATAACAAATTACAGAACTTTTTTAATGTCTCACCTTTTACTCTGTATAGACAGTTAGTAAAGGGGTTATATAAATAATGTTTACATACTTTTCTTTATACTTCTACATATTAAAAGTGTTGTTAAAATTGTAGTAAAGGATACAGCTAAAACCACTATCATGCAACATTGAATTACCATCTCTAAGCTAAACTTGAGCACTAAAGCTTCCACAACTGAGTTTATTTAGAAAATATCAAAATAAAGAAGAAGTGATGCTATCACAAAAATGTTCATATACTGAGGTTTTATTGGAGCTCCACAACATAATAAAATTAAGCTCTACATTGGTTCCCTGCAGAAATTTACCATCAATCAACCCACAAATGAAGAGATTTAAAAAGGAGGTTTGTTCTTTACTCCTGAGATTCAATAGATCATACGTGACCAAACCTTTTGCAAATAGGGGCAGATTTCAATTTTTAGTTTTATATTTTTTTTCTACATTTTTTTTAACCAGGGAAGTCCTATTGACATTTAAAATCTCTTTTTCAAGGGAGCCGCGGGTCAAAGGAGACAAAGATTTAGGGAAGTGAAAGTGAGTTAGGCTTGAATTCTTTAAACGCTTATAATTCCATTCATTACAATTTAATAACCATGTTTTTGCAGTGGGATCCTTTTTATTACTTCTCATTTAACAGAAATACATTTTTACCTAAATTTCGTGTTTTTAGACCAGAAATAAAACAAAGAAAAAGTCTGTCTGGGAAGCATATTTTGTCAACATTAAGTCTGAGTTCATATGACACACCACATATAGTTCACTATTAACTATATTTTTTTAACTTTTAATTTTAATTATTTGAACAGGAAAAAAAACACAAGTAGGTATTTTGTTCATATGGACAAACTTCTATGGTTTTGATCACAGTCGGTGATCAAAAAACAAAAGGGCTGCATTGTGGCACAGTGGTTAGCGCTCTTGCCTCACAGCAAGAAGGCCCTGGTTAAAATCCTGGCTGGGGGATCAGAAACACCAACTGGGCTCTTTCTGTGAGGAGTTTGCATGTTCTCCCCGTGCATGCGTGGGTTCTCACTGGGTACTCCGGCTTCCTCCCACCATCCAAAAACATGCTTCATAGGTTAATTGGTTACTCTAAATTGTCCCTAGGTATGAATGTGTGAGTGAATGTGTGTGATTGTGGCCCTGCGACAGACTGGCGACCTGTCTAGGGTAAAACCAGCCCTCACCAATCAGTAGCCGGGTTTGGCTGCGGCACCCCTAGTGACCCTGAAAGGGACAAAGCGGATAAGAAAATGAATGAATGAAAAAAAAAAAACTAAAATAAAAGGAAAAATTTTAAAAATTCATTAAAAAAATCTTCTCACTCTGTGTCAGAGCACTCCTGTCACTGTGTTTGACATCTGAGTTAGTTCAAATAGAAATCAGACAAATATTAGTGCTAAGATTTTTTGCAGTGTGTTCTAATGACAGGTGAAGATATTTCTGATCTCCTTCGTGGTTATAACTTGGAACATTTCACATTTCCGTCCCGCCTCTGCTGCAGTTTGTTTTGGAGTCGTCAGAGTCGGGGGGACTGCTCAGGAAGCTCACACGGTCCTGAAGCCGCAGCAGAAACGGGGTTATCTGTGGAACACGTGAGGTCTTGTTGACGGGGGGGCAGGTGCATGTCCACCTTCACATCAGAAAGTCACACCTGAACACCTTCATGTTCAGATTAATGAGCAGCTTCCTGCCTGCTGGCTCCTCGCGGCGCCCTTGAAGGTTATTTATACCCATGACCTTTGGCCGTGTCTTAATGGATTATCAGAAGCTCTCATCAGTTCTGGGTGGGGGGGCTGACGGTGGAGTTGGCACGGAGCGGCAAACTTTGAGTTATTTTCCTCAGAAAAACACACAGAGGCGTTGCAGTTTCCTCAGAACAGCAGGCCCTGAAGGCACCACAGCGGCAGCCAAATGACGCGAGGCGGGCGCACAGTGCCAGAAGAGCCTTATCCACCCCCCCAAAACAAGATCGTGCGCTTTGTGTTGGCATGCGAGCAGACAGGCGGGGCTGGTGGCCAGAGAGACCCGGCTGTGCTGATGTCCATCTTGGCACATCACCGTGGATCAGGAAGAGCGGCGGTGAGTGGCAGCCAAGCTTGTCATCTTCATGTCCTCTGACAGCCAGGAGCCTTCCAGACCGAACCCCCCCACCGGGGCTCCTCTGTGCCGCCGCCAAACGCCGGGCTCGCCAAGAGCGCGTTTGTGAGTGCAGGCCGGCGGAGAGTGCAGCTGGAAAAACAGATGAAATGTACAACTCGGACAGCAGACTTTTAGAGTCGGCCGCTCATTTTCAGCCTGAACGTTTGTTTTCAACACAGTGACGAAAATCCGCTTTCATAATGGTGTGAGGTCACTTCCTGGTTTGAATCCTGACTTCCCCCTTTAAGTACCTGTAGTGCGTTCTCGCTGTCTATGTGTGAGTTTTCTACGAACGCTACGGTTTGATGTGCCCACTCTAAATGAGAAGGCAACCATTTATTGTACTGTACATGAGGACTGGACAGAGTGAGTGTGACATCACCCACAGAAATTGGCCAACTTTCAGTTCCAAGTCACCCTTTTTTTACGATTCTGATCGTGTGATCCAGGTTGGGTTTTCTCGTCTGGATTTTATTCGGATTTCTCCCACAGTCCATTCATAGATAAATTGGTGTCTCTATATGGTGCATGTGTGAGTGTGGGGTCCTGCGACCAACCAAGTCTCGGCTCCAGCAGCAAAAAGCATGCAGGTTTCAGAATATGGATGGATTATTGGGAAACACTCTAGTAAACGTGGATTTGCAACATTTGCATCAGTTGTATCAACCAGACAAAAGCCTCCCTCTCTGCATCTTTGTAAGCAGCAGTTTATAAACAGAGATGACTTCAAGTGTCAGAGCTGATCTAACCTGTGAGGTGGGCTGTCGTAGTTCTGCACAGTGGAGAACAGCCTGAGGTCAAAACCGCTGTTATCTGAAAACAATCTGCAGAAAAGCTAAGGTCAAATCCCTCAAACTTCCTGCTGCGTCTAAAATGTGTGTGTGTTTGATCCTGTGTGTGTGCGAGAGTGAAAGCTGGATCTAAGCCTCCCTCTGCAGGTATAATGGCTCCTTTGTTGCAACAGCAGATTAGAGACGGAGCTGAAGTTTCCCCTGAGCGCCCGCCTGAAAGTTCACTTTTATTCCTGCCATCTTTGAAACTTTCCTTTTTTTGGGGGTGGGGGGGGTGGGGGGGCTCACCTGGTCGCACCGGCTGGCTTTCATCTGCTGATTGGGTGGAAGGCAGCGGCTCACTCACACTCCACCGCCTGAATTTGTTGTCCGTCCTGACTACAATGCGGCCGGGCCTGCTTTGATATCGGATCGGCTCTGATAGGACGTCCTCAGGTGGGACTTCTGTAAAACAAGCCTTCCTTTGGTCTCCTTCAAGATCCTATCTGCCGTTTCTGGGAACTTTCACTGCGGGAAAGCAGCTGATGTCACAGTGCTTGAGTTTCGCCAAGCGATGAACAAACACCTGAAGAGGAAAGCTTCAACAAACGCTGAGACGGTTGCAGACCACAGCCTGCTGGCTGAACTTTGTTTCAGAACTTTAGATAAACGAGTACCAGAAGATGGTAAGATGTGAACAGGAAAAGGTGTATGTACTTAACTGAACTGTGTTCATAAATACGATAAATTATTGACTTGAGAGATGAAGAAACCAGATGAACTTTGGAAATATTTGATTTAATTCAGTCTGTATTTTTATCTGGTTGTGTCATAGGCTGTTTTCACACAAACATAAACTCATGGACTCACACCATCCACTCTCAAAACTCTTATGGAGGTATTTCTGTCAATTTTCAGCCTTTACAGACAAAACGTACATTGAACGCTTTTTCAAAGTTAAACCAGTTTAACCTTGACCAATCAGGGACTTGGATTTGGTAATGACATATGGATGATCTCCTTATTCAATTCAATTGATCATGAAGGATAAATAGAAAATTGCTGTTTGCTCCCGGCTGGAATTCTAAGTTTTTAATATATCAGAATAGAGCAGTAACAGAAAAAGCCTGGAGCTAGATTCACCAGATTTGCTCGGCTTCTCCGAGCTCCTTCCTCTTCCAACGACAGTCCAGTGTGAACGCCATATGCTAAAAACACGTTCAAGAACTCACCGAAAATAATCCTGTTTTTAGATATTATCAGAATGTCCTTCAGTATAGCAGATCTTGCTTTTTTTTTTGTTTTGTTTTGTTTTTTTTAGCTTGTCCTGTCCAACAGATGAGCAAATAGATACGGGCTGAGAGCCTCTTGTGTTGGACAGATTTTACTGTCATACGGGGGTTTATTGAGTATAAACCCCTGATGTATTTCATGCTAAACTTTATTTATATTGATCGGTTTGTATCTTTTTTTTTTGGTTGGAGGACGGAAGAGAAGAAGAGAGAGGTTTTTTTTTTTTTGGGGGGGGGGTTTGGAGAGAAAAAGAAGATGGCAGCAGAGGGAAGCAACATCATAAAACAACCAGGTCTAAATGGCAAACTGGAATGGGCGGGGCCTGTCCACACACACACTCTATAGTTACACACATACCTGTTGGCCAGAATAGTCTCCACATTTAAACTAGTCGACATGTACACAATACAACAGCAGCTCACACACTTAATCATGAAAACCGATACAAATGAAGCTTTTCATTCTGTCACACATACTATTAGTGCTAAGGTGAGCTGACACCTGTGCTCAGGTGAGTGTTCATGATGTGCAAATGTGGATGATAATGGAATGTACAAAGGGGAAGAGTGCCCAGCTGTCCCGACCTCCCACCGGTGCAGCAGCAGCAACCCGGACCCCCCAACACCTGCCATGGAGCCGCGGAGAGAATCCACCCACTGGGCAATCCCGCCAGACACCCAGACCAGGGCACACGGGACCGCCACAGAGGTCCCCACACCCGAGAGCGGGAAGGCACAGGAACACAGAGAGAGAAAGCCAGAAGTGCAGCCCCCCCCCCACCGTACCAGGAGGGCCAGCGCGAGGCCCAACCCCTGGAGAGCCCCCCAACCTCAGAAGAGTTGGGGGGCTCTATGAATGCTATTCTGTGTTATACGATTGAAACTTTGAGGCCTCTAAAGTACACAGAACCCCCATTAATGATTATGATTACTTGTGTTTTTTAAAGGAACCCAAATCCTTTAAGAAAAAAAATGGCAACCTGTTTAAAATATGCAAGGCAAGAGGGGGCTGTGACATGATTTTCAGTGGGAAAGAGAGAAAGAGATAAACGGTGATGATAAATAGGCTTCTAAGAATCTATGTCTATCAGAAGGGTTATGTAGATCTATATCTGTGAACGCTGAGATAACTTGACTTAGATATCTGACAGATGTGTTCTGGGAGACGACCTCGGGTGTGAGCTGGAGCTTTATAAATAAGCTGAACTGAAGCTGTAAAAGTCACATCAGGAGGAGGGGGACCTGGAATTAAATCCCCACCCCCACCCCCACACACAGTTAATGAGGAGATTAATTTTGTGGGGAATCCACACCTTGGAAGAGGTTGAAGATGAAAAAGCACAGAAGGGTGAGGACAGAAGGTGATCATCTGTTCAAGTGGGAACTTCGATGTGAGACGAAAAGTCCTCCCAGCTGGCGAGAAAGTTTATGGAAGCGCTGGTATGTGCTGGATTCCAACTGTCTCGAGCGCTCATCCATCCATCCATCCATCCATCCATCCATCCATCCATCCATCCATCCATCCATCCATCCATCCATCCATCCATCCATCCATCCATCCATCCATCCATCTCCATCCATCCATCCATCCATCCATCCATCCATCTTCTTCCACTTATCCAGGGCCAGGTCGTGGGGGCAGAGATACTCAGACTAAACTAGCAACTTCCTCCTGATGAGAGACGTAGTCTCTCCAGCATGTCCTGAGTCTTCTGCGGGTCCTCTGCCCAGTGCAACATCCCAGGAACACCTCCACAGGGAGGCGTCCAGGACCAGATGCCGGAGCCACCTCAATTGGCTCCTCTTAATGTGGAGGAGAAGTGGCTCTACGCTGAGCTCTCTACGGGTGACCGAGCTTCTCATCCTATCTCTGAGGGAGCGCCCAGACACCCTCAGTCGCTTGTAGTCGGGATCTCGTTCTTTCAGTCTTGACCCAGAGCCCATGACCATGGGTGAGTACTGGAACGAAGATCGACCGGTAAATTGAGAGCTTTGCTTTCTGGCTCAGCTCTCTCTTCATCACAACAGACCGGTGCAGCGACTGCATAACACCGGACACCGCTCCAATCTGCCTGTCGATCTCACGATATGATCTTTCCTCACTTGTGAACAAGCAGTCAAATGAGCCGCCGTTCACATTTCCGTGGTCAAATCAGCCGTCACTACTGAATTTTTTTGTGTGAGTTTCATCCAATACTTACGTTAGCAGGGCTGAGAACGCTGGAAAATCTCCAACAGACTCCACAGAGATTCTTGATGTGACCACGGAAATGTGAACGGTGGCTCATTTGACCGCAGTTGGAAAGGGTTGTAAATCAATGAAAGAGCATTTGGATGTTAGCTTTCATTATTTTCTGCTCTGAAAAACCAATGGATTGAATGGATTGATCACAGCAACCTCAATAAACATTGGAGAATTAGGTAAAAGAGTCTTTGGTGAACTGGAAGGAGAAAGAATCAAGATTTTGGAAAAAGTTAAGTCCATGAAGATCTTCACTTCCTCTTCTGAGCTGACATAGATCAGAACAATACAGCTGGACATTACTGATATTGCTTGATGTTTTTAAATAGCAGCGCTGAAGATTTACACTAGTGAGACACAGAGTTATCATAATCAGACAAGGGGGTCAGGGGCGGGGCTTCTCGGCTCAGCTCCAAAAGCCACACCCCCTCAGAGGAGATTTTGGAAACAGAGGCTTCAGATCAACACGAAAAATGCCTTTTTAAGACATTTAAATTGTGGAATGTTGGCAAAAAACTTAAAAAAACTAAATAATCATAATTAAAATACTACTGGAAGCATTTTTTAAATTAAAAATAATTGTCATAAGGGGACTTTAACATCTTAAGACACTCGCTAACATTTGAGCTAAGCCTCTTCACACAGTCACAGGGCCCCAGTTAAGCAGAATTATCTACTGTAGTAGTATAACTCGAATTGTGGCATATTGAGGTTAAAAAAAGGCCTTGTCTTTGTTAGAACAGCCGATCAGTCTTTCCTGATCAACTCTACAAACATGCAGGTGAATAGAAATCACAGATGATGCATGAACTCGTTCTTCATGATTTCTTTCTGTTAGTGATCCTGACTCTGTCTCTCCTGCATCCACAAATGGTTTGGTTGGCTCAGATTCCCACCTCCCACCTGCAGACCGACCCCCCCCTCCACTCGGCCTGCTGTGTTTTCATGGAACAAGCTGGAAGCTGCCACAACACGGCATTCCCGCTGCAGTCCCCTGTCCGCCCGGAGCTCTGTTTTTAAGAACTTCACCCTCTGTGCACCCGTTACATCTGACCTCAGGCGATCTGTGCACGCCACTGCTCCTACATTACCCTCTCTGTGAACAATGATGCCCCCCCACTCACTCTCACTGCTGTTTAGCATAATTAATGTGACCGGGACGCAACGCAGCCCAGCGTGCCGAGGCCCCCTGCCACTGGGAATCATGTCGTTCGGGCCACCACTTTAACGGCGGCGGCTCATCGTGCAGGCCGACTCGCCATCGGCCGCATCCAAAAGAGAAAGTCAATGAACCCGGTCCTCACAGGGACATCCAAAGAGGTTTGCACACATCTGGATAAATCAGGAAGCTAGACGTCACCAAAACTAAGAAGCTGACCTCTGCAGGGACCTCCTTTACGAAGAAAAGTTCTCCAAGTCATTTGAAGTCATTTGTACACAATTTTGAATCAATACACTATCTTGAAACACAGACATTTTTTTTACTGGGCAATATGGAATTTTTTATGTCTCAATATAGTTTCTTTTATATCAAGCAATAACAATATCATGAAATAGACCAAATATATATAGCTTAGTCTTTGTCAAATTTAAATGCTCTGTGGCTCAAAAAAGAAATGTGTACTCATCAGCAGCTTGTTTAGATTTTAAATATTTATTTCCTATCATACTTTCTACATAACAAATGCACTAAAAATCATGCAACTAGTTTCTAAAACTGAAAATTGATCTAAAAGTTTTCAAGTTTCAAAAGAAAACATCATTAAACATCAGATCGGTACTTTGAAATGATGAGCGGTGATTAAAAATACAAAAAACTCCCTCAAATGTCAGTTATACGCCTTGAATGTAATCAGATTACTAACTCGCTTTGATTAATGACTAACCAGAAACTTTCAGGGTTTAAAAACTAATGATTGGAAATACAATGCTTTAATTTTCATTTTTAAATCTTAATCCACTTTATATACTGTTTAGACCACTGAACTGTTTGTTCAGTTCTATTTCAAACCAAGTCATCAATTCTACAAATAAATTCTAATGTTTTCAGGATTTACAGAACAAACAAAAAAATGTAACACTTTACACAGAAAAACACTTTAAGCATTTTAATTTTTGAACTTTTCTCTAAATTTCTTTTAAAAACATTCATTAAATTCCCTCTCAAGAGGGAAGGAGGCGGGGTTTCAATACATCATCTGATACAGGTAGCAGTTTTTGTGCAACACCCGCTGTTAATATGCAATTCTGTTATTATATTAACAATTTCTTCTGTTTTATTGAATGAATATCCTACTAATTATTTTTATTTTTATTTATCCGCATCCTCTTAAAGTTTCAGTCAGTGAAAATATTCTCTGGTCCGTGAACACATACAGGCTTCACACGGAACAACTGTTAGCATTAGCATCATGCTACTGCTACATCGTGGTCACTAAATCAACATTTTCTATTAAATTTTCTGTTGTTGCTAAAAGTATTCCAGTTCTGACTGACTCCCGTGAAGATCTTCCGCAGCTTTATCAGCCGAAACGAAAAGTTACACAAAGAAGTTAGCAGAAGTGACCGCGGGGGTTCTCGCGTGCGTTTGTTTACCTTGCCCGATAGAAATGGAAAGGTAAAGAAATTATTAAAGTGAGAGATAATAAACATGCATAATTAGATCCAAGCGTTTACTCCCCATGTGGTCAACTAACTCTCTAACTTTTACTAGCCAAAGAGGACAAAATGCTGCAACTTGGTACTCTTCAAAATAAAAGTTTATCGCATAGACTCATTCCTAAAAAAGTTCTATTGCGACGTACATTGTTATTGTTATTACCCAACCCTAACTTTACATTACTTTGTTTGGCCCAAAATTGTTAAGGTGAAGTTTGTTCAGGTGGACGATGCAAACTCCAGAAGGCGCGTCCAGCTTCAGGCTTCCCTTTTGCCCTTCAAAATACATTGTGACTCAAATGTGTCTGTCAAGGTGTACGACACATTAGAAACAGCAGCAGATTAGAAACTATATAAAAAATCTGAACTGGATCAGTCAGTTCAGATGATCAGCAGGTGGAGAGAGTTTTGAACATAACATTTAAACAAATCATGATTAGAAAGGTTGTCGGGAAAATCTACGTGTCCAACTACAGGCAAAGAAGTGGATTAATCGATGACTCTGAAGAAGAGGAGGAGGAAGACTGTGGGGCTCCCCTTGCAGCAGGTTGAAGAGCAGCAGGTCTGTGAGCTGCAAAAGTTCACTAAAACACTGAGGTGTCTGGACAGAAGGGGGAACACCCGCTCCTCATTTGCTCTTTATTACAGATGAAGATGTTTTCCTTTTGCCCCTTCAACTCCTCTTCCAGGATGAAGATGGTCCAGCTTCAGTCGGAGGCAGCTGCTCCTTCTTGGCGTGGAGTCCAGCAGCCTCTTCCAGCGGCCGCAGAGGAGCAGCAGCCCCCCCTCTCCCCCAGCCCCAGAGAGTGCAATGTGCAACCTCTGCAGGCCGTGATACCACCTCCCTCGACAAAACAGCTTTTCACCTCCCAGCACCCAGAGGATGAAGCTCCCTGTGTCCCACTGCCAAACAGGCGGGACGTTCACAACCCCCTCACCACCCCTTATCTCTCTCCTCCTGCTGCTCTGGAGCCCAAAAACTCTCCAGAACCAACAACAGAGGATGAAGGTCACAGAACGGAAAACGCTCGGTTCAACCCATGATGCCCCACTCTCACTGTCCTCCCCCAGGACAGAGAATCCAGGGGGGGTTGAGGTCTTCATCTTTTGGTTCTGAAATGTGATGATGTTAGCCTCTTTCTGCCAGCCGCTTTTCTCCTTCAGAATCTACTGGAATTACGTTGATCATGCTAACAATTGAAAAATTACAGTAAATCAAAAAATATAAACACTGGAGCTCCGAGTTGAAGAAGTTTTTGTCTTCACAACAAAACACAAAAAACAAAAAAAAACAAACAAAAACTGAAAATAAAACACTTGATCACATTCAGCAGAAATGGTTTAAGATATTGGAACTGAGCATGCTCCAGGTCAGCTTCATGAAACAAGGTAAAAACAAACAAAGAAACCCAACAGGAGAAATTTTATTACAAACTTTCAGGATCTGGATATTAAACACACAAAAAAAGACAGAAGCAACAAAGTTTAAAGTACCACACAATGCAGCAAGAACACAAACACAGATGATAATGCCAGTTGTTCTTGCTTGTAGGACCACAGTCTGAGCGGGAATCGTGTCCGTGGCCCCACGCCGCTGACAGGAAGCGCAAAATATGTCCGGCATTAATGTTAAACAATTCCTGGCTGCAGGCGGTGCTGAAATATTTAAATGCAGTCTGGAGCGGCGCCACGGCGCCTTGTTCCCACGTTGGCGGCTGCAGCCTCTCCTTAACTCTCACGTGCACGCCACACACACGTGCACGTCACAGTGAAGCCTCACTGGCTGTGACTCGCACCACCTGCTCACTGGGGCCACCAATATGGAGGCTCTCCCTGATTATCACTCTGCTCTAACTGCAGTGACAGTGTTGGGGGGAGGGGGTGTGTGATTAGGATTAATAGCAGCTAAAACCTCCAGAGACTCTCGCGTGTCGTTAATAACAGCTTTAATTACAGTCGTTAGCCTGAGTTTGTCCCCTTCTAAACTGCTCTGTTTGTTACCTGAGTCAGTAGAGAGGGGTTCTGTTAGGAGTTTCAGTTTTTCTCAAACGGTTCAGCCATCCATTCATTTATTAAGAAAACACAAGCGGAACATTGCATCAGCATATATTGCCAATATATTAAGAAATATGTCTCAGTATGTCAGTCATATATTTTTGAATATATTGCAATGTATGGGTGATCAACCTATTTTTAATATATATGTTATATAGCATATTTCAGTACATAGAACAATATATTGCAGTATAAATCACAATGTATTATACAGTAACATTTCAGTATATATTGCAGTTTATGGATCGTATGTTTCAACATAAGAAAACGGTAATGGTTGGAAAATTGTAATAATTCAAATATACTGATAAGTATTGCTTCCATATATTGATATAATAATAAACTGTAAATTTACTGTTCTCCATATATTGAGAAATATATTGTTTCTGAGTGTGAGAGCTGCTGCACCACAGCTTTAAAGGATCTTCATCAACAGGTCCCTTCATGATTTTCGTCACACTCGGCCTCTGCAGGGAGACTTCTGTGGACTCGAGTGAGTTCCGATTGGTTCAAATACCTGGTTATTGTTCCTTATCACGGTTTCCTTTCATATTGAAAACTCTTTTATGCTAAGCAAGTGTTTGTTGTTTATTCAAACTTTACTCAGTAAAAAACAAAAAAAAAAAAGAAAAGATTTAAACTGTAATTGGTTGTTTCAAGCAGAAACTAAAATGCTTTTAGCTTTTATTTGTATAACATTATATATTTTGGTGAGAGAAACTTTGCCAAAATTACCCCAGTTGACAAAAATGACCTTTGACAGCTTGTGTTGGTGTATGAGTCCAGTTAGCTGAGCTTGCTAACTTGGACTAAGCTTTTTACATCAAAATATGGAAAGTAGCACCTGGACGATGTTTGCTCAAGAGCGCCCTCTGTTGGAAACAGTTACATCAAGGCAGAATTTGTGTGGGATGTCGTTTGGACTGGAAAAAACAAAGACTGAATGGAAAACGTTAAGCCATAAATTGATTAACTGATTCTAGTCTGCAAAAAATATAAAGAGACTTCAATAAAAGTTGCTGTATGAAAAAGTCAATAAAACTTAGTTTAGACTTCAAAATGTTAATTTAGAGATTAGATAAATTGGAGTTTTTAGTAGTATTAAGGTAGTTATTAAGTTACTATTAAGGTTCAAAGAGATACAATGCTAATTTAGTAAATCATAAATCTATGACCTAATTAAATAAAATGTTCTGGTTTAAATTTAGTTACATTGTTTTATTTTATTCAATTCCTCCTAGACTTATACTTTTTAAGTATCTTAACTTAAAAATTATTATGTAATCAGTTCCCTCGTAATTTTGGAGTTCACTGAACTTATTCGGGCTTACAGTTTATGTACATTCTTGTGCTATAGAACAGCTGTTCCTGGGGTTCCTCACCCATCTTTGTTGTGATAACTTTAACACGAACATCTTCAATCTATACGGTAATAATCAGAATCTGTTCGTAACCATAACTGGAAAACATCCCACATTTTTCAGCACTCCTGCTTCTTTATCTCCAATAAACAAATGTTTAGCTTCACTGAATCCAGACTTGTTCATTCTGAAGAAACTCACGTGATGCAGTTCAGCTTCACACTGATCCAGGACCTGTCTGAGTCACAGCAGCAGTGAAACAGCTCTTCTTCATTCACTTTAACCTTTGGAGGAGCTTCCTCACAAATCTGTGGCTCTGATAGAGAAAGCTCTTCCACTGTGATCATCTGTTTCATCTCAAATATTCAAACAAATCGTGTCGTTGCAAAGATTGAAGTTTGCTTCAAATAGGCCTCTGAAGTCCTTCAAATCCAGAATTCCTCTTCATCTGGGACCATTTTTGTCTGCTTTGATGCTTCACTTTGATTTCCGCTCTGAGTGGATCTGGCAGCTCGGCCTCCTGTTGCTTCCCTGAGTCCTCATCTGCTGGGTGATAAGAGCTTAAATGAGACAATTAATGAGGCTGTCAGGCCCGCACCGTCAGCTCAATTAGGGCAGCGAGGTTCCCTCCCGCTCCTCTGTGCCGCCTGCATGAAGCAGCTTCACGCCGTCATCCTGAGCTGCCGGCCCGCTGAGAGCCGTGGGAACGCTCTTTTCACAGCAGTGGAGCCGACGACAGATTTCCTCCATACAGGAGAAACCATGGCTACAAAGAAGAGTGTGAACATCCATTCACTTATTAGGTTGCTTGTTTCACTCTTTTATTGGAGCAATACTCCTATTCTCTTCTCTTTTTATGTAAATTATTTTAATTAATCTCCAATTTAAAGCAAAAATGAAGATTACATTATTTATCATCCTCAAAAGCAGTCCAAGCTAATTAAGATGTTATAATAACAAATGAGTTTGTATTAGCAAGAGTCAGGCGCTAAGATATGTATCGCGATCCACACAGCACAAAGCAATATGTATCGCGATATATCTGAAGACAGTAACAGAGACAATAATGGACGTTTTTTTTTTTTTTTAATAGTGACCTACAACAAACTTTATCAGAATATTAATACACCTTTCTCATATATAATTGTAGCTCTGCGGGATGCGGGCGCATCCGCTCTCACTTGTTCTTCCAAGACCCACAAAGCATCCAAATCCGCTTTTTTAAACGGTACCAGTACCAACTTGGCACAGCTTTTCAGTTCAGTACGTGTCTGATTTCACTGAGTAATAACAATAATTGCAAGGATTAATGTTCACATCAGGTTCACATCTATGATGGGTTCTTGCGAGATCGTGTTTTTGTTTTGGTGCGATGTAGAGCTGCTCTATGAGGTTCAGTTTGCTTTGTTGCCAACTAGTAGCCAGGGGTTTAAGTGAAAACAAAAATAAGAAGCTGAACTATATTTTTCCTTAAAAATAATTAATTGAATATTGTCTTGACTACATTTTTATGCCATTGCAAGTATCACCAAATGGAGTATTGCAATATTTCACTAAATTGACGTGATTGATGAATTTGAGCTGACGAGTTAAACAATATCACTGTCTTGAAGCAAAGCTACCAGTTTGTTGGACAAGAATGTCCTGAGCAGGACATGTTCATTTGAAAAATAACACACAACTTCCAGTGAAATTCTCTCAAGCAGTGATGTTTTTGAGAAAAAAATGCTAAAATTGATTAAAGCAACTGTCAATGGAGACCACCCAATGCAAAAATCAGCTGAAAGACGAGAAACAAAATAATGAATATAATTTCATTTATTCGACTCCAGCTTCCTCCCACCGTCCAAAACATTCTTAATAGGTTAATTGGTGACTCTAAATTGCCCGTAGGTGTGAATGTGAGAGTGTATGTGTGTGTGATTGAGGCCCTGCGACAGACTGGCGACCTGTCTAGAGGGAACCCCGCCTTCGCCCATCAGTTAGGCACCGGAACCCCTGCGACCACGAAAGGGACAAAGAAGATGAATGAATGAATTAATTTAATATAAAAGTATTTTCAATTGTTTACATTATAATAATTAATCATATAAATGTATTTGCTGACATAGATGATTTGTTTGTGAAAGGAACAGTGCCTCCATAAATCCCCCAACATGCAGGAGACTGACTAGCTCCAGAAATTCAAAGGAATAATAAAGAAACTTGAACCTGACAGAAAGGGTGCAACAAAAGGGTTACAACACAGATGACCTAACAAGAATAAACTGAAACCCCAAATACACTGGGATATAAACAACTGAAATAAAGACATCTGTGGAGGATTAACTTGAACTTGGTGAGAATGACTGATGAACAAACACCAAACCTGAAAACAGAGCATGGAAGCCCAAGAAAATAACACAGAAACCTAACTGCAGAGCACCCTCTATACAGTTCCCCACCCTGGCTGGACAGATCCCAGATGCCCCAACACATAGGAAGGGATTAGGTGGAAAACCAGAACAAAAACAATCAGAAAATAGTTTAGGTTCTAGTGGATCAACAAGTGTGGGGATAAACATGAAAAAATGCAGGAGACCAGCTTTTATGAATTAAACTGATTGACAATTTGACCTCTGTTGGAACTGTTACTTCTTAGTCCAAGTGATTATTTCTGGGAGCATGCAGTGCATCCAATCCAGTCTCTCAGTTGTCAGCAGTGGTGTTCATCAGGGTTATGTCTCCGAGCCTCTCTTTTTCACCGTGTATCTTTTGCTTATAGCCCTTTCTTCAGAAAATAAGCTGGTTTTCAAAAAAGCTTTTAAAAACGGGCCACAAACAAAACATTGCAATTTTCTTAATATTTGCTATTATTCTTGACTATGTTCAAATGAAAAAAATCATAAAAGCTATATAGAAAAAATGGAAAAAAAGATTTTCCTGCCCACCTGTGAGTCGAAGTGTCCTTGAGCAAGACATTGAACCTGATCCTTTTTTTCTGGATTCACATGGACCACATTCTGTCACCCAGAACAAGAGAGAAATTGATTGAGTTATGATTTTTCTCTTTTTATAATTCTGTACCACACCCCCCCCAATACACAGAGTAGAAGGATCTGTTGTGTGTGTGTGTGGGGGGGGGGTCTACTGACCCCATTGTGGAGGAGGTTGGAGGAACTGACTGCAGTCTTTCTGCAGCAGACAGCTCTTGGAAGCTGCAGACCTCCTCTGCTGCCCCCCGTCAGTGAGGGGTGCTGGGAACATGTCTGACCTCCATCCCGGTTGGAGGGAGGACCCACACCAAAACCAGCTCTTCTTCCTGCTTTGCAAACAGACAACAACAACTCTTTCAAGCACCAATTCAGTCAAATCTGCATGTCTTGTTTTTCCATAATTTATTCTTTTAAATTTTGTAGAAGTTTTTAAATTTTACTACTGGTAGAAGTAGTTTAAAAAAAAACTCCGGAAAATGTTCTGACCTTCTGACCTGTTTGACCCATAGATTTAGAAAGTATAGACGAATC
The DNA here is from genome assembly GCA_003999625.1 of Oryzias javanicus. Classification (NCBI taxonomy): domain Eukaryota; kingdom Metazoa; phylum Chordata; class Actinopteri; order Beloniformes; family Adrianichthyidae; genus Oryzias; species Oryzias javanicus. Next base: position 34,793,741 of record CM012440.1, on the reverse strand, counting down.
CACCATAATGAAAAAAGTCATTTCCAGAGAGAGGAACTCTTCGGGATATACTGCTTAAAGTTCATGAAGGAAGGGGGCGATGTGGTGGGTAGTAGAGGTTTTGGTGAAAATGCAAGAATGAGATTAAAGTTTTTTTTTCCCAAATGACTTTTTTGTCATAAAAGTTATTAGTAGACATCAGTGTATCACCAGGATGACGTCATCAGCCACTCGGAACGTGCTTTCAAACATGTAAAGATGCAAAATTCCAGATTAAAAATGTTATCCAGATTATGATCTCCATACAGATTATGATCTTTGTCTTTATGATTATATTCATCCAGATTAAAAATTGTGTCTAGATTGTGATTGTAATCTAGATTAGGATCTTTATCAAGATATTGATTTTTATCTCTGTCTAGATTATGATATTATCTTCTGTAATAAAGAACTCATGTTAATATGATCACAGCTGAGTTCCTCTTGCTGCTCTTCATCTTTTGTTTGATCAGATTAGTTTAACTTTCTTGACAATATATTTAAACAGAATGATTTCTTTTTGTTGGGTTTTCTCAAAAATTCTCTTTTAACCAAATCTTTACAAAACTGGATGGTCTGAAAAGAGTTCAAGTAGACTTAAAGGAAGATAAGAGCACTATCACGACAAACTGTAAGACGCTACGGAGCGTGCTCCAAACCAAAGATCAAACTTTTTCTCTAACATTTCAATGACAGCAGGTATGGATCCTAGATTGAACTTTATGTTCCTGTGAATCTGTGATGCTGCTGTGAAAAATCATGTGCTCACAAAACGTGCGCATGCGTGAGCGTGCATGCGATCGTCATCCTCCTGGCAGATCCATTAAAACCAGCAGATGAATAAATCAAAGGTGTTTGGGGAGATTTGAGACGAAGCAGCTTCCTGGCAGCGCTCGCACCCCTGCGTCCTCACACACATGCGCACACCTTCACGCATGCATTATAGATGTGTTGTCTCTTGCATGTTCTGAAGCTCTGAAGGGTTCATCTCCATCACATAAATTAAAGAAATACCAAAAAACACAAATAAAATGAGGTTTAGCTCAGCGTTGGAAAACATTTTTTTTAACAGTTTTTGAAAACTTCCATGTTTCCGCACATAAATCCTCTTCAGTAAATCAGTATTTTAAAGTCTGGATTTTTGTGACAAAGAAAGAACAGAGTAATTTTGTAGATTGATGCAAACGTGCACAGACATGGACGAGTGCGCGGGGATCAGGTTTACTCATGAAGGCCTCTGTTGAAGCCCACCTGAGTTGCTGCAGTCCACCAGCAGGGGGGGTCCTATCTCACCTCAGTGCTCACACAGGTATGATGCTGCGTGTGAGCATGGAGACCTGTGATGAGGAGGACCTCATCCTTCAGACGAATCCTCATCAGCGGGTTAAATTAGCTGCTTCATTAACATAATCAGCAGTTTGAGGTCCTCCTGTGGGGAGAGAGGGAGGGGGGGGCTGCTAATCCGTCCGTCCGTCACTCTGCCCTGTCAGTCCCCATCAGTCTCCTTGGTGACGGGATGCTGGTGGTGACCCGGGGTGACGGCGGACCGCTCCGATATGTAAAGCAGGCGTCTGGCCGGGCGCCGAGCTGTCAGGCCGCCTGTAGCTGCGGGGGGGGGGGTCCACCCAAATCTATGCTAATTTGACATTTCCACTCTCATTTGCATTTGTACACATTGAAGTTACTCCTCTTTATATCATCACCCCCCCAATCCACAGCTCAAAGACAAACACACAAGAGGAATCAAACCTCAACACTCCAAGAACACAAAATAAACAAACACAAAGATTATGGGATGTCGTGAACAATAGAGAAGCTTCATTTTTACCACGTCCAGGGGAGTGATGAGGTTTAGGTATGATATTGAATGTCCCTCAGGTGAAGTTCAGGACATCTTTTTCTGAAGATCAGGGAATAAAACATAATTAATAAAATCTGAGGGTCACTTTGATCAGAGAAGAACCTTCAACTGTCCTTTGCTTGTCTCCTAACCCTTCACAGGCCCGGTCCCACAGGATTTGACGGCCATATCGCAGGTAAAAAATTCTGAAAATCTGCCACACGCGCTTAGACGCGTTAACTTTAAGCATGTTTGTGGAATAGCAGTGATACAGGTGCCAGGGGTCCACTCCCACTCCACTGCCAGCTAGGGGACATGCAAGCGGGTCCTCCCACGCTCAGCCGCCTAAAAGATGCTGTAAGTTGTGGTATTAACACAGACGAAATTTCGGCATCCACAGATCTCGAACTGGCACTGCTGTTGCAATGCCGTTTCCCAGCCATTGCATGGCTTAACCACTAGTACCACACACAGTCACCCACAGTCTAAATTTTTGTGCAGTTCAAAAATTCTTTGCACATGTAACAACGGCCAAATTATGTACTGCGTGCACGTGCGTCAATTCCGCGGCCATATCTCGGCCGTTGTCCTACCAGTCCACTGCTAACAGCGTCTGTACTCCGGGGATGACATTTTCCATGATATGTCTGTTTAACATCAGAGATCTCTCCAGAGAAGTTTACATAACACACGCACTTTAACATATCATAATTTGTCGACCCTTTTATGCAATCAACATGCTGATTCTGACACAGAGAAAGCAGATTTGAATCAGCATTACTGACAGAAACTGGTATCACAGGAATTATGTTAAATGTGTAAACAATCCAAAAGTTATGGTAATTGAGAGTTCATAAACACTGACGCTGAAGAACTAACTCCCGTCGATTAGCTTAACCAGACAGAGCGTGGTTGGTTTATGTTGAGCTCGCTCTGGTTTTAGAAACTCTTATCATTTTCTACATTCCCACAAGTTCTACTTCTTTCATTCCTAGGTGGATGTTACACCAATGAAAAGAGAGAATACTGCCACCTCCTGTAGGGGAAGCAGCTGCACTCTGGCCTGGATTGATTTGAAAAATGTGAAACTGGACAGAGAGAAGTCAGACGAGGAGAATAAGGGTGTATCTAGCAGGGATCATAAAGACTGGCTGCTGTGAGGGGGTCCATAGGACCCTAAAACCACCATCTTCTTAGAAACAAGAGGCACAAATAATATTAACAGCTGCAAACATCACCCGTTTCTTTTATTCCTTCTACAAACAAACACAAAACTCTAATTTGAACCAATGAAAACCCTTCGGAAACAAATAAAAAGAAGGCAATGGTCTGCATCGTGGCGTAGTGGTTAGCCCTCTTGCCTTACAACAAGAGCAAGGCAAGATGTGTGGCTCTGCTATGGATGTGAGACCTTACTGGAGAATACTCCACCTCTGTCCCACAGTTGATGGGTAAGCTTCTATGACCCTGAACAGGTCTGACCCTTAACTCTTACCTGATCACATGATCATAGTCTTACCAAACAGAGAAGCGCATAAGAGGAACCAATCAGGAAGGAAATGTTACAAATAGGTTTGAATGTTTTATTTAATTTCATAAGTACTTATGTAAATGGAGCATACAAAGTTAAGAAAGGTTCAGTAAAATCATGTAAGGATGGAAAGATGGATTTAGTCATCTTGCAGATAATTTGAAACTAAAGGATGTTGAAAAATGGGTTTTTTTTTCTTTACTGCACTGTTAGAGCACTGTTTTACAGCATATATATGACTGATCTGTTTGGACTTTCACAAACATCAGAAATCAGGATCTTTAATGTTTTCAAGCTTTCACGTTTGATCCCTCATTTCTTACCAAACTTATGTTGCGTTCACCTACTAGTACTCTTGTCTGTCTCTTCTTGAGGTTTATTTTGTTAGGTCATTCATAAATCTTTTAAACTTCATACTTGTTGTCTGTAAATTTATCTCTATTTTTTTTTCCCCTATTGAATAAAATGTATTTAAATAAAGTTGGGGATGAAGAAGGAGGAGTCATTCTCTGTTGGCTTCACACGCTCAGTAAAGATGTTTCCTCAACAAACCATCATCACAGGGATTTTTCACAGCCCAAACATGCTGCTCACCCCCCCCCCCCCCCACACACACACACATAAACATACACACACACACACACACAGTAGCATCAGGGGAGAGGTACTGGACGGACGGGTCAACCAGCTCTGTTGGCAGCTTGACTCCTGTTTTGGCTCCAGACCATCATGCACACACACACAAAGACACGCACATACACGTACCTGGATGTTGATGACACGCCTCCTCGTTGGATGTGAGGTATGTGATGAAGGATGTGTGGTTTAAGGGGGGTTGAAGAGGAAGGGATGTTCTGACACCTTAAACCCTCCCACACAGACGTGCACACTCACACACCAACGCGCACACACCCGGGCCTGATGTCAGCTGGCTGTGAACGGCAGAGGCTGACCATTTGCTGTGATTCAGCACCAACTGGGCCCCCGCCAGCAGACTGGACCCCCGCCATGCTGCCCCATCCTGCTGCTGGTCCACCAGCCAACATCCTCCTCCACCTCCTGCTCCTCCTCTCCTGCATTTTCCATCTCTGGGGACACAGCTGCACTGAGCTGGCTGAAATTCACATCAACAGGTGACTGTTGTTGGTAACAGCAGGGGGCGCTGCTCGGAAATGCTGTATGGTACAGGTACTTTGAGGAAACTGAGCTGATATTTTGCCCCCACACCCCTACAATGAACTGCTGCAGGACAAATGTCGGAGAAGCAGGAGGCGTTTGGACTATGAGAGCAGGAGCAGCAGACAGGTAAGTTTAGTCAAGTTTGATCTACATTTTTCCAAAATGGCCGCCTCTGTGCTGCTCCGTTTTCCTTCCACTGTGTGAAAGACGGCATGACGACATGCTCATACTTTCTATTGCTTTTCCACATTTATTCTCAGAGCTGTTATGGATCCCTTTAAGTAAAAGGTATGACACAAAAAGTTTTGTTTGTAAAGAACTTATAAAAGAAGCATTTTAAAATGAGCAAAAGTCATTCTGGATAAAAAAAAATAATAAATAAATAAAATGCTTTGCATCCAAATTGGTAATGACAAAGATCTGGGTGGGTGGAAATGTGCTTTCTGTTTTTTGTCAGGATAACTGAGGATTCATGATTGTTCTGTTTGCCAGATTTGATTCAAACAAAACCTCAAAACCCTCTCAGAATTAAACTTTTTTTTTTTTTTTTTTGCTCAAGAAAAAGAAACAAATAAATGGAGACAGGTGGCTAATGTTAGCACAAGTAAATGCTAGCACTAGATTTCTTACCTCCCATACTTTATTCATTCAAACATCTACATTCAATGATCAAAAATCACTGATCAAAGCAACAAAGATTTGATTGACACTTTCTACCTGACTTATTCGTCACACACTCACCTGAACAGCTCCCGATCCAGATTGAAGGGCGGCAGTTATCTCTGATGGTCCATCTTTAGAACTGATCAGTTAGAGCAGAACCAGACCCATCGGAACGTGTTGGACCTTTACCAGGATCTTAGTTCAGGAGACAAACACAAAATCCAGGTTTTTAGACGTTTTAACACACGTCAAACCAAGGAGGTTGAAACAAATCAACAGAAACATTTAGTTAGTGTTATTGCACTTTATCTGGTTTTAAGATTAGCATCATGTTAGATTAAGGCTGGAACAAAGTTTGTGTCGCCGAAACTCAGCAGAGGAACAAAGAGGAACTGACTGTATCTGAGAATTGGACTGAGCGAGTGTGACACAACTCATTAAAAAAAACGGCTTACTTCCGGGTCCAGTGAAATGGAGTAAATTCAGTCACCATTCTTCCACAATACAAACGCCACCATTTGGAGCCAGAAAAAGTCAGTACGCAATGATTGATGAGAGTCGCTCTGAGTCAACCTTCTATGACAACCACTGTCGCCAGTCAGGAGCTGTTAGAAGATCACGCCCCTTCCAGTGAAAACGGGCTCTGGAGAATCTGTCAATCAAACGTTCAAGGTGGAGGCCAGTGGGCTCTGATTGGTCAGTTTATGACTTGAATAACTTTCAATTAGGAAAAGAAAAGATGATCAAAAAATTAGTTAAAAATGGAATCAGAGCGAGGATAGTTATTCTGAAAAATAGAATTAGTGAGTTATTGCTGTTCATTTCTCTATAGAAGTCTATTGGATTTTGGCTTCTTTGAGCCAGCAGGTACTTCCTATTGAATACCAGGGGGGAGGGGTTACTCAGTCCAGGTATACAGTCACATTGTCAGTCTGTGATTTCTGTTTGCGGAGGCGTTTATGAACAATTTTGATATAAACAATGGAGCCTCCACATCTGGCGCACCAGGTAACCAATCAAAAATGCAGCTCCAAACACCTGATCTGGGTGCAGCTGTGTGGATCTCCTCATAACTTCTTTATCTTTTCATCATAGACTTCAGGATCAATCAAACTGGTTACCATGTCAGAGCATTCGTTTGTTCAGAACAGAATCATACACACATGTACGCGTGCGCACACACACAGACTGATGATGCATGGTCTCCGGACTGCAGCCAGCTCCTCTCTATTCTCAGAGGGCTAATCTGAAGCTACTGCCCTCCTGCTGCTTCACTGAGCACGCTCTGTAGGACACACGCTATAACAGACTGCTGCCCGCCTCTGGTCCACCTCCATCATCCATCCATCCATCCATCCGTCCATCCCTCAGTCTCCATCGCCTTCAGGAACCGGTTAGCTCGAGCTTACACCACCTCAATACAAATAGTGACAGGTGTTTGGTTCATTTTTTTTTTTACACAGCGGGGCCCCCGGGGACAGATGGAGATCAAGGAGATGTCATGTCAAAAGAGTTTAGAGAAGTTTATATTTGAGGAGACAATTACTGAGAAAGAGCAACAATAAATGGATGTTTAGGCTGGTTTAGGTTTAAAACTGACTAAAACTGGTCTTGTGACTATTTTAGTACCACGAACCAGTCTAAACCCAGATTAACAAGCTTCTAAGAAAGGTTTTTTAGCTAATTTCTAACTGGTTCTGGTTTGTAGACTGTTGGATCTAAATAAATAAGTTTTTGGACCAGTTTAAGGCTGGTTTCAAATTGGTCTTAGACCATGATCCCTTTTTAATAGACTGGTTTAGGATTGGATTTTAGACCAGGCTTGTTTGAATGACCGACATCTGGAGGATTTATAGACTGCTTCAGACTGGCTTTGAGACTGGTTTCAAATTGGTTTAGTCTGGAGTGTTGACATAAATGTGTTGTTAAACACGATAATTTAAGGCTAACTTCAGACTGTTTTTAAACTGGAACACTTATAACATTGTTTTTAGACTGGTCTTGGACTAGATTTTTAACTGGTTTCAGATACGTTTTCAGACTAATTCAAGCCTAGTTTTTAGCCTGGTTATACTTCTTAAACTAAGTTTAAATTTAGTCAATGTCAGATTGTTTAGATATGTTTTTAAACTGATCTGGGACCGATTTATAAATGATTCTCAGACTGGATTGAGGCTGTTTTAGGGATGTTTTTGGACTGGTTTCAGATTATTGGTTTCAGACTGGGTTTAGACTTGTTTTTTAATTGGCTTTTGAACTGGTTTATGCTTATCTTCTAGAGTGGTTTCAAGCTTGTTTTAAACTTTTTTTCGGTTAAGACAGAGCATTTGGTTTCAGGCACATTTTATGATGGGTTTTGGACCATGTTTACAATCTTTCCCCCTTTTACCAGTTTCAAAAGCTGGTCTAGAATCAGAATGGTTTAAAGTTGGTTTTCTGTTGGTGTTGGCTGTGTCCAAAACATTCTCAATTCCAAGTCATCACATATTGACGTTTGGTTAAGGACACCTCTGCGTCACTTTTTGACGTTTTCAGTGTCCCCAAGCCGTCGTTTTGTAATCAATGCTGGTTGTTCCCATTAAATCCTGGGCCCCCAACCTCCGGGCTGAGAACCAGAACCGGTCCAGTACGCGACGCATAGCCCACCGGTACAAACTCGGTACATATACCCTAACCCAACACCAGAACAGATGTGGTACAGAACCCGAGAGAGCACCACATGCGATACGTGGTACAAGACGCAAACCAGTGCCTAGTTAAGGTTCTCGGTACACGCTACTGGACGTCTACTGAGGACCAGTGAGCATCCGGTACTGCGCCCCGAGGGTTGCGCACTCTGGATTTCACGAACAGAAAGCATGTCAAAAAGTGATGTGGAAGGGCCCTAGCCAAACTTCAATATGTGACGACTTAGAAACAAGAATGTGTTGCTGCGTCAGACTTGTCCTGGCCTGGTTTAGATCTGAATGAGTTTTATAGTGATTTCAGACTAATATTTCTTCTTTAAATCTAAATTCAAAACAGATCTACATCAGTGTCGGAGCTAGAAGATTGTTTATGGTCGGGCAATGGGAGGGGGGTGAAAAAAGGTGTCAGATAGGAATTGAATTACAGAGTGGACATTCAATTACAAATGGAAGAATCAAAATTTGAATTTCAATCCATTTTATTATTGTAATAAAACAGCAGGTATCCTAGCAAGGTTCAATAATTCACGCTTAAAAAGATTGTATTGAGGATTTCTTTCTGTTTATCTTTGCCAATAATGATACCACTAATGACTCAAAAATTTAGAGTGTAAGTGTGGGGGCTAAGCTGGTGGGCAGCTGCCCCCCCCCCCAGTTTGGATCTTCTCTGTTCTCTGCTGAACATTTGAAACAAAGCAGATTTCTTGTTACTTTTAGACTGCTTCAAGAAATTAATCAGCTTTCAGGCAAATTTCAAGATGATTTTAATTTGGATTTAAAATTGGTTTTGAAGTTTAATGTCAAATTTATCCCAGTTTTGGTTTTGTTCCCAAGATCTTTTGCTCTTTTTTTTCTGCAAGTTTGGGCCTGTGAAGTAGAACCAGCGAGGCCCCTCTGTCCTCTGGAGCCTCCCTCTAATTCACTCACAACTTTGTTCTCGTATTAATCGGATCTGTTGAGTTTGTAGTCATTAGTGCGGCCGCGCGTGTTTGATAATGTGAGAGCAGAGGTTAAAGTTCAACTCCACGAAGAAGAAGAGGGGCAACGGAAGCAGGCTGTCCTCGCGGCAGTGAACGCACCGTCGAGCCGTTTCCTCATTTCATGTGGAAAAACCAACTAATTACGTGGAAATATGATAATGTATAATGCTCGGGGAGACGCCGCCCAGCTCCACTTACTGCCCAGACTCCCTCAGCTCCCCCCTATAACCCCTTTCTCCCCTCACGCCCCTCTCCTGGTATTTCTCCCAGGGAGGCTCGCCCTTTCACGACTGGAGAAACATTAGCGGCCAGTCCGGCTTGTTTTGCATCAAAGCGATGCTTCATTTGCATAATCTGAGCATGAGCCTCTTCCTCTTCTTCATCATTAGGAGGCCATACCCCCCCATACTCACCATCTATCATCAATGCAGACTTAGGCTTTTTCAGCTCAGGATCACCTGATACTTCTGGCCACGCTGCAGGCCTGTGTGCATCCTCACATTATCTCCTCCACCAATCCATCCCATCCCGGCGTGAGGAGGCGAAAGAGGCAAAGAGGAGGAGGGTGTCAGTGGGTCAGTCGTTGATGTGATGAATCAGACCTGACAGGTTCCCAGAGTGACTCCAGACCTCCACTGGTTCCCAGTAAGACTCTCTAATGGGACTAATGGCCTGAGAGAAGAGCAACACAAACAGACAGTCAAACACTCCCCAGGAATAAACTCCAACAGAACCAGAAGTGAACAAACCTGACATGACCGACTCTACCGTGAGGACGGCACAACCTAAACCTGCAACCAGTTACAAAACCTGCAACACACTGTCAACTAACATGAAATCAAGATATAAATATGTTGTAACTAACTTGTAATAAACTTTAACTAGCCAATACTAAACTTTACTCTATAGCTACTCCTATAAAAATTGTGTTTTTGGTGTTTTTGACACGTTCTTATCACATTTTTCTCTTGTTGGAAGACATGTATAAAAAATAAAGCTCAAAACTGCATTTCTGGCTGTCTTTGTAAATCAGAAACAGACAAAAAAAATACAATTGAAAATACTTGTAGGTGTGACGTTGCAGCTACAACAGCAGGCAACAAGCTTCAACAAGAAAAATAGATTCATGTCCGTCTTTGTTTTCCTCATCTGAGCTGATGTCTGTATCAGTGCCCATAACTCAGAGATGAATTTCTAATTAACTCCTGTTGTTCTGCAGAAACTATGTTCTAGAAAACGACCAGTGCTGTGAATGTTAGCGCGTTGATTAATCAAAAAGAATTAAACGATTCATAATATTAACACAAATTAACACAAATGAATTACACCTCACAAAAAACTGTTTTCCGCTCTTCGTCAGGTATTATCTCACTTTTACCATGGTCACTTGCAGAGTAAATAAATATTCAATCAGCTCGTAGTACTTTATTCTTGCTATTTCTTCTGGTTTATATCGCCTTTTCACAAAAGCAGACTATTCTATCCAAAGTCTGGCGCGTTGTCACGGTAATACGACAACATGTCGCTGAGCTTCTGCAGCGGTAAAGAAAAGTGATATAAATGCTGATCATGATAAAGCTTCTGTTCAGAGAGAAAGTTCACTCCTTACCGCTTGTTTTTGTCCAGACAATGAAGAAAAGTTTGTTTTGAAGAAACATGAGTAGTGATATAGAACATTTGGTCTATGCGACCGGAACTTTTTATTTTATTTTTTTATGTGTGTGGGTACGTTTCTTATGTCTGCCTGTCAGTTTTGTGCACACAGAATACACTTCTGGGTTAATCCTTAACTCCTGTTAAAGTAAAACATTTCAGACAATAAAATGAGGGATTTTTCTCTCTGTGGCCTGTTGTTGTTCAAAAGCTGCATATCGTCATAAAAAGTATTAATCACAATCAATTAACAACAGTCTGACTAATCTGATCATTTTTTTTAATTTAAAGCATTAATTAAAAACAAATGCTCTGAATGTACAGTTTTGTGTGTGAATTCATATTGTGATTTTTTGTAGATAATAACTGGTCAGCAAATATTGTAACTAAAAAAATGTAATCACAATTGATTTTTTCCGGGGTTTGCAATTAATTAATACATTTTTTTTAATTAATGCCTGGCCCTAAAAACAACACTAGTTTTTGATTAAAAATGATATTATCATGTTAAAAAGATCACTGGAAACGCTTTGAATACATGATCAGACTGGGACCATAAAAAATCTCAAACCAACTTTTACCCACACGGAATTAATTACTAATAACTTGCAACTCGGGTTAACTTGACTTGTTATCACACTGCTACTAAGTAACAGCAAACATGAAATAAAACACATTTTTCCAAGCTTTTACTCTAGATTTTTTATAAGCAATACTCTGAATACAAGTGAACTCGCAGCAACACTACCAAAAAGCTGTAACTAATATTACTTTACTGCCTCACTTCCCCTGTCCTACATTTACTCTGTGTTCTGTGACGTTTACACAGTTAATTTTCCAGTTTCATTGTCAGTTAAAGACTGGCGACCTGTCCAGGCTGCCCAGTAACTGGGATAGGCTCCAGCAGCCCAAATGACCCTGAAAGGGATACAGAAGATGGATGGATGTTTCTTCTAGCTACAACGCATTTTTAATTTATCCTCTTAACCTTCTCTGATTAAAGCTTAACTAGTGTTATAGTTTACTGTAACTAAAAGGTACAAAACACATCTAAACTTTGAAGAATCATCATTTGAGTATTTGAGTTTGGTTTTTTTTTAAGTTTACTAAAATAAAGTTTTTAAAGTTTGCTCTGAAAACTGGGTTTAGCTGGTTTACAGACAAAAAGTGGGCAGCTGGTGTGCTGATAAGGAGCAGAACAGACTGGCGCCGTCATGGAGCAACTGTGACTCTTTCCAGAACCCTCAGGACTGACTGAAGGCTGCTGCTCACCTGAAAACTGCCCCTCAAAACCCAGCCAACCCTCCTTGCTTTCCCAGCCAAGCGGGCGGTTAGGAGGTGCCAGCAGGGGGTGTCAGGGAGGAGGCTGCAGATCAGCCTCTCCTCTGCAGCCAAAAAGCTCTGAGAGCACGTCAACAAAGAAACTTCCAGTAACACAGAGTTTTTCTCCAGTCACCCTCTCCGCCTGTTGAGGTTTTAATTATGGGTCAGTGAGGAAGCAAATTAATTTCAGGCGGTGAAGGAGTCCCAGTGTCAGGCTGACAGGGGCCCCCGGGCCCAGCAGAGGTGGGCAGGGAGCCAAACGCCATCGTGAGCTCTGAAGTCACCGAGCAAAAGGGTAGCAGTCAGAAGAGATCAGAGAGCCGGACAGTGGGCTGGAAGTCAGCGGCGTTTCTGGCAGCAGAGCGTCCAATCAGCTTAAGTCAGTGTGACAGACGAGCTTCAGCTCGAGCACGGGTCCGTGAGGCAGCAGAGGGACATCTGCAGGAGACGTCGCTGAAGAGGATGCCTGAACTTCACCATCAGTCCACGAGTCTCCAAACAAAGTTCATCTGCTGGTTGTTGGCTCCTGCAATGCTGCCGGGTTCAGTCAGGACTGAGCGGAAAAACCTGCTTAATGGAAAAACCTAATTGTTCTTGGTTCTGACGCCTGAGTAAATCGTCAGGCATCTGAATCTCAGGAACTCGAGAAAGATCTTAACGTCTTATAAGGGCAAAACAATCTGGTCATTTGTTAGAAATTTTTTTCAAGTAAGTTTTTGAACTGAAGTCCTTTAAAAAACTGCAGTGGGTAGTAAATATGTGATTTGAAAAAGCAAAAGTTAGCTTCATCAGTTCCGAGCTCATTGTTAGCAAATATTTGAAACAATGCAAAATGCAAAAAATGAAAATTAAGAAGGAGAAGAACACAAATAAAAAATATTTCCTTTTTTCTGTGAGAATGTCTGCTGTTCTCCAGCTCATCCAATGATCTCTCCATGGAGTTCTGGTTCTGTTCTGGGTTCTCTCAGGCAGAATGGGCCTGAAAGGTAGACACAGACTGGATGAACATACCAAAACTGGTTCTTCTTCATCTTCAATTTATAGATCAAAGTTCTGTCAAAGTCTTTAGACAAATCTGAATTCTTCCCCTACCCGACAGCTTCTCCCTTCATCTGAATATATAGTGTTAGCATTAGCCATCCTATGGGAAATTCCATTAAATGTTAGCATCAAGCTATCTGACTTTAGCTTTATGTGTCAAATCGATCTCTATTTTTATGAGTTGATTGTTGATCTATTAAGCTTGATCGATTTTATCAACCCAGCTCTACTCCAGATCTCTCCTCCACAGGGGTTACCCCTTAAAAAAATAATTTCAGAATTCTACCCCTCAGAATGCCCCTACAATTGGAGGAGTAGGTAGAGGATCAATTTGGATTCGGCCTGTGTGCATTTTTATTTTTTATGTTTTGTTGACAAAGTTTCTGCAGCACAGGAAGGTGTTGAAACAAAAAATTGTTTCTGCCTTATAGTTTGATGAAGACTGGGGTCATAATGTTGGGAGGGTTGAATTTTGGTTTGACTACATCAGTTTTTTTTCTTTTGCAGTGTTTAAAACAAAAATAATGTTCTAGATTTCAAAGTAAACGAAGCAGTTAGTTTTTACTGTCCTGGTGTTCGTTCGTACTTTAAGGTCTGGATATGAGTTTGAGCTGGACATGAAACCATAATTCATTGAGGAGAGGACTGGTGTTCAGCTGATCCTCTGGTTCCTCCATTAACTGAGGGTGGATTCCTACTGCGCCTGCAGATGTAATCTGGATCAGAACGCACACGGGTCCACGTTGATGACGAAAACAGATCCAACAGATTGACTGCAGATTCCATCCAGGATGGAATTCCAGAGACTTTCAGCTTTTCTCTAAACATCAACCACATCTGAATGTATTCCTCACAGGCCACAAAAAAACATCAGGCTTGTTCTGATATTGTTCAACTCTGCTCATCTATGTTTGACCCAACCTGATTTGATTATTTGTTTTATTTCAATCTTTAATTGTAGAAAATGTTTTTTAAAAAATCACAGATATATCAAACTCATTTCAGAAATAAAGGTATACAGGAAACTTATTTAACCTTTTAAGTACCAAATATATATATATATATAATATATATATTAATATATATATATATATATAATATAATATATATAATATATATATATATATATATATATATATATATATAACTTTTTGATATATCAAAAAAGTTTTTTTCTGCTGCTTATTCCCTCTAAAGGGACATCGAGATTTAAAAAAAATTGCAGTGAATACATAAGGCTTCTGTAACAGTTACTATCTGTTGGGCACCTGTTGCTATCCAGATATGTTTTTGTTTTACTTCATTTTTTTTTAGAAATAAATTGTTCTATTAGGTGACTGAAAAAAAACTTTTGTTTCCAACAATTGAAGTAAAAAAAATGTTTACTTCAACTTTTGGGGAAAAAAAAAAAGTTTTTCTTCAATATCCCTTTAGGGCCTCCGTACCTTGAGGAGTAATACACAAAAATAATTTGAAAAACATGTTTTCTAAATGTGCCCCATCATTTGGTTTAGCAGGCAGTTAAAGGGTTAAGGTTCTCTTTTAATAGAATTTTTTCCCCAAAAAAACAGCAGAAAACCCCAAACAGGGTTGATGGAGCACAATGTACACATATTTAATTAACTCAAAATGAGGTTCTGCACAAGCCAAAACCAGACAAAGCCTTTGCACCAACTGATCACGGTCAGGATTGTGTGCAAATGGAAGCATGATCTTTCGATAGACAGAAGAAACAGACACAGAAACAGATTTACAACATCAACTACAGGCAGGGTTTTTTTTTTTTTTTAACTTTTATTATCTTTTTTATGTTGTTTGTTGCTTTTTACTCCATAGAGAGACGGAGCTTTGATGTTGTACTACCCTGTTTGGATGACAACAATCACAGAACCTAAAATTGGCTTTGAATCTTCCATTAAAATCCAATGGATCACATGACCACCAGGGTCCATTCACTTTAAAGACATCCATTTGGGACCCAGCACCTAGTGGCCCACAGTGGTACTGCAATTCTAGATCAAGCTCAAGTAATCTTTTATTGATCCTCCAATAATGTAGCCATGATTCGTTGTTAAAAGGCGTTCCCTTGACCTCCTGCTTGTCCTCCCCCATCAGGCGGGAAAAGGTCTTCCACACAGATTACAGCTTTGACGGCGTCATCTCAGAGAAAGGAGACAAACACGAGTATTTATGGAGATCAAAGCTGAGCGGGTCAGGCACGTGGTTGTGAACAAGCCCGGGCTCTTCTGGGATTGCAGATCCCAGTCCATTAATCTGAGCAGCAGACAGAGGGGCTGTAAAAGAGGAGAACTTCCACTTCCTGTTTGCTCTCTCTGTCCATTGTGGCTTCAGTTCAGGCTCGTTCCGTCTGAAGTGAAGCTGAAACACCGACGAGAGTAGCTCCAGCTGCTGCAGGTTTGTTGAGCTCTTCTCATCTGTAAACTTTTCTTCCTTTCCTTCTTCTCTGTAAAACACTCGTCTAACTGTTTTTACTCCGTAGCTGAAGAAAGAACTATGTGGAATCAAGGAAGTTCTGTTCAGGGTGGACAGTTTCTTGAAGTTAAACATGGAGTTAAGACAGATGAAGAGGTTTCTGTTTGTTCAGGGTTATACTTAAAATGCATTACTCCAAACACTGGTGCTAAGTGAGTCCATCCTCTTCAGTGTTCGACAGTTTTATAAATTCTAGAAATTTTTTAGATGAATCTGTTTTTTTTTTTTTTTACCTTTTGTTACCTGTTTTTATATTTATTTCCTTCTAAATGTCCTTTAATCCTTTCTTCTGGCATTGTTTGCTTCTTCTGTCTGCAATTTCCCATCAAATAGACTGAAATGTAACAGGAAATCTACACTTCTCATGTTGTAGTTCTGGTTTGTTTAGACTTTCTGAAGTTTCCAGGTTTTCTTTTTCTTTTTGGACAGTTGGACTCTTCTCAGACTGTTCCTCTCAGATTAAAAAAATGAATCCTTTAGGAGTGGAATTGTGTCAATCAAACTGTCTTGGACAGACTCTGTTTTTCATGAATGATCTTCTTTCTGCTGCACATGCACTAAACCCTCATCTGGTGCGGCTAGCGTGTCTCGTTCAGGTTCTGGAAGAGAAGATGAGTATCTTCACATTGACTGCAGTCAAATGAGCCACCGTTCACATTTTTGTGGTCACATCAGCCGTCACTGGATTTTTGGTTTGAGTTTCATCCAATACTTACGGTAGCAATCCTGAAAACGCTGGAAAATCTCCAACAGACTCCATGGAGCTTCTTGATGTGACCACGGAAATGTGAACGGCGGCTCATTTGACCGCACTTGGAAAGGGTTGTAAATCAATGAAAGAGCATTTGGATGTTAGCTTTCATTATTTTCTGTTCTGAGAAACCAATCGATTGAATGGATTGATCACAGCAACGTCAAGAAACATCAAAGAGTCTTTGGTGAACTGGAAGGAGAAAGAATCAGGATTTTGGAGGAAGTTCTGTTCATGAAGATCTTCACTTCCTCGTGAACCAACTATATGGCTGGACGTTACTGATACTGCTCGACATTTTTTTGTAGCAGTAGTGAAGAATTATGCTAGCTAGACACAGAGTTATCATAATCAGACATGGGGGATCAGCTCAGCTCCAAAAGCCACGCCCCTTCAGAAGAAATTTTGGAAACAGAAGCTTTAGTTTAACATGAAAAAAAGGCTTATTAAGACACTTAGGTTGTAGGATTTTGGTTAAAAACTTCATAATCATAATTAAAAGACCACTGTTTTTTTTTAAATAAAAAAATTGTCACGAGGGACTTTAACTCCTGAAGCAGAAATGCTGTTGGTCAAAAAACTGAAACGCCTGTGATCTTTCAGACACGAATTCAAATGCTTGATTTAACTTAATGGATTTGTCAGTCTCAATTGAACTTCAGTAGGTGTTTCCATGAGATCGTAACCCTGAGGTCAAAGGTCAGAGGGGGCTCAGCTAAGCAGAACAGCTCAAGCTGTCTGGTTACAAGACCTGAACCTCCAGAACCTCCTACACAAGCCCCTCCTTACTCTTAGACCTGAAGTTATTTATAGTTAGATGAAGCTTTTGTGGGATCAGGCTCAGAAACATTCTTAATAAACCACAAACCAACGACCTAGCTAGGCAGGAAGTGACGGCTTTGATCCCTGTTTGATGTTCAACCCCCCCCCCATCTCTGTTAAACGGCCGGCCCATGTGCCTCTAGGGGGGGTCGCACACATTAACCCCGTGGTTCCTGCTTTGGGCTCTGATTTGAGTTTAAAAGGAGGTGAACAAGTCTTTTTATGAAGGGGGGGTGGCAGGGGCTGGGACTTGGGCGGCCAACTGCATGCTGGGAGCTTGTTTCTGCCGAAGTGGAGCGGCTTTCGTGTTGAGCAGTGGTCTAGACTCAAGCTGAGGAGCAGAGGGTGTTGATCTGAAGAGGATCTCAGTGAGTGCTGTCGCTTAATCTATGTGGGGGGTGGGGGGTGTGATGTTCTACAGCTTGACTTCAGTTTCTAGGGGTTTGCATCAGACGCTGGTCCTCTTTTAGGAAAGATTTTTCCGAGCCTCCTCGAAGGCATCGGGAGCAGCTGATGGTGTTTGGACTCAGAGCAGCTTTCCAAACCTCAGGAAGGAAGTGTGCTCCGCTCCTGTTCGCTGCCTCGTCGGTCAGGTCAAAAGTGGAAGTTTGTCTGTGATTTTAAACTTAAATAAGAACACGTTCATTTGGTCCAGTTTAGTAAAAGATGAATGATGCAGGATTTTTGCTTTCATGCCAGCATTTTCAAACACATTGACTGCCAAACATTTGTTTTGCTATAATTTAGGTAGAACCTAAGTGTTCTTAGTGAAAAACCAAATCTTAGTTTCTATCTTGCTGTGTTCACACCGGGCATACGACACAATCAAGAACATGCTAAACGCGGACTCTTGAACTCCCTTTTAGAACAGGGTGTTCACACCAGAGCAGAGTTACTCATTCTTAGTCCTCGAACGCTACCACCCAACCTGTTTTCCAGCTCTCATGCATTGCTTGCTGCTGGTTACCTGGACCAGGTGTGTTCCTTCAATCAGAATGTGAAGACCTCTGACTGAGTTTATCAGCAGCTGGCAGGGCGTGGAGATCTGGAAAGCAGGCAGGTGGTAGCTCTTGAGGACCAGGAGTGGGCAGCCCTGTGCTAGAGGGTCGCTATCAGATTAAAAGGCACTTGGTGCAAAATGACTTAACAGTGAAAATCTGGTGAATTGTGCTCCAGGCCACATCTTTCACAGCTCTATTCCGATATATGAAAGATGTCAATGAAATTCCAACCGGGCATAAACAACAATTATTATTTGAACAGTTGACTCTTCTGAGAACTAAATACGAGCCCTGGATTTTTCAGATTTCAATTGCTTTAACTTTCGATGAAAGTTCAATGGCAACATTTTGCACGTAGAACCCAGTCGTAAAAACCTTTTGTTGCCATTCAAGAATGTACGTTTTGAAGCCTGAAATGCAAATTTACGCAGGTTTGCATAGACTTTTCTTTGGAAGTGGTTGTTTGAAATTACTAAATGTTAGAACTGCCAAAATCATAGACCAGCACATGTCTGGTTGTCAGCACATGTTTTGTCTGTGTTGTTAGTTGTTATCTGGATGTATTGTAATTTCATTTTTTTTTTCTGTATAATCTATGTATAATGTTTTGTTATTTGTTTTGGACCCCCTCGAAAATGAGATGGTACATCTCAAGGGGCATTCCACTAAATAAACACTACTACTAAATACTATATGATGAAGACATTCACAACAGATTTGAAATTAGTGTGTGAACAATGTGGATATAGAAAACACAAACACCAGTTACTATTTTTTTTTTAAATTGAGGATTTACTTAAACAATAGATATCTACAGATTTAGAGATTTGCATGTTCATCAGCTGAACTGTTGCTGTAGAACAGCTAACCTTGGTCCTCAAGAGCCCAAACCCACCCTGTTTTCCTGTTCTCCCTGACAGACTGACTCAGGATTTATGATTCCACCAATCAGTGAACACACCTAATTTAGGTTGTCAGCGTCAAAATGTCCAGGAAAAATTGGAAAACAGTCAAACAACAATATATATCAATTGGAACAGCATTCTAATGATGAAATTATTGATTTTTTATTATAAAATTAAACTTAAACCTTTTTTGCCAAAATTGTTCAAAGGCAATGCATTGTTGTCTATATTTGCTAATGTTGTAAGCATTGATGCACACTGGTTTTTCACAACGACTTCTGGGAAATATTTAGGGCACGGAAAACACATTAGTAAAAGAAATTGGACATAGTGAAGTTTGAAGCTCTTGATGAGCGGGGTTGCCCATCTTGCTTTAGAACATTACCTTTATTAAGATGACATTTTACATCAAACTGAGACTCCAAGCCAAACGGCCATTTTCAGCTCTCAACCCCATACAATTAAAGACTTCTCTGTCTTCATGTCAACTTTAAAGCAAGTCAGTTTTTGAATATTCAAAACCATTTTTTTTCAATAGCAACTTTTCAAATACCATACTTTTGGTGTAACTCACAAAAGACATCCAGTCTCCCGAAGGCATTGCAGGTGAGATGAGAGTGAAAAGTTTATGATACATTACATCCACTTGCAGATGAGGAGTTTGTGCCGACTGAACTGCAGTGGAATAGACGTTCATCTCTTTCTTGTTTCAGGCTGCAGATGAAGAGGTGAGGGGGATGAAGCTCAAGACTGACTGGAACATCTCGACTCTGCATCAGCGCACTTTCTGAGAGATCAGTGAAGGCAGCATGGCGGCTGTCAGCCCTTCTCTGCTGCTGCTGCTGACCATCGTGGCAGAGGTCTGTGCTCGCTCCCTGGTGGTGGTAAACTCTGGAGTGCAGGTGCCCAGAGGCCGCATGGTTTTCATTACAAACTCTGAGCTGAGCATCATCGCTGACGCGGATGCCGACTGCAAAGTGAAAGTGGTGCTGAACGAACCGGTGACTCAGAGAGTGGGGAAACTGAGTCCACAGGTGAGAGACACATGGAGGTGTTGCTGCAGAGTCTGCTGAGTCATCACTGTTTCTGTCGGATCTGCAGGTGTTTGACTGCAACTTTCTGGAGGATGAAGTGAAGTACGTCCACAACGGCAGTCCTCTGCTGGACGAGGACACTGTGATGCTGAGAGTCTACAGGTCAGTCAGCAGGGTCCAAGTCAGCAGTTAACCTCCCGGGACTCTGTTGAAGACTACAGAAAGAGTCTGACAGTGAAAGAAATGTAGTCTAAAGATCTTGAGAACAGCGGTCTGCAACATTTCACAATAAAACTTTACCAAAAACCAAAACGCTGCGAGAATTTCTAAGATTCACTCCATCATTTAGAAACATATTCTTAATTTATATCTGTGACCATTAAGCCATTGGTTTCAAACATTTATAATTATTAAATTACAGCGATAATTAATTTTAGTTATAAAGTCATATATTTTTTTATGACAATTTATTGTAATTTATTTAAAAAAAATATTTGTTTATTATTATTTATTTTTACTTTTAACAACAGCACAAGTTCCTATAAAAATAAAATACTCATTGTGTCAATTCATAACATTTTTTTTTTAGCTTTCAAGCATATCATACTGTTTTTTCCTCACTATAATCAACCTCAAAGCGGTATTTTGATCCATACATGCATTTCTGACCAATACCTGGTTCACATTGCACGCAGAAGTGCTGCAAAGTCCCACGGAACAAAGGACGCTTCCATTTGGCGCCCTTGTTAACCTATGGTGTGGTTCACAGACGCGAAATGCCGCAGTCCTCCGCGGCCGGCTCGCGCAGTGCAGCCATCGTTTCTTTGGTCGTATGGTCTATTGAGTCAGGGAGCAAAAGGCAGTGCCTCAGAGATCAGTCTTTTCCCTTCTGGGTAGGAAAAAAGTCCACAAAAATGAACTCATATTTCATAAATAATCAGTTTTTTAGTGTTCCAATTGTAGTTTATGATCATTTGTATGGATACAGTTTACTCTGAAAGACTCATGGTATGGCCTCTTTAAGACACAGATCTGTCACAGCACATTTACAGAGTTCAAACTGGAAGAAAGTCAAGCATAAAGTTTTCTATCAATTTTAACTTTAATCTAAGACCCTTTTTTTGTCTGTTTTTAATCTTTACATGTAAATGCAAGTATATACTATAAGTACTTCATCTCTGAACAGCAACTATACAACTGTTAAAAAGATTATGAGATTTATGTTTATCATTTTGCTCAGTTATCTGATTTGTTAAAAATCTAAACAAAACAATAACAAATGCTGAAACATGTTTTTCTCAAAACTACAGACCTATTATTTATGTAATTTGTTAGCATTTTTTTTTAAACCAGAGTGCTACAATGCAGGGATAAAAAGGTTGTAGATCTCTGTTCTAGAAGGTCTACCAGGCTCATCCAGACCCCCTAACTGACCATAATTACAATTTAAACTCTTTAACTGAGATTTTATTCACCAAACTTCCAGAGAAACACTGACTTAGTACTTTTTCCTTTATGGTTTCTGTGTTCAGCTTCAGGTCCGTGGATACTCAGGTGGAGGTGGTGATCTTCAGGGTCCAGGTGGTGGAGGACCGGTCTGCTGTTGTGATGCTAGGCAACACGCCGCTCGAGGTTCTTCAGTTCTTGGGCTTATCTAACCCCATCAACAGCTCTGTGTTGACCATCAAGTCTGCTGCCGACCGCATCTGCACCGTCAGGTTAATGACCAGTGACACCGGCGTCCCGTCTGCAGGTCAGGTGGTTAGGGAGGACAACGCCCCACAGAGGAAAGGTTAGTTCTCTGTCCTTCATCAGAGATCAGTTGTTTTTTTGTTTTTTTAATGCAGGTAATAATGGAAACTTTACTAATGTTTTAGCTTTTATAGTTGAATCAAGAACATGAGCTCTGTATAGAGCTAAGTGCTACATTGGCATGTAGAAGTTTTGAACAACCAATAATAGACAGTTTTTTTTTTAACAAATAAAAAACAAATATGTATCAGAATGATAACTGTAAACAATATTTCAATATATTCTAAAGGGATCAGGCTTCACTGTGTTTTGTTAATCAGCCACAATGTGAAATAAGCTAAAAATTGTGATCAAATAATAGAAAAATGCTAAATGGAAAGCTGAATTGTGTTTTAAATACAACTATAAAAGAAAATATTTATCAAATTAACATGAATTTGGTCAAATCAAACCCTAATAGTTATTTATAAAATAAGTAAATCTAAAGACTTTCAATAGTTTAGTAAAAGGTTTGTTTTCAACCTTCAGTGTGTTTGTGGCGTTCTCTTGCTCTGATCCTCCAGGTCGACAGGTGGCGCTGTGTCCTGGAAACAAACCCTGTCGTCATGACACAGAAACCATCCGTCACCTAAAAACCAGCTGCCAGGACTTCTTGAGCCTGGGTCTGAAGTACCAACACCTCAGTCCTCCGACGCCACAGATCGACTACGTTTCCATCAGAGTGGAGCTGCGAGAGCAGGCTACCAGGGCTCTTCTGGAGGTCAGGGCTGCACTAAGCTCAGTGAGCTTTGAGCTATGTTGTGTTGGAGGAAGAAGTTTGTGGAGGCTTTTCTCTGAAAGCAGATTGTGCCACGTCTACTGAATGTTTTCATGGCGCCATCAGCAGTTGATTGGCAGCAGAAGGTGATGCCACACTTTGTGAAGCAGGAGGTTAAAAAAAAGGCTTCAAAGATCCTTACATTTGTTCACACTTGAAGATGAAAAACTTGTTTTACTTCTGATACGTCCACACTTGAAACTGCAGAACAATGTGTTGATTTTACTGACACCAAGTGTTGATGTGAATGTGTTTTTAAAAGCTCGGCGTTATCAAGATGCTTCCTTTGTTTAAGTCAGAGGCAGTGTGGCTGCCAGTTCTGATCCACGGTGCGATGCAGAACCAACCCCCCAAAGCAGGATTCATGGCTTCCTTCATCCTGGAGGTGGACCAGTTTATCCTGACTCCGTTCACCACCGCAGCTTTGGACGCCGAGGACCACGAGTCACCACAGGACAAGCTGGTCTTCAACGTGACTGTCCCACCAGGGGAGGGCTACATCACCCACCTGGATGACCACACCAGACCCATTCACTCCTTCAGCTGGCTGGACCTCCACCACCTGAAGGTGGCATACCAGCCACCCAACAACACCTCCCCCCACCGCCGGGACTTTGAGGTAGGGCTGTTGTCAAGACCAGACCAACATGGATGGTTCGGGTTAGAAGAAAATGATGCTACTGAAGTCTTTGGAATGAAGTGATTTTCTCACCAAAGTGTCTTCACTGCTCATGAGAGTGCCAGGTGTGTGCACACCTCCAGGCTGGTGAAACCGCTTCATTAAGGACTCATTTGAAGCTTTAAACATTGAGGGTTTTCATAATAATCACTGTTGTTCTAGTTTCATTACTGGGAAACATGGAGACTTCTTTACACTAAAACAGATTACCTAGAAAATCCGTCCAAACATGTAAGGAGCGAGGTGTCTGTTATCAGAAATGAATGAGAGGCGTGAACTGCTTCCGCAAAGTCTATTACTTTCTGATGATGGACACTATGAAGGGCATTATCCTGCTTCTTCTCTGGTAATGAACAAAATAACCAAAAACTAACTAAATTATTAGTACTTTGTTCTTTTTTATGTTTTAATTGTTTTTAGTTTGCCTTCTCTGGATGGGTGGAGAGCTCCTGCCTCAAGTGGAGGAGTTTAAGTATCTTGGGGTCGTGTTCACGAGTGAGGGAGGATCAGAGAATCGACAGGCAGATTGGAGTCATGCAGTTGCTTCACCAGTCTGTTGTGGTGAAGAGGGAGCGGAGCCAAAAGCAAAGCTCTCAATTTACTGGTCAATCGTTGTTCCAGTACTCACCTACGGTCATGAGTTCTGGGTCGTGACCGAAAGAACGAGGTTTTGGATACAAATGGCTAAAATGAGTTTAATCTGGAGGGTGTCTGGACGCTCCCTTAGAGATAGGGTGAGAAGCTTGATCACCGGAGAGAGCTTGCAGTAGAGCCACTTCTACTCCACATTGAAAGGAGCCAGTTAAGGTGGCTCGGGCATTTGATCTGGATGCCTTCTGGACCCCTCCCTGGAGAGGTGTTCTGGGCATGTCCCACTGGGCGGAGGCCCAATGGGAAGGAAGACCCAGGACACGCTGGAGAGACTATGTTTCTCATCTGGCTTGGGAACGTCTCTGATCTGCTTGTTTTCAACCATCCTTTTGCATTTTTTGTGGACCCAAAATTTCATCCTAAGTTTGTTTCCCCGCCCCCCACAAAGGCTAAAGTTATTTCTAAATCTCTTCCTTTTTCAAACAAAGCAGTCTTTCTTTTTTTAGGTGGAGTTTCAGGCGATAGACACCTCCTTCCTTCGCAGTCCACCCATGCTGGTGCACATCTCCATCAGGCCATCGGAAACCATCGCCCCCAGGGTGTCCTGGAACCTGGGTATGCAGCTTTGATTATCATCACAGCAAGTCACTTACTGCTTATGTCTTTATTTCAATGACTTGCTTTACAAGAGAACTGTTGGATTAGTATTTTTGTGGACGTAAGCAGAACATCAAAGTCCACCTGTGATGTCTCAGGTCTGGACCTGCTGGAGGGTCAGTCCCGACCAATCACGTGGGAGGAACTGCAGATCGTGGACAGCGACAATATTGATGCGGTGTTCCTGGTGGCGGTGGACGGCCCTCAGCACGGACGGCTCAGTGTGAGGGGTAAATGACCCGGACACGCCTCAATACTCGGTCCAGATTTGTTTACTGTTAGAACCAGAAGGAGGCGGCGGTTTGATTCAGACCATTAATAATATCTGTCTAGAGATGAAGATCCCGCCATCATCTCCACATCCTGATGGGAGCTGGGGATATGACCTCGTTCTCTGAGAGGACATGTAAAGATGCAGCTGACTGAAATCACCAATTTTGGAATAAATCTGTTTAAATGGGCAAAATGCACGACCTACTTCAGCATTCCAAACATGACTGCTCAATCATTTCCGGTTGGGACAGTGGACTTTACATGGAAAGAGTGGAGTATTTGGAGTTTAAAAGATGTCTTTTTAAGCAAGAGTCGCTATAAATGATGTTAGGCACAATGTTCGGTTTTCTAGCAAAATAGTCCAAAATAAAAATGCAAAAACGGATTAAAATTGTACTTGTTGTCCTACATAGCAAACTTTGAAGGTAACTTGCTAAGGCAGATGTTATTTGCACGTGCTTACACGTGACCAGATCAAAAGCTGATGGAAATTCATGTTGGCGACACGTCATAGATGCAGCCAAGATGCAGATTGCTGGATTGTTTCACGTATTCTAAGTGCATTAAAAGCTAAATGCTGTTACTAGTCACAGTATTTAATAAAGTCTAGTAGCTGTCATGCAGCTAGAGCGCAAACTGCAGCTGCACATATAGCCGTGATCGGAAACTATTTGGTGCATTAACCAGAACCGTAACTACCTTAATCCTATGTCCGGGTCTGTGCAGCCAAAAAAAAAGTTCAGTACTTGCTTTACGGATTTAGAAAATTAACCGTGAATACCGTTGTCACTTTTTATTTGGGCTAATGCTAACTAGCATGAAAGACACATCTGATTATCACCATCTTTAGCTTTATGACCTGTTAGTTTCAATTACTCGACAACATATTTTGTCAATGTAGTTTTTATCGTCAGGTAGACTCAGTCTGAGACATGAATTCCTTTCCTGAACCGTCTCAACGAGGTAACCGTTAGCGCACGCTGCTACCCCTCCATGAAGAAGGCAGAGACACCTCATCATCAGCTGAGAGTAAGATCAGTAGTCCGAAATTTACTTCAAATATTTGTTAAATGTTCAAAGTTCTATTAGGGAGGTTTTGAATGTTCTAACATAGTTATGTTTCATCCCAAGAAGTCACATGATCATACAGTACATGGTAGTGTTTTGTGAGCACTGGGCGTTTCAGGAACGCAAACTTTGCCCTTTTGGATGTCATTGTGTATACACATAATTACAAACTCACATACATTGTAAGAAAAAAGCACAAATCAAACAATATCAGGGGTACTACACAGAGATTTTCTCAATACAGAAAGCCACAACCAGAAGTAAACAAGTGGTCTTACTTTAAACCGTAAATACGTCACACAGCTCCGTTGTAAATAAAGGCTGAAGGAGGAACGCTTCATTCTACTTATGTTGGTTTCACCAGCTTAGCTCTGCGGCCTTGTGGTGGAGTGTTCGCCCTTATACTAAACGGTTGTAAGTTCAAATCCAGGCCAGGTCAGTTACTATACTAACTGAGTACTTCTTTGGACTAAATACAAGCATTCTAAATTTAAAGTTTATAGATAGTATATAAAAAGTGAACTTCAAGTATTTAGTTATAGAATAAGCATAATTGTCGTACACCTGTAGGCACTCATGGACCCAGAGAGGATGTGTACCCTCTGTCCGATGGTCTTTGTGTTATTTGTTGTTGTTCTTTTGAAGTAAAAACACTAAAAGATTACAAAAACACAATGGAGGATCCTGCATCCGGACTCTTAGATTGTTGGATCTTATCTTAGAGATATGATGCAGATGATTTTTCATCAGTAATGTCAACTCGTAACCTGACGTTGAGCGGATCCTCTGCGCTCTCCTCCTTCAGCCTCTAACACTCCGCAGACGGAATTCCAGAAACTCGTCTGGTCGTTTCCGCCTCTTTTCCTCCATGTGCTTTTTTCCATCAGGGAGCGTGGAAGCATATGTCTCAGTGTCCCGGCTCGTCCTTCCTAATCAGGTGGAAAATGGGGCTGGGGCCACTTTGCCAGAGGCCGCCTCTCCGTCCTTGTTTGTCCCTTCCAGCCCGGAGAGCGTGGCGGCCGCCGCTTTGTCTGAATGGCGGCGGCACGCACCAGATTGGAGCAACTTCTGGTGTTTCATGCTGACGTGCACATGCAGCAGATGCCCTGTCCCCAAACAGGTTTCATGCTACCAGCCAGGGCGGGGGGAGAGGTCACCTCAGGGCATCCAGGAGGGCAGGATAGATTCTTCCCAGCTAGGATGCGGAAGGTCCTGGTGATGCTGCTGTCAGGGTCAGATGGAACTAGACCTGGATCATCGTCTTCTCCAATCAGGGTTCAGGAATCGGTTTAACATGAGATTTCACAAAGATTCAGAGGAATGCATTCTGAAAATCTGCTCATGAACACAAGGACGCATAAAACACACATAAAGACTCACAAACCATCCAAAAAGAAAACTACCAAACAGACTCACAAAGATTTACATTGATTTCACAAGCCATAACAGACTCACAAACCTTAAAACAGACTCAAAAATCTTCATATATTCTCACAAACCTTCACATAGATGCACAAACCTTCATAAACACTCACAAACCATCACACAGATTCAAAAACCTTCATGCAGACTGGCAAACTGACTCATAAACTAGTGCAAAGATTCACAAGGATTCGCAACTCATGATACACACCCACAACCCATTGCACAAACTCACAAATGCTCAAAAACAGACTCACAAACATTTACAGTGATTTACAACTCTTCACACAGACTTACGAACTCTAGACTGAATCCTCCGTTTCTGCATAGCAACCTTCATCTGCATCAGATATTTTTTCCTCTTCTACATTCTTTCCTTTCCTCTTCTTCATGTGTTTTTCTCTTCAGATAAAGTTTGGCTCGGTCCGTTGAAGTGTTAGCCTGCCAGGAAGTTGCGCTGCAACGCCTTCAGCCAAATGGACGTCTGCCTGTCTCACGTGCACACACAGCCATACGCGCGTCCTTTCTTTATGGGCCTGCTGCCCAACGCCACCTTTGGGCCCAATTACCAGGTTGTTTCTGTCTCTTGGACTGCGTTCCGGTTCCCTTTGGTGACGTCGTTAATGAGGTTCGGGCTCACGACCGCACGTCTCTCAATCTGTCAGCTGACCTTCTGTGTCTCTGGCACTCCCGCGCAGACAGGAAGTCCCTCGTCCTGGCAGCCGTGCGGCCGGTGGGACGGGGGCCGTGTTTGCCCCGCCAGTGCTCGCAGCACAGGGGGCCACAGGAGCCCGCCGAGCCTCCAGGCGCCGACTCAAACCTGTTATTTTCAGGTGACGGTGGCAGGAAGGCGCACGCTGCAAACGTAATTGAATCAAAGTGTGAGGATTTGGCTGGAAATCCTCCCAGAGAGCACAGCTGACAGATGGACAGGCTCTTCCTCCATGTAGGACGGCCCGCCTCATGTTGGGACTCTCACACTTCTGATTCTAATGAGGAAAACCGGGAACACTGAAAACACAGCGACAGAAGTTTGCCGGGGAAGAGAACAGGAATGACTTCCGCTTTTAGGACACAAATGTTTCCACTTGCTCCGCAGGTACTTCCTGACACACAAACGCATGTCAAAACTGAAAAGCTGTTGGTTAGGTATAATTAATAACCAGATTAATGGTTATTCAATAGAAAATCTTTAACATACTGTAATTTTTAATTCTAGCAGATTTTGCACTACTAAATACTCCTGGGAGCGACAGCAGGGGCTGATGGGAAGTGAAGTGTGGAGAACCGGGTAGTGCTAGAATTCTGGAGATTGTTCCAGCTGAAGGCCAGAAGGGGAGATGGGACTGACTCATGGCACATACTGTATATATTTACATGATACTATATACATACTGTATTTAAGTGCTATGGTAAATAATCCACAACAGTGATCTGTTAAATCTGATATGTAGTAGTGTAGAAAGAAAATTGAAGAAAATATCGATTCAGTAAAATATTGTTATACGTTATTTGGTGATACTTGTATCAATTTAAAATACTGCCTTGGGGATAATTAATTAATTATTTAAAAACATATACTTCAGTCTGACTTTTGTTTTCCATTTCCAAAATTACCAAAATAAAAGTACACTGAATTTGCTTTGGTGAAAGCAACTTGTTTATGAGATACAGTTACAGTATTTAAGTTCTGACCCACAAAGTCATGATTAAATCAATAGAAAATATTGTCTTGTACTGTTTTAGGATATATCAGGATACGTATTGTATTATGATACAGGTATTGTAATTCATATAGTGCCAGATACTTTCCAATACTCACCCCCATCGAAATCTTTATGTTTATTTTAATCAAAAACAGGTTTTTTCTTTAGATTTGAAGTATGTTTTAAGATTTATATATTGTTTGTTGATGTATTTCTATGTAATAATTATTATAAATACATATTTCAATTTCTACACTTTCATCAAGTCAAGGCGATATTTAATAGATTATTTAAAAGTTTAAAATAGTTTAATCTTACTTTTGTTTTCCACTTAAATATTTCCTAAATTACCAAAATAAAAACACAGTGGAATGCCTTTTGTTAAAGTAACTTGTTTATGAGATACAGTTACAGTGTTTAACATTACATAACATGTATTTTACAATTTTACTTTTGTGAAAAATGTATGGTTATTCAGATAGTTCTAAAGACTTAATTTAAATAAGTAGTGAAATATTGAGATATAATGGGATATGTATTGCATCATGATACATATGTATCGCGATACGTATCATATCGCCAGATTCTTCCCAATATGCACCCTTAATGTGTTGGCTATTCCACACATGACTAAAACGTGTACTTGTTTATATACAGTACATATGACATCTCCAAAAATGTTAACTTACATATTTAATCATGTTTTCCTTGTAAAAATATGAAGCAGGAGATCAAAATCTGTGTGGTAGAAGATTTATCTTTTTCAGAAAGGTGATCTGTTGTTCAGGTGGAGTGGTCAGACATCATCCTGTGCAGTTTCTTACTCTAATAGTGATCCACTGGTACATGAATTTAAAACTCTGAGATAATCTTGATCTGAAAACAAACTCCTCTCCTGATCGTTTTTTTTATTTTTTTTTTGCTGCATGCAGGAGGAAAGGCGTTCATGTTTCAAGTACGAGACCTGAAAGAGGGTGTGGTCGTCTACCACCACTCTGACAGCGACATCACCCACGACCACATTGTGTTCCGCATCAGCGATGGCCGCCACAGCATCCGGCACAAGTTCCCCATCAACATTCTCCCGAAGGACGACTCTCCACCTTTCCTCATCAACAACGTGGCAGTAGAGGTGCAGGAGGGCGGAGCCGTGCGGCTCGAGGAGTTCATGCTTCTCGCCTCAGACCTGGACTCCAGCGATGACCACATCCTGTTCCACATCGTCGCCCCACCTCGGGCGGGGCAGCTGATCAGGAGAATCTCCACGCTGGAGAACGGTGAGACTGTATGTAGCAGAAATGAAAAAGTTCCTCCATGTTTGGTGTATTGAAGCTGTTTGGTGTCTGCAGCCGTACCAGTGGATCATTTCCTGCAGAGGGACCTGACCCAAGGTCAGATCTTCTATCAGCACTCAGGAGAGGAGACATTTCAGGATTCCTTTGACTTTACTCTGGCTGACAGTCACCAGCCGCCCCACCTTTCTCAGACATATGTGAGTCAGAAGGTCTGACCAACAACATGATGACGTTTCCAGAAACCTCCTCAGACCTTTTGTGCTCTCTACATTCAGACCATGGTGGTCCACATCTTCCCTGTGAAGGACCAGCTGCCAGCGGAGGTTCCTGGCAGCGTCCGCTCGCTTACAGTTAAGGAGACAGAGGTCGTCTTCATCACGCAGGCTCACCTCCATTTCACAGACTCAGAGGACCCAGAAGCAGACCTCACCTTCATCATCACGCAGCCGTGCTTCAGCCCAAAGCATCCTGAGTGAGGAGAGCGGCCTGACCGCCAGGACGCAGAGAAAGAGGGGGCGCTGTCTTATGAATGTGCTGCTTCTTTCTTTTCAGGATGATGGACGCAGGTCGTCTGATCTACAGCGACAGCACTCACGCCATGAAGAAAGACCAAATGGTTCCGGGCCTGAAGTCCTTCACACAGGTGAGCAGTGATGGACAGTTTGGGGGTCACAGGTGAACAATAACACGGGACCCTCTGCAGTGGATGTAATCATTATTTCAATCAAAAGAAGGCAAAAGAAAATAAAAATACCTAAATAATGGAATAAGATGTCACTATGGACTATAGGAGTGGTGTCAATTAAAAAAAATAAATTCCCAATATATCCACCCCCCACCCCCCATCCCCACACACACACACCTTCCCCACCTTTTTCTCTCCCTTTTTTTTACAATGGAAGAAAAGGAATTTATAAATATATGACAATAAAAGTTATGAAAAAATGATTCTTTCTATGAGTACAATACTGACTAAAAAAGTTAATTTTTTTAGTTAGTTTGTGTAATTTAATGCGAACAAAGTTGTGCAATTACAAAACAGAGTAAAGCAAATTCAGCCAGATTCCTAGTGCCATGTCCATTCATTTCTCAAAATTTTCTGCTAACAAATGTTAAACAGGAAATGTTGGATCGTGTTTGGTAAAATACAAAAAGTTAATTGGGACATTATATATTTGAAAAAAAAAATGTGACTCTTTTGCTTGTAAAATTTTGAATTTTCCTCATAATTTTACATTATTTTCATTATGACTGTCTTTTTCTTTATAATTTGAAAACTTTGTTATTATAAATGTTTTACTTTTTTACTTATCATTTTAAAACTTTATTCTCATCAAGTTTTGTTGTTCTCCTCATACTTTTACAATTTTATTCTTGGAAACTGTGGACTTTTTTCTCATGTTATGACTTTATTTTCATTATATTTTGACTTTTTTCTCAAAATTTTATAACTTTTTCCTGTAAGAGGCAGGCTATTTTCTCTTTATTTTACAACTTTTTTCTAACATGATTTTAACTGTTGTCTCATACTGTCACAAACGGGCAGACAGCTGGTTCACTTGGAGCAGGATTATTAGTTCATACAGGGTCAGACAGGTAGAGGTCAATCCTGAGCATGAGATGATCCGAGTAGAGAGTAGAGTAGTCAGAGTCTAGGCGAGGGTCAGGGCAGGCAGCAAACAAACAGATGAAGCAGGGTCAGACACTGAGGATCGGGTGCTGAATGAAATGCTCAGTAATGCAGGCAGAGTAGCACAAACAATACTTCGCACAGAGTGAGGCTCTGCGTGTTGCTTAAGAGGCAGGTGGGTCTCTGAAGTGTGTGACCAGAGTGGGAGCGGATTTTTTTTCTCATAATTTTACCACTTAATCCTTGGGAAATTTTGACCTTGTCCCCAAAATTGTACGATTATATCCTCATAACATTTTAGACTTTTTTCTTATAATCATGTTCTTCTTTTCCGACTTCCTTTACTTTAGAAAACGCAGCAAATTACAAATTTCTTGTTCGCTCTGTGCCTTTTTATTTATCGCTTTACAACAACTAATCTTGTTGTTTTTCATTTTGTTTGTTATCTCTTTGAAACGTCGGCTAGCTGTTGCTGGTATATTTCATGCTGCTGAAGTACTGGGGGAGGACGAATCGCTTTCACATGAGATCAGTCTTAAGCCATTTCAGTGATTTGAGTTTTTTATGACACAGTTAGATAATAATGGGTGTGGAAATTATTTTTTATTCTCATCATGTATTTACACCTTTGTCTAAAGGTAAGTCCACCCCTGCAGGTGAGCAGCACACATCAAAGCTTCTTTCATTTTCACTGTATCTGTGTGGAAATCAAACATTCTGTTGAGGAAAAGAAAAAAATGTTCCAAAATTCTTTGAAGTGGACCAGCAGAAACTGTAAAGATTTCTGCAGACACTTCTTAAGGGGAAGATCAAGACATATATTTTTTGGAACACAGGTAAAACTGAAGTTGTGATTTTTTTTTTTTTTTCATTATTTTTGCAACAAAGGTATCAAATAATAATATGATCTCCTGACCAACTGTAAGAAAACAGTTGAAGATGACGATGTCCTTTCTTCTCCCAGCATGCAGTGGGCCACATGAAAGTGGCCTTCATGCCTCCCGTGGAGGACATCGGCATCGAGCCGCTCTTCGTGCAGTTTGTCTTTTCTGTGATCGACCAGCACGGCGGCACCATCTCCGGGCTGACCTTTAACATTACCGTCACCCCCGTCGACAACCAGAAACCGGAGGTTTGAGGTTTTGTCGTTCCTTCTTAATATTTGAGATGATCTCCTCTTCTCGTCTTCCAAATTTTCATTTTTTGGCATTTCAGGCTTTCACCAACTTGTTGCATGTGGAGGAGGGTGGCGCCACCTTTGTGACAGAGGAGAACCTGCTGGTCCAGGACCGGGACAGCCGAGAGGAGGCCCTGAGGGTGGAGGTCCAGAAAACCGCTCTTCATGGTCGATTGGAGCTGCAGGGTCGTGTTCTGCTGAAGGGAGACGTGTTCAGTCTGCAGGATCTGAGAGGTCTGCGGCTCCGGTGAGATAACGCCATCATCGTCGTTTTATGTCTGTAATCTAAACGCTGAACTGGAGTGACAGAGGTCACTTTGTAAACGATGAGAGATGATCCTTTGAATTAATGTGAAGGTTGGTTAAAAGGGAGGGGGAAGATGTACCTCTATACAGCCCAAAAAGAGAAAAAGTGTAGCTGATGGTCTCTTCCTGTTTTGCAGGTACGTCCATGATGACTCAGAGACCACCGAGGATGAACTGGGTCTGAAAGTGACAGACGGCGTGAACTACGTAGAGGTCGTCCTGCACATTCAGGTGAATCCTGAATCCTGAATGCTGGTGTTCATAGATGACATTCTCAGAATTCATAAATTCGCCAAAAGCTATTCTGGATCTCCACCAATAAACCTGGAATGAAACCATATGGGGGCAGTTTCCATGAAGGCAGATGCAAAGAGCTAAAGAAAATCATCGGATTTGAAGCTGACACCAAATGATATGTGGGGCTGTACGGCAGTCAGCGCTCTAACCTCACCGTCGTACAGCAGGTTCTCCTCGTGTATGTGTAGGTTCTTTCTGGGGACGTCCTGCCATGGTCCAAAAACATGCTTCATAGGTTAATTGATTACTCTTAATTGTCCCTAGGTGTGACCGTGAGTGTGTGTGATTGTGTGGCCTTACAACAGGCTGGTGTGGTGACCTGTCCAGGGTCCAACAAGAGCCTAACCTGGCTAAGAAGATGGATAGATGGATGGATGGATGGATGGATGGATGGATGGATGGATGGATGATTACAGATTGATGGATGGATGGACGGACGGATTATGGACGGATGGATGGATGGATGGATGGATGGATGGACGGACGGACGGATTATGGATGGATGGATGGATGGATTACAGATTGATGGATGGATGGATTACAGATGGATGGATGGATGGATTACAGATGGATGGATGGATGGATTACAGATGGATGGATGGTTGGAAACACGTGTGAATGTTAGTGTGATTCCCTGTGGTGACCCCTTAAAAAATTCCTTTATCCCACTTTATTCTAAAGGCTGTAGACATTAAGTGTTTATGATCCAAGATACAGGTAGGAGAAATGAGCATTTTTAAACGGGCTTTTTAGAAGAAGATCTGTTGCTCCTCCACACATATAGGATTAAGGTTTGAAATGTAATGTAACATGGACAGGTGAGGACACCATAAGAACCTCCTTACTGGACAAGGTTTGGCTTCCTGACTGAAAGCGCTGCCCTCTCAAAAGGTGAAAGTTAACTGATGAATGTCTGATGGTGTTTTCATTTGCTGGCTGGTCGTTCCTGTTGGTGTTCTGATCTAAAAGTTCAAGATCTGTTTGAGACGTGTCCGTTTGAGCTTTCACAAACTACTATAAAAGTTTTCTTGAAACGTTTGTTTCCATGTTTGTATTTGACTGTAAGCCAATAGCAGCTGATGTATCTGAGAGTGGATGTGCTGTGCTCCACCAGGTCCAACCCATAAATGATGAGCCTCCACAGCTGGGGCGGGGTCTTCACCGGGAGCTCACCTGTAAAGAGGGGGGGCGGATCCAGCTGACTGTGGACTACCTGTCCGCCACAGACCGCGACAGCGACGACATCAGGCTGACCTACATGCTGGCCCGGACCCCCAACAGAGGAGAGCTGCAGAGGGACGGACTCTCCGTGGACAAGTTCTCCCAGCAGGACCTGCTACAGGGACACATCTACTACCTGCACTCAGGTGAGTTCTGGCCATCTTAAAAATAATAAAGGGAGGTCGATGTCTTTACTGATGAATCTTTGAAAATGTTGACATAGGTGACACGAAAACTGACATTTTTTCAGGAGGTGAGATTGGTCCAGATCCCGTGACTGACATTGTCACGCTCATCATCTCTGATGGCGAGGCTGGTATGAAGGACGGCTGTTGCCATGGAGATCCCCCACCCCCACCTGTTCCACTCCACGGGACGCTTCCTGTTTATGACCTCAACATCACAATTGTACCGGTCAACAACAAGGTTCCCATCATCACTCTAGGTAAGACCAACTAACCCCTAAACACAATGACATCGATCCAGTCCAAATAAATGTTCCCCGTTTACTGCCTGCAACCTTCAACACTGAAAGAGCCATTCGGGTCGATTTGTCACCAACCAAAACCCAGTAGGAGCCACAAAGTCTTCAGTCACCTTTAGAAAAAATAAGATACTGATTTATATTGATGTTTTTGCTATTGACATGATACATTTAAATATATTATTGTTTTTTGGCATTAATAAAACATAAACATGCAGAGAAAATAGCTTTTTTAAAAATATGAAATAAATTATAACTTAACAGAGATTTGCATGACTTCCTTTCAAAACAAAAGACATCCTACACCACAGGATCATGTCAACACAGCAAATGCAGCAGGAAGTGTAAAGTTATCAATGATTTGAAAAAAATATATTTAGATTTTACTTTTGCTGGTGCATTATAGCCAAAAATTCATAAATATATCCAACAAAAACTAATTTAGAGCTAGTCAAGTGACTCCTACCATATATTAAAACCATGAGACACGCTTTAAATCCTTGATAGAAAATCTGCTTTGTAATCCAGTGGATTATGATTTAACGTAGTTGTAATTCTAATTGTCCTTACTGACAATAAATTGATTTTCTATGATAAATGAAGCTCAAAATTAAGTCCAAATGTGTCAGGATGACATTGATTAACTACAAAGGATTGATGGAGAATTACAGCTACTCTTGTTAGGATCCTCGTTGAATGATTCATACCTTCCTTTAACTGTTTGTGAATGAGTTTAACAAAGTTGAAGGTAATTTACTTAACTTTACTGCTTAATTATTTTGTCCTTTACAGTGGCTTTTTAAATATTTCTAAAATGGAGCCGCAGGTTTCAGAGTCCTGGTCTAATGGAAAACTATGATAGGTTAAATCTGTGAAGCAAAACTCTTCTTCACATTTTTTCACTTTTCTCAGACATGAACATTTTGACTTCTTCAAACAGCGACACTGAAAAATGTCACCCACAGCAATATAGTGAGGGAAGACTGTAATGTTTCTGCTCATCAACATTTCCAGAACCAGCTTGTCTTTACAACAAGAAGTACAACGATAACTCGTGTCTTCTTGGAGATGGTGACAGTTCTTCCAAACTGGAAGATAAACAAACTTTATTCAAAGACCAAATTGTAGGTACAGGTGTCAGATCATTTCAAATGTATAAAAATTGTGTTTTTGTGATTATAATCTTCAGGGTAGCTTTGTGAAGATCTGATGAGAGGTTTTAAGGATGTAGGAATTTTTAAGGCTGAAACACAAACCAGAAATGTCAGGTTCTTCTGCTCAAAGGCATCAAATCTCAATCCTCTCCAAATATTCTTGGTCTTAAGGCTTTAACATTGAAGTTCCAGTGTTTATGTACAATCGTCAAGCCGCTTTTCTTCTTCACAATCTACTGGATGTACGTTGATCGTGTTTTTACGGTTGAAAAGCTAAAGATTTTGTGTTTAAGCGTCACCGGCGATGTCTTAGGTGTCAAAGGGTGAAATTTTTTTTGACACAAAAATCATGGATTTTTAAAGTGTCTTCTTCTGAACCAAAGTTTCTAAACCGAGTGGAAGTAAACAGCAACAAACTGGATAATTTCTGGTTGTTTTGAAACTTCTGCCGGTCTTTATTTCCTCTTTGGGAGTGATTGTCAACATCCACGGCTGGCTAACAGGGTTGGCACCAACGAGTTTTAAGTGAATCCGTCTATTGTTCTCTGTTTTAACACACTCACACAGTCTCACAGATAATCTGTGTGTGTTTGACAGACAATGGCCGTCTTTTCAGAAACAAAAGAGGAGAGCGCCACAGCCGTCGTGTCGTAGCCGCCTCGGTAGCCGGATTAGCGGCACGATGGCGGACTCCTGATCCTGGCACGTCTGAGGCGTTTCCTGGTCTAATTAAGGAGCGGCGAATAAAGACGCTGCGTGAGAGCGTTACCTCTGTTTATCAGCCAGATCCAGCACTGTCTCATTAACGCTCACTCGCCTTGATGCAGGGACTCTGCCAACCCAAGAGCTGCGGAAGAAAGGTGGTCCGTTCATTAGCAGCTGAGAGGAGGGGGCTGCTAAAAACAACTCTGTGCTTTGCAACAACTTTGTAGTTGATAGTTTGGATGTTATCTGACGTCACTTCATCTTGATCTTTAGAAGAAAAAACTGGACCATCAGAACTCTGCAAACACTCTGAAGGTTCATTTATTCTTATTTATTGACCTTTATTTAACCCCATTGAGATTTTAAACCTCTTTTGCAAAGGAGTCCTGGCTAAGAGGCAGAGATTTAGTAAGAAAAATATATAAAAACAGTAAGACAAAACATTCAAAACACTGTTGCATCTTAACAATATAGAAAAATCTCAAATAAGAGGGTTTAGAACTGTTAAAAACTGACTGGTTCCAGCTCGCAGCTTCCACAGAATCCAAAAGGGTTGCGTTCATGGAGCTGATGTTCTTTATCAGTGTGCAGACTTTTGTTGCTGCACAACTTTGCTGTTCCTTAAGTGATAAAGCATCTGAGAAAAGACCATCGAGATCTTTGAAAAGCTGCACAAAAATGTGTAAATATTAAAAAAATTTTATACTGAACCCGTCATTCAACAGATAAGGAGATTTTTCATCTCAAGCTAAGTAAAACAGGCATTTTGAGCTTCTGCATTCAACGCCTGCACGTTCATGCAACACTACTTACGTTTTCACGTCTGTTTTCAGTAGGGCTGGGCGATACTGAGCATTTGAGTATTGATCCAATACCATTCTGATACCTGTCAATATTGCAGATATCGATATTTTTCATAAATTCGCTGGATGTGACATGAACCTAAAAAAAATATTTTCAATGGCCAGTGAATATTTTTTTTTTTAAGTTTCCCTTTTTTAACTACTTAAAAACATTAAAAACAGAATTAGGACAAAAGTTTCAATTAAATGGAAAATAGTTTATTAAAATAAAAACTTCTTGAAATGAAATAAAAAGTGAAGAAGTGAATACAAAACTGTCTACAAACCAAAAGAAACATGTTACTATGGTACAAAATCAAATCAAAATGTTTAGCAATTAAAAGAAACAAAGGGTAAATATATAAATAATTTTTAACTTCTTAGCCTTTAAATAGAACAGGAGAAAATTAATAACTCAGCATTTAAAAAGAGTGGAAATAATGTGAAGAATGAACGCCGCCTGCATGCATGCGCTGTGAGATCTGCTGCTGAGATCTGGAGAGAGTGGGGACTCAGGGACCCAGCTGGGTCCTTTCTGCTGATACAAAAAAGTGTTAAACAAGAAATATCGATATCTGTGTGCCGGTATCGATCCGATACCAACCTGAGATCGATACTGTCGATGTTTTTGATCGATCCGACCAGCACTAGTATTCACACGGCAGTTGAACGCACATTGAAAGGGAAATTAGGTTGAACTTTGACCAATCAGAGACTCTGGTTTGATAGTGATGGCGTCCTTTTTAATTCACAGAAGTGTTAACCGTTTGAAAATTGATCATAGAGGAGAAATTGATCATTTTGCCCGGCTGGTGTTGAGCCAAAGTATGTTCTCCCTGCCAAAATGTGTATCCCCGGTCTCAGCCATTGTTGATTTGTTTTGTTACAGTCATATTTTGTCCTAAAAAGTGGAAGAAGTAAGTGCATGATTACGACAAACTTTACTTTGTGACTTTTGTCTGAATTGTTTTTTTTTTTAATCAAATATTGTACTTAAACCCAGAGGGGGCACAGATTCTGTCAAGCCGCTGCTGATCCAGCCTGCAAGATTCTGTGGTCCCTCAAGAGTAAAAACAACAAGTATTGAATAATTGTCTGTTGTTACATGTGTCCATAACAAAGTAACTTTCATAAATTGCGTTTTTTATCCCAAATGACTCAAAAAAAGGTTTTTTCCCCTTTTTTTTAACAGAAGAATCTGTCATTGTTTTACATGAAATATGTGGCAAAACTGCAAATATGACAATAAAGCTCCAGAATAAAGTACAACAAACAAATCAATGATGTCTGAGACTGGGGACTCACATTCTGTTAGGTTAGCTTACACCAAGTCTTAGGTACACTGGAGTAGAGCTGTGAAAGGAAAACCCTGGATCAAGATTCACCAGATCTGCAGTCAACTGTAGGTGGCAGACATGAGCAAGCAAATAGTAGAAGTAGAAAAAGAAAAAACACAAGGACGTCGGTCCCTCCTTGTCCAGTGTGAACATCATCTGCTCCAGAACTCATGTTCAGAGCGTTCTTGAACGCTCTCTAATGTCCGTCACATGCGCGGTGTGAATGTAGCGTCAGACTTCTGCAGCTATTGTTCAAAATTGAAGTACATCACAGCAGATTTGGAATAAAACTGAAGAGTTTCTTTAAAAGTGAAGCAGAAAGAAAAGTCACATAAAAGTGCGACCGAGGTTTATAGAAGAGCTTCTGAACAAACGACTGAGCAGCGTTCTGCAGTGAATAAAGCAGTGGCTGAGTAGTAAACAATGGATTTTGTTTGTGTTTTTGTTCAGTAAACAACATTTCAGTGTTTTGTGTTAGTTAGAAACAGAGTTTTTAAAACTTTTGGTCAGATCTTGGAGGAGTTTGTTGTAATTTGATTGTTTCTCTCTGCTCTCTAGGTGAGAACCTGTTGGTGGTGGATGAAGGCTCCTACGTTTGTCTCTGTGGAGGCGTTTTGGGAGCGTCAGACCCAGACAGCCCCCCCGAGCAGCTCACGTTTCATCTGGAGACCCCGCCCCTCCATGGCTTCATAGAAAACACACTGCCGTCAGACGGCTCAGAGAAAAGCAACGCAGGAGTGCCAGTGGGTCAGTGGCTGTCAGAGAATCAATACAATGATCACTTGATCCTCAACTTGATTATTATTCATGATTGTTGACATGATTGTCACCTCATCGTAAATGAGAAAGATAATGACTATCAAAGATCAATTAGAAGAAACATTCAGCTTTTTTTCTGGTTAACATCATAGTAAACATGATGATCGTGAACTTGATTGTCACGTCATGGAAACATCATCAGGAAAAAGTTTTAGCATAAACAATCCATGATCATAAACAATCCTCAACACGACTTCCACTTTTTTCCCCAGAATCCTTCAGTCTTTCCCACCTGACCTCTGGCTTCATCAACTATGTCCAGTCTGAGCACAAAGGGGTGGAGCCAACTGTTGACCAGCTGTCCATCAGTGTGACTGACCGTGTGCACACGTCTGCTCCAGTCCTGTTTTACATCATCATCAATCCAACCAACGATGAAACTCCTTCTCTGATGTTTGCTAACTTTAGCGTGCGTTCTCTTCAGACCCACGGAAGTCACAGAAACAGGCTCTGGACTGATGCTGTCTCGTCCCCCTGCAGGTCAAGGAGGGCGGGTTGAGGGAGCTGACTCCCTCCATCCTGGATGGATTTGACCTGGATACCCCTCCAGATGTGCTGACCTTCACGGTGGAGCGGGGGCCGGCTCACGGCAGTCTGACCAGCAGCATCCGTGGTTCAGATATCAGCCGCTACCAGCAGATGGGGAAGGAGCTTACGCAGAGGAGTCTCCACCTGTCCTCCTTCACTCTGCAGGAGCTCCGACAAGGTGGGAGGCAGGGACTGGGTTCATGCTGGGCCGGTTCTGATGCTAACATCATATGTCCTCTTGGTTTCTCTCCCTCCTCTGGCACCCCCTCGCCCCCCCACTGCAGGCATGAAACTCTCGTACATGCATGATGACACGGAAACCCTGGAGGACTCCGTGGTGCTACGGCTGACAGATGGCATCCATACAGTAGAGGGGACAGCTCAGGTCACCGTGATGCCGGTCAACGACAACAAACCACGACTGCTCAAGTACGTGCACTCGAGCACACACGTGTAGAAACATACACACGTGCAGAAAACATGCACAAAATCATGCAGAAGCACACATGCACACATACACACACATGCACAAACACACACCAACAAACATGCAAATATACACACACACGAGAGGAAACATACATGCACAAACATGTATGGATAGTGGGGATGCAGCCATTTAGTCACGATTCGATTCACAGTTTCAAAATCACAATTTTTTCAAATTT
The DNA here is from genome assembly GCA_003999625.1 of Oryzias javanicus. NCBI lineage: Eukaryota > Metazoa > Chordata > Actinopteri > Beloniformes > Adrianichthyidae > Oryzias > Oryzias javanicus. The sequence continues at coordinate 34,752,392 of CM012440.1, read as the reverse complement.
TTTTTTCAACTAAATTAATTAAAGGTATTTTAAGGCCAAATATGTTTTCTTTTTGCCCCTTACATCAAACTAACGGAAAGGATTCAATACAAACAAACAATATTACATAATACTGAAATGATCACAAATCCTTCCGTACTTTGTTCATGTTGTGTTTCATGTGACGGACAAAAGTTGTGATGTTTTCTAATGTATATTTTTTATTATTTTTATTGTGACGCATGCACTACAGGAAAATACGCATCATCACCCTATACAATGTTGTTGTGCTGTTATTTAACTTAAATAGAACTGTGAAACACAAAATAAACGTTTGGTCCTCTCTCCTCACAATAACACTTTGTGTTATTAATATATAATAATATTACAATTTGTGGATTGATTTCAACATTCTAAAATAAAATGAAATGTCCAGGGAAAATGACAAACTTAAAAAAAACAGCATAAACCAATAAAGCCTCAGTTCTCCATGTTTTCCACTGGTTAGTTGGTGGAAGACCAAGTCTTTGAGGAGCCGATCAGGTTTTGATCTTCTCTGTTTTAGAGGTTCTCTTATGTGTCTGTAGAAGTTAGTCATGGAGGAGGTTCTACCTGGAATTATTTTCCTGCAGATTTTAAATTCTTATCCATTTCCAGAGTCTCTCTCTGTCTTTCTCTCATACTCGGTTCATGACGAACCGCTACGCAACCGCACGCGCTCAGTGCACCCCCGCTGCGTCCGCAAAGGTCACGGTAGATTGGTCAAAGTTGCAGTAAAGTTGTGGTGAAAATAAAAAGCTACAGAGCGCAACAAATCGCTGAGTTTGGATGAATTTGCGTTCACAGTTGTGATCACAACATCTTGAAATCCTGGAGTGTGTGAATAGAAGAAGATTCTCTTCCTGCAGATACCTGTGTGAGCGTGCTGCTGCGCTGTGGATACCAGCTGCTGAGCGCACGTGCATAAAGCACCTTGAACCAGGTTGAACATTCAGCACACGCTCAGTGCGTGCCCGGTTTGTGCGTTGAGCTCAAGACCCGACCATTGATGTGAATAACAATGTTCTAATTGTTACTTAAAAACTCACCTAGCAACGCAGAGGTCCGGAATTTTGGTGTGCACGCGTTTCCATTGACTTTCATTGAAAGTGTTCGCTTGATTGCACGATCGAAGAACATTTAGGCAAGTTTTAATAGTTCTTTTTTTTACCGATTCTCATCCATACATCCCTAATGGATAGACATGTATGCAGAAACACACAAATACTGATAAACTTCATTCTAACTCTGAAGCTAAACTCCTTGAATTTTCCTTGGACAAAAAAATCCTCTAACTGTTGGGGGATTTGGCCCTTACAAGTACACACACACACACACACTATGTCCTTTTAAGATCCTCAATTCTGAAATGTTTCCTCCTGAAACTAAACCAAACTCTCAAAGTCCTGTTCCAAAGTGAAGGCCTGAACGTCCTCGTCTGTGAAGCTGTCCTCACACTGATAGGTGGAGGAGTTCACACACACACACACACACAGTGGTGGTCAGAGGCAAAGCTCTTAATCTGGTAAACACAACCTCTGTGGAAATATAGAACTGAGAGGTCAGAGGTCACAGGGAGAGACCCTCACCCATTCGTTGCCTGATGGTCAGAAATGTCCAGATGTGTGAGACTCCAGTCACATGACTTGACTCAAGTCAGACTTGAATCACACATTTGAGGAGTTCTAGTTTGGCTAGTTGTCCAACCAATCCTATACTGCAGTTTATCTTAATAATGGATGAAGCTAAGCGATGATCAGCTGACAGCTGTTGCTCCGCACACAGCATGCACTGCACTAAATTAAATATAACTTTTGAAACTTTTGAGTAAACCTTTTGAAAATTTGAAAAAAGAAAAGTTTGACCCAACCCAACAAAAAAAAAAATCAAACAAAAAAATATCATGGAGCAGATGTTGGGGGTGAATTAAACAGGCCAAGTCTCTGTGCTTGTGTGGATGGCAACCCCACCCCCCCCCACCCCACCCCCCTACTCGTAATATTTTCAATTGAACGAATAATTTTAGAATTTGCATCCTTGACTGGGCTCCTCGCCGTCCCACTGCCTTCCTCCCCCTTGCTGTCCCCCGCTCAGCTGAGGCTGCGTGGGCGCGGCGGCGAGCTGGTGCTGTAAAGGCTGCCCAGGCAGAAGTAACACGCAGACTTGGCAGATGCCGCGCTCCTTGTTGTTGCGTTTCCTGCAGGATGGACGTGGCAGCTTCGCTCCTGCGTGGATTTTAGTTCCAAGTGAAAAAGCAGCCAGATGGTTGCTGATGTTCAACACCCCCCAACAAAACGTGTACACGCCACCACCACCAGCACCACCAACCCAGACCCGAACGGTCCCAGTGGCGAACTTCCTTCTATCCTGCTTTGAGCTGTCAGACTGGGACCTCAGAAGATGGAGTTCTACTGGTGGAAATGCTGCGTGTGCAGGAATGAATCGTCCTCCCGCTCCACAGAAAAATTAGGACAGGATTAAAGTCAAAGCATGATCCCCCCAGGATAAAATCAAGCAGCAACCCCAACACTTCTGTGGAAACAATCAGAACAACAGAAACTAACTTCATCTACAGATGTTTCACAGATAACCTGAAACAAGGAAAAGTTGATCTGAGATCAGAGGTTTGCAACCTTTCAACACTTAAAGAGGCATTTGGGTCAATTTCTTACTGACCCAACATAAGTCTCACTGCAGTCTTTAGGAAAATAAAACACTGAATTATATTTAGTTGACCTTTGTGATAAATATTCTTTATTTGTAACATACATGAAATATACATAAAGAAAAAATAGCCTTTTAGTTTATTATCTTTGACAGAGGTTAACATACTTCCTTTCAAAATAAAAGACAGCATTGGATCATTTCAATGTAGCAAAAGTAGTAGTAGATAGTAAAAGAAAAAGTACTTTTACCATCTGTAGTGCACCTCAACCAGACGTTTGTGAATCTAACAAACCAAAACAAAATGTGATTTAATCAAGTGACCCTTACAGTATTTTTATAACCATAAGGCGCATTTAAAATTCTTGAATTTATTAAAAAATAAAACTTTTTTATATAATAGAACTTTTTTTAAAATTATTAACTCTAGAACACTTTCACTATAAAGTGTTACACCATCACTTTTTCTGTGTAATTTTTACACGATATAGTATGCCCAATAAAAAGTATTTCTAAGGAAAAATAGATCAAAATATGATGAGTGATAAATTAGAGTATTTTTGTTTTGTTAGATTGTCAACTTTGGTTTAAGAAATAAAAAGGAAAATAAAAACATAGGAAGACATGCTTGAAAATTACTGAAAAATTAAGAATTTGAGGACAAAAATATTCCTAAAAAAATAAAATAATGATACTGGAGACCTTGCCTTTTGTCATCCCTTTCTGTGACATGTTAGACTTTAACTAGGGACCGATGACACTCTAAAAATGCAGCATATTGCAAATATTTACAAATAGTTTAGCTCAGGTGAAAATCCCCTATAGCGATAGTGCTCTGGGGTTAAAAAAAAAACCTCATAAATTCAGATTGAGTTACAATTATTTTGCTTTTACAATTATTGTTTAAAATGAAAAACATTTGATTTTTCTGTAACCAGAAAGACTCAGTGGAGGGGTAATAGATCTACCTGTAGTTCTGGAGCCTCAAGTTGCAGAACCTTTACCCAGAAGGTGTTAGATCATCCAGAATATTCCGCTTTTAAAAGTGGAAATGATGATCAGTCACTCCAGGATTTTCATGATGGCTTCCTTCAGACTTTTTGATTTTATGTACTTTATAAAAATAAAATTCTAAACCTCCAAAAGCCCCACCATTGTTCTTAAATCCTTAAATCATTCTCACAGCTGCAAGAACACTTGTTTTTGCCCCCACATGACATACAGATCCTTACAGAAATTCCAGAACAATCCAAAGTGGGAAGTGAACCCACTAACGTGTAATCTCATTTTGTTAGTTTGTCTGAAAATCAAGCACCAGAAAAGACTTTATTTCTGTACTGTATACTAGAACATTGATGACACAAACAATACCCGACATACTGAACACAGAGGAAACTTGAGATGAAAGTACTTTTAACAGACGGGGGAAAATGCATTCACCGACTGTCATAAAGGAATTGGAAGTTAACTTTGACTAAAAAAAAACAACAAACAAACAGGTGTTTTAGAACGTCCCATGAGATTGACTTTTAAAAGTACTACTTTAAGGTGATAGAATGTTTCATGGTTGTTGGTGTCAGACGAACTGGTCTGAGTATTTCAGAAATTGCTGATCTACTGGGATTTGCTCCCACAACCATCTCCAGGGTTTACGGAGAATGGTCAGAAGAAGAGAAATTATGCAGTTTTGTGGGCAGAAATGCCTTGCTGATGCCAGCGTTCAGAGGAGAATGGCCAGACTGATTCCAGCTGATAGAAAGGCAACTCAAATAACCACTGGTTACTATGTGATGATTTCATGTCAATGTGGATCAAACTCTGAGGAATGAATCTGACACCAAGGATTAAGGCAGTTCTGAAGGTCAAAGAGGTTCCAACCCTGTACTAGCAAGGGGTACCTGGCTGGAGAGTGTACGTGTATGTGACAAATACAATTTGAATAAAAAAAAAAGTAAATCCTGAATGACACAAAACATGCATACAGTATCAAACAGGGAGAGTCTTCAAGAGAGAGAAAACTGCAGCCATTAGTTCACTTCATTATCAGATTGAATTATTTTTTGTTTATTGATCTCACAAGTTAAGATGAAGGAGCTTCTCTTTGTTGGTGTTTCAGGAACGCGGGTCTGGATGTGAACTTTGGTGAACTCAGAGTCATCTCCAGTTTGACACTAGAGGTCGAGGACTTGGACACGCCCCCTGACCAGGTCTTCTTCATCCTGAATACTGAGCCCAGATTTGGAAATTTGCAGCTCAAGGTAACATTGTCTGTATACTCGTTTGTGCAGATTTTAGTCAGAAGTACAAAGCTTTCTCTGCTCTTCGTCTGCAGACAGAGTTGGGTTGGGTCAAACTCTCAGCGGGTCAGAACTTCTCTCATGACGACGTGGAGATGAACCGTCTGTGGTACAAACACGGCACTTCCGTTGGCGCTGGTTTCAGAGGTCACGACAGTTTCCGCTTCACTCTCAGCGACTTGGACAACCAGGCGCCGACTCAGACCTTCTTCATCTCCATCCACAGGGTCCACAAAGGTTTGCACTGACCCACAGAACCTGACGATCCCAGAACTGGGATTGTTAAGTCCATGTGAGCTTCATACGAACCTGAAAATAATACACACTCTCTCTTCGGGTCATACATTATTGAGCGCCTCCTTCCTGCCAGTTTACCAGTCGGGTGAACACGCACAGTGTTGGGGGGCCCCGGCCCTTCTGGCACGGGGCCCTCTGATCCTAAATGAGAGGAGGTGAGAAACGTTCGGCCCCCTCAGCGGCTGAATAATTAACATGGTTGGGGGGGTGCAGCAGCTGTGGACTTGTCTCCTCTGGGTGCCTCTTGTCAAAAAACACCAGAGTTCCTCTGGTTCTCAGGCTGAACTGAGGTCTTCTGGGTCAACTAAAGATGAAAGGAGTTATTTATGTGGGGAACCTCTATGTCTTAAAGAATTATTATGTTTTTTTGTTTTTTTTCAGTAAAAACATAATTTGGGTTTGGGACACACTGTGGTTTAAATTCTGTTTTTTGGAGGATCATTCCGATGATGGAAGACATAATATAGTGATGATTAATCTTAAAATTGAATTCCTGAGTATTTCTTTATTTAAATAATTGAGAATCAGGAGGAGACAAAAACAAGGCTGAATTGTGACAATATTACTCACCACTTTTGTTGCATCTGTAATATCAGTGTTGGGTGGGAGGGGCTGTAAGCTATCAGGAGAGAAAATCAAGTGATGAATGATGGGATTTGAGTATCGGCTTAGTCCCACCCACAAATCAGAGGTGATTTTCTTGCCGCTCTGCAGAAACTATATTCTAGAAAGCGACACTTTTTTGCCTAAAAATGGGATAATCATAATCAAAAGACCACTGGGAACACTTAAAACACATGAAAACATGTTGGGAGTGGGACTTTAAGTCTTCGAGTGGTTAGGACTGGGTTTGGTCCGTTTCTGGATGTTCTGGATGCTTTAAAATGTTGTCTGGCTTACTTTGTAACAAAGCCTTTGATCATGCAGTTACTGTGGACTTTCTCTGAATCTCAGAATCAGTTTCTGGATCCAGTTTTTGAATCGCTCATATGTTATCAGGTTTTGGACAAAAATAAAAACTTTTTCACATTTTGGTGTTCAAAATATTTTTAAAACTTAAGGTTGAATTTCATTTTCTTTCAATTCTTTTCTTAAAGTCGAAAATCAAATGTTTAGTCATAAAAAATAAGAGGATTTTTCCACCCCTGAACTTCCTTCACGGATCTTTCTGGTTTCCCTCCAGGTGAGATTGTGCTGCGGAGTGAGCCGGTGTACCTGAAGGAAGGGCAGCGAGTCGTCCTGAACACTGACATACTGCTGGCGTCTGACACAGCGGGCCGACCAGATGAGCTGATCTTCAAGGTGTTGGTCCCGCCGCAGCACGGTCTAGTTCACGGCGTTCAGCAGCCGGGAGTGCCGCTGACCAGCTTCACCCAGCTGGATGTGGCTGCGCACCGAGTGTGCTACACCCACGACAACAGTCATGACGGCGAGGTCGACTCATTCAGGTGAAGAAGAACACACCCTCAAGTCTGCCTGAATCTTGTTGGGGGTTTTTCAAAGGGCTAAAGTGACTCCCAAGGGCCAATTGACTTAAAAAAGATCAAATTTGTTACGCAGAAAATATAGTGCATAAAATATTCCTCCTCCGCTCTATTCTGATGCATCCAGATGCGGACTAATAGATCCATGAACAAATTTGTTTTTCCAAAAAACGGCATGAGATTTTTTGTAATTTGGGCTAAAAGACCACTGGAAACACTTTGAGAATGAACAAAAAGATGGTGGCAGTGGGACTTTATTCAGAACGATCAGGTCATAGATATAAGTTTGAAAACAAATCTGTCTGAGTGGATCACATGATGCAGGTATGTCTGCGAGATGCTGCTCAGCAGGAAGGTCCGCTCATATCAGGAGGATAAACTACACCCTTTCTTCTGAACACTGACAGGAGAATATTACTGTTTTCCAAAAATGATAACACAACATTTGGCCGAGAAAAGAGGGCTGAGCTGGGACAAACAAAGGCTGGGCGTCAGGAGACTACAGCCTTTCTCTGCTGCAGTATGTCGATCTGCTTTTCCAGCCAATTTGGCAGCGGCAGGGTTTTTAAAGAGGAGGGGGAGGAAGGGGAGCACGCTGGTGTGTGCAGACCCCGGGTTTGTCACCCAGACCTGCGCTGCCCAGAACGGCTGGCTATCTGGCTGCAGAAGAACCATCAGATCACAGCCAAGATCAGAGTCAGACACGGCAGGCGGAGAGCAGCCAGCTTCCTTCAGAACCCGCCTGCAGCGTTCTGGATCAGCTGCAGGCTTTTCACAAACATTTCAGCCTGAGAAAAGTGAAAAGGGGGGGTCAATCCTGAAGAAACACACGCTGCTTCAGACAGTAGATGATGACCGATCCATGCATGACTCAGCAGACGTGGTCGCTCAGAAATGACTTTACAATATTTCAGAGCTGAGAGTTTTTACTTTTTCTGAGGTCAAATTCCAGTACTTTTATGGTCTGTTTTCAAGTTTTTACAATTGAAACTATTTTTTTTAATCAATAACAAAGTGTGGCTTTTGAGTTAGCAGATGAAGAAACCCCTCTAGAGATCATGGATGAGAAGCTTGGCAGTTCTAAACACTTAAAGAGCATCACAGAACAGGCAGAGCCCAGCATAGAGCCCTGTGGCACCCCTCACTACCTACTCCGTCACAGAGACTCAGAAAAAAGTGTAGGTCCGAGCTGCAATCCCCCCTCCATGTGAGCATGTCATGTCATGTGAAGGACTCAAGTGCACTTGTCGTGTGTGTGTGTGTTTTGTGTTGCCGTGACAACAAATGATAAATGAGCATTATTAATAACAGCAGCAACGGTCAGTCGGACCACTAGAAAACACGGACGCTGCTGTGGCCAGATGTTCAACCAGAACTGTGTGTGTGTGTGGGGGGGCCCGGGGGGCAATTTGTCAGCTTCAGAGCAGAGAGGCAGATTGTGTTGCCACATGGTTGCAAGGACAAGAAAAAGCCCCCACCCTGTCAGTCATCGCTTTGGCCCTCCCGTCGTGGAGCAACAGGGGGCGCTGCTGAAAAAGTGATTTTCTGATTGTTTTTGTACAGTTTTGTCATCACCAACGGAGACTCATCCCGCAGCGGCGCCCTCGTCTTCAACATCCAGCGCAGCGACCGCATCCCCCCCAACCTGCAGCGTAACGGCGGCCTCCGGCTGAGGGAAGGCTCCACCGCACCCATTAACAGCCAGCACCTGCAGCTCACCGACCCTGATACCACCGCCGCCAACCTGACCTACGTGGTCACCCAGCTGCCCCGGTACGGTGATCTGCTGCTGCGAGGAACCCCGCTGACATCAGCGGCGCCGCGCTTCTATCAGAGGGATGTGGACGAGCTGAACCTGGCTTACCGGCACAACCCGAACAGCCCAGCAGAGATCGACAGGTTCCACTTCCTGCCTGGAGACGGAAGTAACCGAGGGTACCTGGAGTTTGGACAGCTGAGGGAGGAGCCTGCTGTGTTCCACATCCAGGTGAGCCTCAGACTGACAGAATCCATCTCATTGGACAAACATTGTTGTTCTGATTTAATGGATCTTCTGCTGTCCAGTTCTGGTAAAGGTGCAGACTCTGCTCTGCAGTGTTTTGTTCTGTTTTTTTTTGTACAAAATGCCATCAAGTAGATCTTAGGTCAAAACTAGGTCCTGATCTGCAGCATGTTGCTGTTAGGATGAAGCTCCTGCTGATAAATCGCCCACCAGCAGATGAACCGAGCACCCCCTCCCATCACGGGTTACCTGCTCACACAGGCAGCCAGGTGGCGACCACGGCCGCTTGGGGCCTGTGAGGCCTGGTGGCGGGGCTGCCTGTCATTGGTCCGTGTCATCTTACAGGCGCGTGAGGTGACATGAATTTTTCATGGAAGCAAACATCTCGGCTCACGTCATCCTCGTGGTCCAATCATGGAGGTTTTTAGATAACGTTTGGATCACCTGGACTTTGATGTCAGGAAGGTTCTGACTTTGAAAGGATCAAGTTTAACGAGAAAACCTCTTCAATTTCTGTGAAAAATGATTTCTAGTCAGGTTTGAATTGACTCTTTTGTTTTTGAACTTCCTGTCTGTAAGACATGAAACGTTCAGGTTTCAGCTAATGAAGCAGAAACAGGAGAGTGGCTCATCAGTGAGTCAACAGTGACACCTAGTGGCAGCAGGGCAGAACTGCAGCGCATGCCCAAGATTCATATTCATGCATCAAGTTACAAATATTTATTCCATATCAAAGTCCATGCAGTATATTTTGGGTTCATTACAACAAATGTGAGCATTTTTCAATAATCCACTGTTTGTCCACTCACCTTCAGTTTGATTTTTTTTTTTTTAAGATAACCTGTACTGCTACATTTGAGATGTGATAATAATAACACTGCTGTATTTTTTTAAATCTAACCTCAGAGAAAAGTCAGGTTCAACTACTTTATGGTTGACAGGCAATCATAACATTTGTTGCTGCTCATGCAAGTTGGAACTGTAGACCTGTACGCCCTAATTGATAGTAACTGTCCTAATCACTCATTTAGTTACACCACTTACACACACGTTCATCACAAATTACCACCAGTTTAGAAAGAATAATCCGCCATTTGGTGATATCTGAAACAAATCCACCAGGATCTGTTGCCTCTCCCTCAGGTGGATCGTGTGGACCGAACCCCTCCCACCCTGACCATCAGGCAGAGCCCTAGCAGCATGGTGGAGGTGAGAGGTCGGCGTTCCGGCATCTTCATCACCAGCAGACACCTGCAGGCCTCTGACCCCGGCAGCTCAGCGGAGCAGCTCCAGTTCTCCATCAGCAGACCTCCACGCCACGGATACCTGGAAAACGCCATCACAGGTAGAGGGGGGCGTTTTCTAAATGAATATTGGCTTCACTTTGGATTTGCTGCAGAGCTGTACTGCACTGCAAGTGACCCACATTCTGAAGTGTTTCAGAATATAATTGTGGAACATTTGAAGCTGGACTTTTTGTGAGCTCTTCAGGAGTAGATCCTCAGGACAAGGATCCTCCATGCCTCACAGAAAGTCACGATGAAAAGCACAGAGTTCAGGGTAATGAAGCAGAAACATGTTCTTCTTATCAGACACCTGCAGATCTTCCATTTCTTTATCTCCACAAAGAGACAAACCTCCTTTTACCTAAGAAGGAGCTTTCATCAGAGGTTTTTCCCACACAAAAATGGCGGTCTGAGAGCGTGTTTATTCACACATTTTATGCTGTCATGTGGGCATGGCCAAAGGGGGAACACTGGTTCCAAGTTGCCTCTTCTGGCTTTGGAAACGTCAAAGATGAAAAAAAAAAAAAAAGAACTGTCCGTCTTCAGATGATAGGTTCCAGATTTCCATCAGATTGGATGCTCGTCTGAGGAAACTTGTCAAGTCGTGATGGTGACATTTTCCACGTTTTGCCCCTCATCCTGCAGGAGCGTTTATCAGTAGCCGCTTCACGCAGCGGGACGTGGACCAGCGAGCTCTGCTCTTCATCGTCCCTGCCGACGTGGAAGTGACGAGCGACAGCTTTGAGGTCCAGCTGAGCGACGCGGCAGGAAACAGCGTTCCGCCGCAGGTGTAAGTACTCTGTGATGCAAATCCTCTGCGGGGCTGGAACCTGGTGGGCCTGCCTGGCTCTGAGGACCTCCATGTGTCTCCTGCAGACTGGAGCTGTTCTGGTCTCGGGTGGAGCTGTCAGCAAGCTGCTACAGAACATGCGAGCTGGCAGGAACTCTTCAGATCCAGGTCCAGCGCAGTGGGAGGAGCTTCGACCCAGCGTATGTCGCCATCCAGGTGACTGCTTTTTAATGTAAAGATTTATTTCGTTTGGAGGTTTCAGAACCAGGTAAGCTAAACATCTAACATCTGTCTTCAGGTTGCACTCTATGACATGAAACTCTACAAAACTGCAGATTCATAAAATGGATTTTAGTCCATGTATTTGTATCTGCTTCCTCTGGTTTTATGAAAGATTACCGATGTTGTCCTGCAGGTGGAGGAAGGATCAGCCAAACCAGGCAGAGACTTTACTCACAGCTCCGCCGCTCTGATTCAGTTTGATCCAGGTCAGACTCCAAAAAGAAGCCGTGACTCTTGAGAAACACGATCCAAATTCTTCTCATCTTTCTGGTTCAGGCGTCAACTTAAAAACCTGGAACATTTTCCTGATCAACGATGGTCTGGAAGAGAACCACGAGACCTTCACCGTCTTCCTGAAGAACCCTCAAAACGCTGTTCTAGGACAGACGACATCTGCCACTGTGGAGATCATCGACCCGAGACGAGGTGACACAGATCAGACTGAAAGAAAGAGAGGTGTTATCAGATGTTCTATCATAACCAAACAGCCCATTATACCAGGGGGTTTCAACACAGAGATAAAAAGATATCATCTTACACAATTTATGTCTGTGTGGATCATTTCAAACAGGGAGAAGTTTTTCTTTTTTTCTCCTTAAACTTGTGACTTAAAAAGATGGACAACCAGTTGTTTATGTTTGTTTAGAGTTTTGAGGGGTGACACAATGAAACCAAACTCTGAGGATTCTCTGTAATATAAAGTCCCACTCCAATCATCTCTTGATCTGTTATAAAATCGTTCTCAGCGGTGTTTCGATTATGACTATGACGTTTTTAGCTTAAAAATCATTCAAATCTGAATCGTTCTATTGGACATATTGTATTTTCTGGAGTATAAGTCGCAATGTTTTCCACAGTTTAGCCATATATTCAGGAGCAACTTGTTGGTCCGTGTTTTATATTTTTTTATTTTTTAAATCAATAGGCTAATAAACTTGTGATTTTCCCAGTAAACGTGGTTGTCGTTTAGCAGTTGTTTCCTGTACCAACCAATAGAGGGCGCTGTATCTGAAGTATTTGCTAGTGACAGAGGCAGAAGAAGTGTCGTCAAAAAACAAACATTGAATTGGATTGTTTTTCTCTTAAACTTTGATATTGTTCTTAAATAGATCAAAAGATTTGCATTATTGTATTTATTTATTCTTTTAGCTACGCTTGACTTGGTTTATTTGTTCTGAAACTTCAGACTTTTCTCCAAAAAGTACGACTTATATATGCTTTTTTCTTATTGATTAGACATTTTTTGCTCTTATTGTCCGGAATATATGGTAGTTTCTTGCAGGAGTTCATTAGAAATCCACCTCTGAGTTTGCCCGGTCCCTATTTCCCATCATGCCTTTGTTTACATTAGGGCTGCACAATCAAGGTCCTCAAGATCTACCACCCTGCCTGTTCTCCAGTTCCCTCTGTACTGCTCTCTGATAATTAACTGGCTCAGGTTTCTCCTCACTCTGATTGACTGAACAGACCTGATCCAGATAATCAAGAGAGATGGAAAACTTAAATAACCTCATTTTCAAACGACATTCTCTTGTCTGCTCCTGATTAACAGGGATTTTAAAAACAAGACTTAAAAAATCTTAATATAAAGATTATATACCATATACCAAGGGATCTAATAAGAACAATAGGAACTTTGAAAAAATATATGAAAACATTCTGACTATTTACAGACTACTTACATATCTGTAAACCAAAGCGTTCTAATGCCAGGGATCTATTTGGAACAAGATGTATCCCTATAAATATTCATGAAAACAGTCAGAACCATTACTGACTAAGATTGTAAATATAAGCTTCCCAGTGCCAAGGATCTATCAGGGACAAGTATCCATGATGTCAAAAATAAAGTGTATCTGAAAACAGTCAAAACAATATCAGTGGATTTTTTTTAATATTGGTTTGGCACCAATATCTCGCCCATCCCTAGGAGAAAGCCATACAAATAGAGTGGACTCAGACTCTGTCTCTAAACTACAATTGGCCTGACCATGCGACCACTTTGCCCTGATTTCTGCCTGCCAGGAAGGTGCAATCCAGAAGACACAGAAGTGAACAAGGACCGGCGACCTCCTACTCCTCATCGTCCTGACCCCACCCCGCCTGACCTAAAAGAGGAGGAAGACCCAGTCATTGAGGTGGAGACAGAGATGCTGTGGGAGGGGGATCTCTTCCCGGCCAGAGGGGACGTCCCGGACCGCCACCCCCTCCTGGACTCTGAGGTAGAGCCTCAAGACCAGGCGGCTTCCAGCTACAGAAGAACCCCCTACCACGAGGGTCGCCAGCTAGCAGACGGGGGCGCTCACCGCCTGATGCAGGGAGGTCAGAAGGTGACTACAGCTGACAAAGGTCACACCATCACTGCCTGGAAAACATGAAGACACGCCACAGAGCTTCCTATCAGGAAAACATCTTCATCAGATACACTACAATGAGCTTTTAGAATGGAAAGAAAACCCACATCATGACTCTACCACCACCAAATGAACCATTCTTATCTGGTTTACTTGAATCTTTGTATATGTGGTGTAATTCTGGTGGTCTAGCGATAACTCCTGCTGCCCCAGGTTCCTTTCATAGAGCTTTGTGCTCTTAGTTATTATGTTTGGGTTGGTTGGTTGGCTTAGTTTGCCATTTGCATGATTTATATAAAAAAAAAAACTTTCTTTGTTAGGGACAGAGGGGTCAGTCCAGTGTCCTCCTCTCACCCAATGACACACCTTAGATGTGATATAAAGTCTCTAAAGGCTTCATCTGGTTCTGGGTTGCTTCCAGAATCCTCTTATCCAAGGAACAAACAGGAAGACTTTTATTCTTTCTCTTCTGTAATTTTTTTGATTCACATGCACGTTCTCAAACTCTCTGAAGAAAACTCTGAAACATGAAGGTTCAGGAATGGGCAGGGCGTTGACTGTGTCCCTGTGTTCAGGTGGTGCTGCCTGCACAGAGGCGATCTGAAGACAGAGTATGGACGGTACGTCTTCATCCTCACCTGCATTCAGAAAGGCTCCTACAGACCGCCTTCATCGCTCTGGTTAGCCATTCTCAAGCTAAATCTGCGTCTCCTCTCTGTCAGATCCACAGTCTGACTCCTCTTCAGCTCGGGGGGCCGCAGTTGGGAGGAACAGGGGGGAGCTGGTCACTTCACAGTCGCCTCCAGCAGGACCAACAAGCTGCAGACGCTCCTCCAACGGAACGCCTGGACGCCGGACAACAGCTGGAACTGCACCAGAACAAGGTCCAAACACACACATTCAAACTGAGCATTCATTTATCTTCCATTTCTACTTTATTTAACTTAATGTGTGACTCAAGAAGAAACGTTTCACCAAAAAAAAAAAAAAATTACTATTTGTAATGAGAAAAAAAATCTGAGACAAGGAATTTTGAAAACAGGATTTCAAAGACCCTCTCTGATGAAAATTGTGTTTTTGGTGTTTTTAACCTGTTTTTCTGGCATTTTTCTGATAATGGAAGACATATGTAGAGAAAATTAAGATCAAAACTGCATTATTGAGTATTTCTTTATTCAAATCATCGTAAATCAGGAACAGATGAAAATAAAACATTTTGGAAAGTTTGTAGTGTGACGTAGAAAATAAGTTGAGCGGACCACAAGCTTCCTGTTTTGCCCCATTCTGATGCATCCACGACTAGGTCCATGAACGTCTTTTTTTTCCTCGTCTGATCTGGAATCTAGATCAAAACTGTACGACTGAATAGCTTGGATATATTTTAGGTTGGAGATGTGAGGGGCTGTGAGAGAGTGTAAACAGAGAGCTCTCAGCAACAGAGCAAAGTTGCTCTGCAGAAACAGTCCCGTCCACAACTTAGAGGTGAGTTTCTGATGAACCACTGTCGCTCTGTAAAAACTATTAGAAAAATTTTTTCATAACCATGATTAAAAGACCTGCAACATCTCTGCAATCAGTCAAAAGATAATCAGATTGGGACTTTAAGAAATAATTAAGTAATTCTGAATGAATCTCCAATTTAAATCAGAGTCACTTAGATGATCTGCACAGAAAGTGATCTCCAAGCGGAGCCTGAAAGTGAGAAACAATGTTATTAGCATCTGATCTAGAACATTTCTGCTTGTGTGTTCAGACAGCCAGCAGCTCGTGTCCTGAGGGGTGGACGCTCTACAGGGGGCGCTGTTACACAGTCAGCTCGTCTGTGGCCAGCTGGGCCAGTGCCGACAGAACCTGCTCTCTGCTGTGAGTCTGTCTCACCGGTGCACATCAGAGGAGTTTAAACTGGTCAGATGTTGTCAAGATGATTCCATCATCTTCCATGGAAACCTAGTAGAACGCCTACACTTAATCTCCCACACTTTGTGAAATCACAAACACTACATCTATGGTTTGACCTGAATAAATAACATCACATTTCCTTCCTAACGATGTGGACAGGGTTTCTAAAAGGTCTATTTACACATCACCACAAAAATCAACACGTTTATGAGCTTCAGGTAACCAAAAAATTTAATTGTTGCCATGGTCCATCACCTTCACAGTGGATGCTATGGTGAATTTAAATTGCTGGGCCTCATATGGATGATAGAAGGAGGGGTGGGGTTTCACTGGGAAGAGTTTCTTTGTAGTATAACTTTTTTTTTTTGTTTGACTAAAATGTTGAATTTGTGATTCAGGAGTGTGTCTGTGATGCTCGTGTGTTTCAGCTTCAACAGCAGCCTGAGCGGAGCTCACTCCAGGAGAGACGTGGCCTGGCTGTGGAGGTTCGTGGGGAGGAGACCTTTCTGGATGGGTGGGTAGCAGCTTCCTCTCCTGCTCTAATCCTTCTTTCCCTGAACAACACAGTCCTGTAGAATCATTATCTGAGAATGACTGTGTCGTCTTTTTTTAGCCAAAATAACTGTAGGCAGCACTTCTGTAAGTTGTGACATCCATCAGTCCATAGTCACTCCAATGGAAAAGTCCAACAGAAATAAAACTTACAATTAGATTCAAAACCAAGACTGGGTTAATAAAATCGATTAATTGATTTGAATCGATTTAAGGTTAACAGATCAATAATCAATTCATAAAAATTTAAATTGATTTAGCACATAGCTTAGATGCTAACGTCTAATGGGATTTCCCATAGAACGGCTAATGCTAACACTCAGTCGACCT
The DNA here is from genome assembly GCA_003999625.1 of Oryzias javanicus. NCBI lineage: Eukaryota > Metazoa > Chordata > Actinopteri > Beloniformes > Adrianichthyidae > Oryzias > Oryzias javanicus. The sequence continues at coordinate 34,736,137 of CM012440.1, read as the reverse complement.
AAACATTACTGTCTAAATGAACCTCTTTATAAACCATTATAAAATAAATATTTTTATAGTAACCATTTGTTGTCTAAACATTTTTTTTTCCTCATACTTTCTTCTTCTGAAATAAGGTGTAACGCTATAGCGCGATGGCCACCTAGTGGCCAAACTGAAACGTCCTCCAGGAGAAGCAGAACAATGTTTACAATGTTTATGATCTGAAATCTATTGGTTAGAACTTTTCCTTTAGAGAATCCATGTACCAATGTATGATATCAACAATCTCATTATTTCACTAACACATGTTATAGTAAGTGAACTGTATCAGATTAATATGACTGTATTCAAAACTGGTTGTAGAGTATTAATGTATTCTAAACAAATGTGTATAAATGCATAAAGTCAAAATTAAATTGAATTGAAGAATTGAAGAAATCTGAATCGAATTGATTCAGGCTCGTGTGAATCTAATCAAATCGTTTCTGGTAATTATAATCGATACCCAGCCCTGTTCAAAACCATTCTCCTTTGTGATCAGATATGAAATCCATTAAAACGATTTCTCTCTTTACCTTCAGAGTTCACAGAAAAATATTCTTGTTGCGTTGTGCTCCTCAGGTTCAGATGAAGGTCTGGCCCAATGGAACCAGGCTGACGGTGACCCCTCCTTCAGGCTGACGGAGGCTCACTCTGAGGATGGTGTTGGTCCTAACTGCATGCTGGTCAAAAACCCCAGAAGATGGGTTTCTACAAGCTGCTCTGCTGACATTCAGCATCCGTTCATCTGTTCATCACCTGCTTCATGAGACTGATACAGATAAAATCGTGAGGTCACCAAAAAAGTTGAACTTTTCTTTGAAACCTCCACGACCACCTGCAGAATTAGCTGAAAAACTGACATTTAAGTCGTCACCGCATAGTTGCCTCATGGGATACCTCTCATCTCATATTCAACTCTGTATGATTACATCACATGAAAAAAATGTATTCTTTTTTCAGTAAATGTGACTTTTTCCACTGTTTGTTTTCAAGTGTCCATGTTTTGACCTTTCAGCTCTCTGTACTTTCTTGTGATTGGATGAGACATATTCAGCACCATCCAACCCCCCCAACTTATCTTTACCCAGCTGGTCGTTATGCTTATCAAAAACTCTAAAACTGAAAAGTATAAAATGTCAAAAAAATGACAGTGACAAAACAGTCAGTGTAACTTTAATTCAAGTTTATTTCATTTCTAGTTTGTCCCACTCCAATAAAAAATTTGTCTTTTTGTGCTACGATTTTCTTGTACCATTTCACTCACAGTTGAGAAGCTATAAAAAATATTTTAAACTGCGTCTCTGAATATTGCTTTAAATTACAGTGGATCAGAAGTCCAGATGCTTGAACACGCTCGGACTAATGACACAGCTACTGAAATGGGCGTGCTAAAGTCTGCTCTCCTTAAGACAGGATAAATGTTCAACACTCATGCTGTGGCAAAATGTGATTTTGTGTCAAAACTGTACGACTGGATTGATCCAATACTGCTCTTTGCTTTTTTTGTTGCCACTAAAGTTAGTTTGAGGCTTTAAGCTTGTGCATGAGCGCACATACAGAACCCTTAGTGACGGGAAGGGGGACGGGGTTGCTTTGTCAACAGTTCCATCAACCACCCAGAAATGAGCCAATAAGCTACGGCAGAAAATGTCTTTTTGATTTTGGCTAAAACTTTATAAAAAATATAGTAGGGAATGTGAATTAATCTCTTTAAAAAAAAACTTTAAAAAAATACTATTAACTGGCAAGCTCCACATAGAGATAATTACTAAAACTGGAAAATTGATTTTTATAGTTCTATTTATTTCTGTTTAAAAAACCTTGAAATTTATTTACTAAAATTTTGGAAGTCCCACTCCGATGAAAATTGTGTTGTTGGTGATTTTAACATGTTTTTGTGGAATTTTTCTGATGATGGAGGACATGTGTGTAGAAAATCAAGGTTAAAATTTAATGTCTGAGTATTTATTTATTCAAATCATTGTGAAGGAGGAGCAGACAAAAAACGTCATTTGAAAAATAACTTATTTTTTATGAACCAAACAGTTGTGAGATTGATATCAAACCCTCCAGGTAAAGGAAGCCTCACTGTCCTGCATCATGACACTTTTCATCAGTTTCGTCATCATGCTGCCCCCTTAAGGTGAATACTGAACTGCATTTCTGACAAGATTCCGGTAAACAGAAAAAAGAAGAAACCAGAGAGCTTCTGCGGCATGGCTATTTTTATTAGTCTTTCCTCTGAACAGAAGCAGCCGACTGTCTGATGAACTTCATCCAGACTCAAGTGTTTATGTGAACGGTAGACACATGCACTTTACCAAGTCACAGTGTTGCATTCAAGTCCCCTGAGAGCTCTGAATGTCCAAAGGTAAAATTTTAGAGAACATTTGTCCTTAAAATGAACTGAATCCAGAACAGACTCAAAGAATGGATTCATAAAAAAAAAAAAGACAAAAAGTGGGAGGGGCTCATTCCAGGACTTTGTGGTGGGGGTAAAGGGGGAGGGAGGAGGTGAAGCCTCTGATGTCGCTGATGAGCGTGGCTCCCTGCAGCGCCGCCGTCAACACCGGCAGGAAGGTCAGCTTGCTCACTTCCCCGTAAACTGAGGAGGTGGGGTCGTCTGTGCTCTGATCGGGGGGGTCGTTCTCCTCCACACCAAAACCCACCACCTGACATGAAACAGGAACATAAATGTTACTCCAGGTAACGGGTCCAAGAGAATGAGACCGTCTAAGGTTCATCAGACAGGAGGAGGGCGGAGCCAGCAGCATCCACATCTGCTCTCTTGATGTCATCTCACACAGCACCCTGAAGGGTGAACCATCACAGCTTCAGCTAGGGAAGGAGTATCAGCATATCACAGCGCCACACGCTGGCTATCTATGGAGATATAAGTTTAGCTCAAAGTTCCTCCACAAACCGACCAGGGCGTTCAAACTGAAGGAAACTCACATGCACGCTGAGCTTCCTGCTGCGCTCTCTGTGCTCCAGGAACCAGGAAACCAGCTCCTCCTTGGAGAAGACCTTCAGAGCTTCAATCTGGGATAGAGACAACAACAAACCTGTCCTTTGAGCTGTTAATGCATCAATGAACTTCTTCTCTTCCTGGGAAATGGGATGTTTGCCAGCAATTCAGAGCAGATTCAAACAGCTCGTCAGATTTCACTCATTTTGTAGTTAAACTGAAGACGGGGAAAGAAAAAATGCCACTTCAGAAAGTCTAGTGTAAGTGCTGGGAAGCATCACCTCTTTGTTCAGCCTGTTGAAGACGTACTGCTGCGTGACCACCTCGAACCAGTTGCGCTCCACCTCCTCGCCCAGGTGGGCGTCCTCACACTCCTTCAGTTTGATCAGCGCCGTCACCTGAGTGCTGAAGGCCTCTTCGGTCAGACCGCACAAGCGCTCGCCAAAGTTCTCCAGGAACTCCTCGATCTTTGCCTCCACAAACTCTGTGCTGCAGGTAGCAGAACAGATCAGCTCCTAGATCAGAAAGTCAAACTGGAGCCGAGCACCTGCAGTGAGACTCACCTGAACTTTGTGGCCTGCGTTTCCACGGTGACAGAGAACCCCAGCACCCCTGAAGTATTCCTGCAGGTCGGGTACACCTGGTACCTGCGGGACGGGAGATGAAACAGGAAGTTAGAAGGTCAAAGAGTCAGAGTGGATGGACCGGAGCTCAGGGAAGAGTTCTGTGCTGGAGGCACTGGTGAGAGGAAGAGATTAGTTCTGGAAAACTTTGGAGAAAAGTGAGGAGTATTTTAAAAACATTTTTTTATCTTAATTATCTGGGAATACCTGTTTTAGAAAGTGGAAAAAATGTCAAGTTTTTATTAGATATTATTTCCAATTTAATTTGAAAGTGTCTGATAAGAAAACTGTGATGTCCAAGCAGAATTTAAATGCATCATCTATGCACAAATCAGGGGATGTGAAAAAGAGTACGGAGAGAACATAGTCTCAATCGATTTGTGTGTGGGTCATTTTTACATTGTAACTCACAATTCATTTTGTGTGTAACTGTGTGCACTCGCAATTGTAAATTCACATTTACAAAAGTACAAAATACAATTTACACACACACAACTTTAAATTACAGCAGCTTAAAACTAACAACACACACAAGTCTTTAAAAAATACATACCAATCACCTAATACACACACAAACCTATCGAACACATATCTGATGTGAAACTCTTTTCACATCTTTGTGTAAGTGGTGCGTTTATATCAGGGGTGGGCAAACTTTTTGATTAGCGGGCCAGAAAGGCTTCTAAAATTTGGCATAAGGGCCGGACAAGGAGCAGATGGAAGGAGTCATTTGGTAATGAATCTCATAAACTAAAGAGATAATATGGAATTTAGAGAAAAACATGCTTTAATTTGGATTAAAATTCACATATATTCATTTAAAAAGAGAAAATTTGGGAATTTTAATTTCTAAATTTTGATTTTTGTTCTCTTTTTGGGTTGATGTTCTTCAGAGGAAAATGCAAACTCAAAGAAATCCAAAAAAATCACCTTCTAAGAAAAAAACACACGAACGTCAGAGAAACAACACCATTTATGAGAAGAAACCAGAAATACAACGAAAATAAAACAATATTTAGGATTTTTGATTCAATGTATTTTAATTTGGAGGGCCAGATTAAGTAGTTTAGGGGGCCGCATGTGGCCCCCGGGCCGTAGTTTGCCCACCCCTGGTTTATATGCTTAGTCATCAGTTTTCTTTTTATTTGCTTTGAACTTAAATTGTGAATCACATCTGGTGAAAACTTGACATTTTCACAATTTCTTAAAAAGATATGCTCAATAAGTAGTATAAAAAAGTCTAAATATACTTTTTTACAATACTAAAGTTTCTCTATTATCAGCGCTCCCTCTGTGCTTTCCCAGCAGCACCTTCACCGTGAAGCTCTTCCTTGACCCAGGGAGCGTAGTGGGTCGATCATTCTTATGTCCTGCTCCGCTCCCTGGGTGTGAAGAAGGACCTGGGCGTTTCCTGCCATCCCTGTAGCTCAGAGCCAGTGGTCCAGGAAGTTCTGGAAGACTCATAAAAAGTGTTGAGTATTTTTAAAGATGGCAGCAGCCCACAGTCACAGGGATATCTGGCAGCGCCAGGTCCTTCTAATCACCCAGGGAGCAGAGCGGGACATGAGACTGACCGATCCTCTCGGCTCTCCAGGCGTCGAGGAGAACCTCGTGCTTCCTGCTATCGACGTGACTGAGAACCAGCGCTCGTGAAAGAGCTCAGTGACGAAGGCGCTGCAGGAAAAGTGCAGCCGCAAGGAAGCGATGACAGTAGAGAAACTTTTTTTCCATTAATTATTGAACATATCTGTTTAAGAAAATAGAAAAATGTAAAGTAGGGCTACATTGTGGAGCAGTGGTTAGCGCTCTTGCCTCAACGCAAGAAGGTCTCCGGTTCAAATCCTGGCTGGGGGACCTGAAACAGAATCATCAATGGAGGACCTTTCAGTGTGGAGTTTGCTTCTTCTCCCCGCGCACGCGTGGGTTTTCTCTGGGGACTCCGGCTTCTTCCCACCATCCAAAGACAGGCTTCATTGGTTTATTGGTAACTCTAAATCAGGGGTCAATTCTTTCCAGTACATGTCAAAGGTCAACTCACCCTAGAGTCTCCTTGGTCCTCAGAAAGTTGAAGCAGGGTTCTTCCATGTGCATCTGTGAACACACATCCAGTAAGATCTTCAGCTTCTGGAAGTCCACTCACTCAAGTTTTCTTTAAATAAACCTTCCATGAAGATCATGTAGAAATAACAAAACACAATTATCTGAGTATAAAATTATTTTCTCCCAAAACTTCTCGAATAAACGGATGAAATGTGTTTATCCTTTCGTCTCTGGGATATCCGTCGACAGTTGCTGAACACTCACCACCATCAGCTCCATCAGAGCGTGCTCTCTCAGCCTCTTCAGCCCCGACTGTAAACAGAGGAAACCCAGAGTTACACAACACAAACACACTGGAGACTCAGACTTGTGCTCTGTCACCTGGTAGAACACAGTGATCTCTGAGTTGGCGTCTCCTCTGTTCAGGGACTTCACTTTACACAGAAGCTGTTCCTGCGGCAGCTTCGCCACCTGGAAGGAAACGGGGACCTCTGCTGACAGCGGCTGGAACTGCAGCTTCCTGCACAAACATGCCACTTTAGAGAGATGTTCCTAAAGTCTTCACATAATTGAAAGAGGATGTCCTTGTCAATAGAGGGAAGTGTAGAGCACCAAACTCACTCTGTGAAGAACTGAAGGAATCCTTTAGACTCCTGTAAAATGGAAGAACATCCACAAGCTTTACTGGCTGAGATTGAATAGATATCCAGAAATATGTGTGTCTCACCTCGCTGGTGAAGTTCCCCTGAACCATCCCCTCTGCGTAAAGCTCCGCCTTCAGCTCAGCGACAAAGGTCATAAGGTTGTCGTTGGTCAGACCATTCATGAGGAGCTGGTACTTCTGGATGACGGACCAGCGTTTGGGCTCCAGGATCTGCAGCCGCACGTCTCTGCACAGGTGAGTGACAAGTCAACATCATGCACAGTTTGACGTTCGTGCTGTGAGCAGACAGCTCTGAAGGACGAGGGGATCTGAGGTCTGCAGAGGACATCAACGTCAGGGATGCAAGACAGTGCAGGACTGTCCATGCCCCAGCTCTGAGTGTGCACGGACCTGCCCAGCCTGTCGTGCTTAATGAGGATGTTGAAGTAGGCCTTCTTCAGCTGCTCACTGAACATGGCGAAGACGGCCGGCTCGCTGACGAAGTCGGCCAGATGATCCACAATTAGCTGCAGCAGAAGCTGAAGACCAGAAAGATCCAAAAGAGGATTAGATGTGAAGGTTCAGTTCAGGGTTTCCTTTTCAAAACCTGTGAAAAGATCTCAATCCTGCTGAGCTAAAACCTGCTCCGGTCTGCCCTCTTGTGGATATGAAGGTCACTGCACAAATGCAATTCAATAAATGGATGAACACAGGGCTTAAAATAAAAATGTAAATAAAAACACTCACACTGCACTATTCTAATTGGTTCAGATAATCAGAGTTATGTGACATCAAAAACCCAGGTCGCAGAAGAACTTCACTGCAATATATTTTGAATCAGAAACCATCTGCTGTATGGTGAAACCAAATGTAACTTCCCCTGCTCTCTTTTGGTGCAGTGCGATTCAGTGCGGTTCTTTCTAGGGAACGTTCCAAGGGAACGGGAGAGATTCCAGATTTCAGGTGGGTCAACTGTGCTCCTGTTCTTAGCCGTGGACCTCACCTCTGGCTCGTCTTAGCCGTGGACCTCACCTCTGGCTCATCTCGGAGTGGGAGAGATTTCAGATTCCAGGTGGCTTGTCTGTGCTCCTGTTTTTTGGGGCGGTGGACCTCGCCTCTGGCGATCCCTCTCTCATGTGGATGTCCCTGAGATTTATTCTTTTTTTCCCCAAAAATTGCTTTCTTTCAGTAGTTTTTCCTAACCAATAAGGAGGGCTAAGGACAGGGAACCCCCAGTTTAGTTTAGTCTGTTTGATCTAGTTTAACAACCAGCCATTGTTAATATTTTATGACTGACTTTTTCTTTTTGTACAATAACCTGGGTGAAGCCCATTGAGACAACTGTACAGTATTGTGATACTTGGCTATATATATAAATGAATAAAACTGAATTGCTATCACACACACTCATCATACTGTATGTGAGTGTGCACATATCTCCACAGCTGCTCACCGGGAGCTTGTGGTTGAACCCCCTCAGCCCGATCATCAGTCCATGCTCTCCAGCCACCAGCTTGTACTCCAGCTGAGCCACTTCGGCCTCGTAGGCCGGTTCTGCCAGGTTATGGGCCAGGATATTGATGAAGAGGTCGAACAGAACCAGACTAAAAGAGGAAGAGGAGAGAGATCTGTTTCACGATGAGGACATTTATACATTTTAATGTCAACTTTACAATCCATGAATGAAAAGAATCTCTGATGAAGCTCTGTGAGGTTTTCTGAAGGTCTGAAATCCAAATTATATACATTTCATGAAGAATCCCTTTTTCCTCACACCATCAGATGAGATTTTGGGTCATTTGCCTCTTAAGTGACTTGGAAGTGTAGCTGAACAGGCCTCAGTGCCTCAGGTCAGCGGATCAGCATCTCCTGGAGGTACCAAGGTCTAAGACGAAGCACCGAAACGCCAAATGCGTTACCACTGAGAATTCGGCAGGCATGTCCATTTATTAAAAACTTTGAGACTCTGCTCTGCTGGTGTGTCTTAGACTTTAGAGTCTTATCTTTGTTTCTAATCTGGGTTTTTATGGTTTTTAGGTAATTTATATTTCAATCTGGTAATTGTTTTAACACTTTTAGCTGTTGTTTTTATTGCTTTTAATATGGGCGCCTTGTTTGACTGAGGTCATTTTAAGGCACCATTTAAATCTAATAAACTAAACTAACGGAGGATTTTACTGGCCTCAGAAACCTGTGAGTGACTTCATTCTTTCACTGAGCTATGCTCCAATGAAGTACAGAGGTGGAGCTCACCTTTCAGGACTCCTCTGGATCAGTGGGGAGATCAGGTGGAAACGAATGTAAGCTGAAGAGCACAAACATAGAAAGAAATCAACTTCATATTAATATATGTAACTATGTAAAAATCTAAATAACAACAACAGCAAGCAACAGCAGATTGACAGAATGCAACAACTTCTGATTAACTCTCAGCTGTTAATGAATTAAATTATCCATTTGGTCTATTTTAATGCTGCAACGTTTTGTCTAAACTTTCCTGGACGTCATAATCAAAACTATGAAAGTCAACGGAATTTCATGTTTGTGTAAGCAGGCGTTTGCACGTTTAGTTTTGGAGAGCACAGGGATCAGATAAGTGTTAAAAAAAACAAAAACAGCCTTTTCCATTGTTTTCGGCTTGTTCATAAGCGGTCAATCCCAGAGGGTCTCCACCGCAGCTGTGGTCATGCAGACACCTTCACAAACATGATTCTTTTTATTTGAAGACTTAAAGGCAAACCAAGTGGAAGGAAAGCTGCATTGATCCTAGATGGCCACTTTGTACGAACATGAACGCTTATCCAGGTCCTTGTTTATGTGGCTTTCTTTTTATTTTTTAGTTTCTGTCTGTAATTAATGAGATAGAACTAAAAGCACAGTCATGTAAATGTCATTGCTGTGATCAGAGGCAGACTGAGCTGAATTATATCCTATACCTGGTCTGTTTTTATTTTGAAAATATTACAATAAGACATTAGAAGCCTTTAGAAATGTTGCTATATGATAAACTTGATAAACCTGTCAACAGATTTACTCTTTATTCAGAATAAAGCGAGTCCAAACATTTCACTGACTAAATCTTTTGGAAACAATTCCCTTTAAGTCTGAATTTTAAACCTATCTTTATTCGTTGATGCTCGCTCTGCTCAGCTCAGGACGTCTCACCTTTAGGGATCCTGAACTTGTTGTCCTTCTTGAACCACAGAGCTCCTTGCTCATTTTCCACAATTCTGACGGGAAACTCTGCATCGGAACAGTCGGACTCTTTAAGGGTGAAGTCAGTGGCTGCACCAAGAAGAAAAGACATAATCCGTCTGAGTCTGAATCCATCTACAGCTGAAGGACACATCCACAGAAGGGACAGAGCTGCTCACCGATGAACCTGTTCTCAGCAGGGAGGTGGAGGTCAGGGTGCAGCTCCAAGTCTCCAGCCCAGCGCTGCGACCACTCCTCTGGGATGTCTGAAGACGGGAATCAAACACAGCCACGTTCAGAGACATGTCGCCAGTGTGCCCTCTGCAGGAAGCCCAGCACGGTACCTTCACAGCTGAAGCAGGTCCCGAACCATCGCTCTCTGAGCGGACAGCGGCCTTGGTTGTCTGGGGACAGCAGCAGCAGGTTGGCTCTCTGAGGCGTCAGCAGATCCAGAACCGAACTGATAACCTGCCACAAAACCAGGTCACAGGTGTGAGGCTGGACCTGACCCTGGACCAGACTCGGATGATGCTCGTGTACCTGTGAGTCGAACTCAAACATCAGCTGGTCTCCAGTGAGGAGGTCCGGTTTAGGGAACAACTGCATCTTCTCACAGATGTTCTCCACAAACTCGATCGGGTCTGTCTGACAGAAGGTTTACATTTCCATCAAAGAACATTCAGTGATCATTCTGACTCCATCAGCTCTGAATGCAGAGGTGGGTTTGTGCGCTGACCTGCTCCTGGTACTGGAACTCGTTGTCCTTGATCTGCTGGATCTCCTCATAGATCCTGAAACGACAGAGCAGCAGGTTGGATCCTGCAGGGATCTCACTCCTTTTTCTAAGCCGAGCTCTTTGGAATGGGAACGTTTTGGTAACATGTCTGAGAGAAAGCCTTGACCCGTGTTCTCCAGTCTTCTGGTATCTCCTGACCAGCTGAATGTCTGATCCAGGGTCTGGCTTTACTTCAGACTGCTCTGACTTTATCCTCAAGAGAGAAAACCATGTGAGTAAAAGTGTCTGACCTCTCCTGTGGGCCCAGAGTCTGCAACATCTTCAGGTACTGGTACACCAAGTGGACCACCTGTGAACCAAACAACAGGCAGGAGCTGTCAAAGAGATATGGAAGCTCTGAGAGGACAAACTTGAACCAAGACCTGAGCCTGAACGCCAAACGTTCAAATGAATTTGCAAAGTACGGAGTGTGATATTCTGAACGTGCAATGTTTGTCAATAAAGTTCATAAAAAAAAACTTTTAACAAAACTGGACAAAGGTCCTCCTGGGTCATAACCAATCTATTGTTTTACACATTGTTAATTTCAGTAAAGTTTGATTATAAAACACCATTCTTATTGTGTTGCGTTTGTGTTGTACTCTGTCGCAGCTTCAGCTGCACAAAAACGAGCTGAAGGTGTTGAAGGACCTGAAAAAAGTTCTTGAAACCTCCGTCAGTGAGCGTGATGGAAATGGAGAAGATGGAGTAGGTGGTGTTCTGGTCGAAGCCCGATTCGCTGTTCCCTCCAAACAGAGCCAGAGCCCAGCACCTGAGCGAGCAAAAACACAGTGTGTTACTGTGATGCACATATTTGACACAAAATGGTCTTGTTGGTCTTTTCCTGATACATTAGTTTTTTTGTGTGTGCGTCTCACTCAACATTAGATTTTCTACTTAGTCTTAGTGCTGTAAAAACTGTTTTTATTCTTGCTCTGCTATAACTTCATTTTCTAGCTTTTAAGGTTCTGGTCTTTTTTTTAGCATTTTCCTTTTTATAGTTTAAGGGAACGGTGAAGGTTTGTGATAACACAACTCAGGTTGTAAAAAGTAGCCGTTCATCCACACAAAAAATAGGAGATTGTGAGACACTCCAGCTGTAGAAGTTTATGCAGGAGTGTTAGGACTCACCTCTTTCTCAGCAGAGACAGGATACTGCCGGCTCCCCCATGTCCAACGAGCCAAGAGATGTAATGGAGAGGCTTCACTCTGTCGCACAGACACAAACAAGAGCTGAAGCTGTTCCTGGGTTTCAAATTGATCACAGAATGACAAAAAAGCCCTCAAAAAACAGTCTGACTTCTCCTGAAATGCCTTTCTGGATGTTTTCTTCAGTCAGCTGGACCAGCAGTTCTCCGTGTGACCAGATGGGGGCAGTGTGCAGCTTTGAGCCTCAGACTCACCTGTAGTGTTTTCCCTGCGGAGGAACAGCCCAGCTGATGATCAGAGCATGGACTTTCCTTACAGGAACAACTGCATCATCATCCATCAACCCCATGTGGGGGGACAAGCAGGAAGAAAGATGCGATGAAAACAACGAAGTTTGATCAACACGCCTGATGAACACAATCAGATTCAAGGAAGAAGTTAAAGATCTAAATGCAGCCGTTTTCCTGACAGACCTCTGTAGAGTTTGTTGAAGGCCGGCGTGTCAAATGGCTCCTGAAGGTGGGAGAAGTCCGGTCGAGGTTCCCCACTGCGAACAGAGCAGCACAAACACAGCATTCACTAAATCTGCACAGAGGTCACTGAAGCGTTCCCAACTTCATCTTCATCCACATCTCAAACTCTCATTCTTTCATGTAGCTTGGAGCAGCAGTCAGTGCAGAAGACAAACAGCAGAGGTGACAACATGCAACCGGCCAGTCAGGCCTGTTAGACAGATCCGTTCATGGAAACCTTGAAATCTACGACCCACTGTGATCATCCTCTGATATATTTTAAGCGTTCTCAGTGGCCTTTTAATGAAGATTATGCTGTTTTATCCCAAATAAAAAAAAACATTGTTTTCAAGAACATAGTTTCTGTTGAGCGGCAAGAGTTCATTAAAAATTCACCGGAGTTGTGCGCAGGACTGTTAATCGGGGAGTAAGCCTGCACTCGTTTCCCACTATCCCTTTGCTTGCACGCTCTTCTGGTAGCTCACAGCCCCTAAAACACCCAACCTAACATTAGCGTTACCACAAAAATGGCGAGCAATATCAGAGCTATCCAGCCTTACAGTTTTGTTTAGGTGTAAAGCTTAGAAGCTCTTTCTGTTAGGTTTTATATAGAGAGGACTATATAAATAAAGAGTGATTTGATTCTAAAGTAGACTCAAATCTTGGAGCAGGAAGCTCACTTCACAGGAACTGGGGAATCCCAAAATGTCCTGGGTTGTTCCTACTCTCTTAGAGAGGTTTGAGGATTTTCATGTATTCTAAGAGATTCTTTAAGACCTTTTTTGTCCTCATAAATAAAAAGACTAAACTGCAAGAAATGGAGAAGAACGTTGTGAGAATATCTTATGGGGGTCAAATCAGGATCAGCTTAAATAAAAAACTTTTTTGAAAATTGAAAACCAGACATTGTAAATTTGAAGAAATAGCTGAAAATTCAAAACAGCAGTTGTTGCTAATCGATACATTATTATTCATTTGGTAATTTTACATCAATAGTTTTTTTTTTATAATTTACAATTTATTGTTCAAATTTTCAATTTTCATTTCAAGTTTTAAATTTTTTGTCCCCAAATTTTCCAGTTTTTTTAATCAAATTTTAAATGTCTGTTTTCAATGTTATTTGAATTTTTGCTTTAAATTATAACACCGTAACTTTATGGAGGTCCTTTTTTCTCTTTTTTTTTTTTTTTAATCTTACACTATTTGATATAATTTGCTCTTGTTGTAATATTCTGGTGCAGTAGTTACAGTGGGGGGCGGGGGGTTAAGTGGTTTGTTGTTTGTTGTTCATCATATTGTAAATCATTTAAAAAATATATTCAAAAAAAAAAAAATAACACCGTGTCTTAAAATTTTCCCCAAAAAATTTCTACTACAGTGTGTGTTTTTCAAATTGTGAATCTCTATATTTTTTGTTCGCTTTAAGCTGATCTTCATTAGAGCCCATAATATCTGCTATAAATCAGAGGAAAGTATCATAGGGCTCATGACAGGTGAGGGGTCACATGACTCAAACCCCATGAAGCTGTCAGCGTGCGGCTCAGGCCGGCTGTGGCGCAGTCGTACTTGTTGGGCACCTCGATGAAGATCTCTCTCACCCACTCCTCCAGGGTGTCCAGCGTCTCTGCACAGCAAACACACAGTCAGCTGGTTTCAGCGCCGGAGCCGCTCCCTTCAGACGACAGCAGGTTACCTCGAGACTGAACGGCCAGCGTCATGTAATGAGCAGAGTAATATCTCCTCCAGAAGTCCCGCAGTCTCTGGTACGTGTTGATCTGCTTCTCTTTAGGATCATGCTTCAGCGTCTGAGCATTACCTGAAGGAGGCAACACTGAGCTGTGACGACTGGAGCTTCATGTTTCAGAGATCAGAGTCTGGGTTTGCCTCTTTTTATCTTTTAAACATTTGATTTTTGATAAAAACTTTAAACACATTTCACGACTTTAGAGCTAAACACGACAAAACTGTGAGACAAGAGGAAGCATGGGGATGCAGATGGTGAGGACAGAAAGCAGGTTCCTGCCGCTCTAGCGCGTGTGGAGCTCTCACCCCAAAAGAACTTGCCCATGGGATGCCCCGCCTTGGACAGACTTCCAAACAGCATCTCCTTCCGATGGGAGTCCGAAGGCCTCGACAGCTGGAACTCTAAGGAGGAACATCAGTTGGTGTTTTATGAAGAGCAGAACCTGAGAAGGAACAGCAGCAGACTCACCGCTGTCCACAGCCTCCACCTCTCTGTCCACAGCGTCCTCCAGCATCAGAGGACAGATAAAGAACTGAGCCCACCTGGAAAACAAAAGAGCATGCATCTGTCTGCATGAAGGGATTCAGCAGTTCATTACAGCCTCAAGTCACAATTACCGACAAAATAACTGTTTTTTAGTTTTTCTTCTATCATTTCAAAGGTTCTAAATGAATCAGAAACCACACTATCATGTGTGTAAAATCTCTACAATCAGATGAACAACTTAAAAACTGCATACAATGGTTTTCATTGGTTTTTGCTAATAGTTTACACTAAACTAAACACAAAAACTGGAGAAAAATATAGTGGGTTTTAACCTCAACTAACATTTATCAGATACTGCTTGATTAGAATGCCAGAATGAAGCTCACCTGTGGAGGGCCTCCCTGAAATACTTCCTCTGCACGTCAAACTGGAAGATGGTCCTCTCGCAGTCTGTGGACGCGTTGTCGCTTCCTCCATGCTTGTTCAGGAAGGCCTCAAAGTCATTCTCCGCCGGGTATTTTTCACTGCCCATAAACACCACTGTAAACACACAAGGAGCCAATCAGAACACGGTTGGAGCTCCTCTGAGGGAAAGAAGCTGAAAATCCTCTACTTCATCTGTTAGTCGCAGTTTCAAATCCCACTTCTGACACCAATTTACACAATCAGTCAGCAGGACAAAGGTTTTCTGACAGCTGCAAGGAAAGCCTAACTATGAAGAACAAAAAATTGCATTTTTTAATTAATTATTTTATTAATTAGAATTCAAAGCAAAAGCAGTTTAGGTGAGACACCAAAATCCATATTATGGGTTCAAGCGAACGCCCAGATGTAAACTGGTCTTTAACATCAAGTCCAGTTTTCTTTTTCTCAGCCAGATGTTCAGATCTGCCACGTTTGAAGAATTATTTTCTGAGCTTTTTTATTTTACTCAAAAGTGGGAAAAAAAACAGCAGAAAAAAGATTATCTGTTCTCCATTCACAAAAAAAAGAACATGAGATCTCGATTTTGTTAGAATCCTACTTCTCTGTTTTTCACTGTTAATTAGTCTTCTGAGGATGATCTCACTTTAAAGTTGGTGCGTTTGTCATTCATATTTGAAAGCAGATTCTGTTAAAATTCCTTCAGATCAGAAAGGATCTGGATCAAAGATCTGGATATCCTCATTCAGAAAGGAGACACTCACTGTGTTCCAGGAAGTGGGCCAGCCCGGGCAGGTCGTCCGGATCACTGAAACTCCCCACATTGATGCAGAGCGCGGCGGCCGCCTGCACACATGTGCAACAATACATACATGTGTAACAATGCACACACGCACATGAACACTGAGCCTGAAGACTTCCTGTTTCACTGAAAGACTTTACAGTATGGTGTTTAGTAGGGCTGCCACAATTAGTCCACTAAATCGACTATTAAAATAGTCGACGACTAATTTAATAGTTGATTACGGTTAGTCGTTACTTTATATTGTATGAAGTCAAATTGTAGTAAAGCTGATAGTAATAATAGCATTCTGCTGGCTTTCTGGAACATTTTGGCATTTATTAAGGTTTTTTAGGCTATTTTGGAGTTTAGCTAATATTTAATCTACATGCTAGCTGTTTTGCTAACTTAAGCATTTTTTTATTTTTTAGGCAATTTTTGATTTTAGCTTATATTTCAGCTACTTTGCTAGCTGTTTTGGCTAACTTAGGCTTTTTTTTTTTGCTTTTTAGGATATTTTGAGTTTAGCTTATATTTCAGCTACACGCTAGCTGTTTTGGCTAATTTAGAATTTTTCTGGATTTTTTTAAGGCTAATTTCAAGTTTAGCTAATATTTCAGCAGCATGTTAGCTATTTTGGCTAACTTTGGCTCTTTTTATGTTTCAGGCTACTTTGGCATTTAACCAGTATTTTAACTGGTTACCAACTTCAGCATCTTTACATCCACTTTGCTCATGACGCGACTTAGTCGACTAATCGGAAAAAATAATCGATGATTAGTCCACTATTAAAATAATTTTTTGCGGCAGCCCTAGTGTTTAGATGAAGACAGATTTTTCTCCTCTTCCCCACCTGCTTCTCAGACCTCTTCCTCTTCGATACATTTTCCTCATCCTGATCCTCTTCCTCTTCCTCTTGGCTCTCCTCTTCCTCAGAGTTCTCAAAAGAATCTTCCGTCTCCTCCTCCTCTTCTTCTTCCTCTTCCTCTGAGCCTGTTTCTGCCCTGCTAAAGTCAGAGATGAGGAGCGCTTCGAAGGCCGTTGCTCAGCTCAATGTACCTGCAGAAAGAGGGAGGAGCTGTGATGGATTGAAAAGGCAGCATGTCAAAAAAATGTCAGTAATTAACTTTAAAATCCCAGAAGGAAATTGTTCCTGAGTTTTCCACAAGCTCAAATAGTACAGAAGAATCCAAAGAGTCGATTTGTCAGGACCCACACAAAGGTGACAAAGCTAAATAAATATTGTGGGAGGAAGTAACTGGACTAAGTTTGAGATTAAACTGTAGGACAGGGCTGCTCATTCCTGGTCCTCAAGATCTACCAACCTGCCTGTTTTCCAGCTCTCCCTGTACTGCTTGCTGCTGATTACCTGGACCAGGTGTGTTCTTTCAATCAGATTGTGGAGACATCTGACTGAGCCAATCAACAGCTGGCAGGGCTTGGAGATCTGGAAAACAGTCAGGGTGGTAGATCTCGAGGACCAGGAATGAGCAGCCCTGCTGTAGGAGATACATCCCTCCTGGTCATGTGACCAGTGTGGGAAGTAACACAACAGAAGTTGGTCTCACCTGTACTTCTTCGGGTCGCTTGGTGATTTGATTACTTCTGGGTCTCCCTGCTCGTCTGGAGCTCCTGTCTCATCACCAGCTTCCTTGATGGATTCTGGGGCAGGAGGGGGAGGTTCTCCCTGGTCAGGAACAGCCGCCTGATTGGATGCACCGCTGCCACTCACAGACTTGTTGGTCAAAGGCATTTTTTACTGTGTGACGGCACTGAAAACAGCAGGGAGAGTCACCATGAGGAGCAGAGGGAGTCACACGTAAGGAAGAAACTTTGCATTTTTGAAAGAGGTAGGACCTTTTTGATTGGCAGGTCAATCAACCCAAAAAATTTGCTTTATTCAGTCAATTATCCATTTTTGGAATGTGGTTGAGGAGGGCGGAGCAAGGCTTCCCCAACAAAGGTCTTCAGGCCACCTAGTTTTTGCTGTTAAGGATTGAGTTCCACCTAGCAAATTTGTATACCAAAGTAAACAGGATATACCAGTGTTTTACTTCCCCGAAAGACCACTGGAGGCTGGTTCCAGAAGAAAGCTCCCTTACTCTCATGTTAAAAAGTCTGCTTTTATATATTCCAAGTACATTGTTTAGTTGTCTATTCATGACAACCAGAGGTGATTTAAAATCAAATGTGATGGTTATTAAAGGTTATCAAATAGGTCCTATACACACTGCTTAGTGACAAAGGAGGAATTTTTGCTCCATTATACAAAAAAAATATTTTAAAAATCAGACAATGTGTTTTTTGTGGTTTTTTTTAAAATACTTTCTTACAGTTAAAATGTCAAGTGCTGAACTTTGCGGAGCAAACTCAGCTTTTAAATGGGACAACATGTTTTCTGCCCAACTTTCTTTGTAAAAAGAAACTAAAAATAACAAAATGAACAAAGTTATGCATTTTTTTAAATCAGAGTTTTATTTCCCTCTTGGAATACTTTGTTCTTCGTTCTAAATGAGGGGTATTTTTAATTTAAATGCGTGGTCTAAACTGGGCTGCACACAGACATTAGAAGGAAAGCCAGATTTCTCAAAAGATGAATAAATAAATAAAACCCTTTTTATAGTAATACTTGAGTAAACATTGCACAAGTATAGTTTAATGTATTGCTGATGTTCTCATTTTATTTTTGATGTGTTTTGTTGTGACTAACCAACATTAATTTAACTGAATAAAGCAGATTATCCAGTTCTTGCTTTAGTTGTTTGGGTTTTTTCCCCTCATAATTTAAATAACTATAAAATCACGGATGTTTAAAACTTAATATGCTTTAGTGAGAAGGTTTGAACAGCTGGAATAATTGTTAGACAATCTGTCACAATATACATCACTTTTGTTTCGTTTCCGTGTGTCAGGATGGCAGAACACGAAAGCTGAATAAAAAAATTTAATTGGAACCTTCCTGGTTCCTGAACGTATCACCAAGGTGCGTTAAGTGGATTCGGGAAAAAAAAAAAAAAAAAAAAAAAAACCGCATCTGACGGTCAGTCAAAGCCCCTCTACCGGAGGGGGAGACGGTAACACGGTCACGGAGTAAAGAGGTGTTCATGAGGTAAATACTTGTGTTAGAAATGCTGCAGGAGGCTCAGCGAATTAAAGACTAGCTAATCCCTCCTTGAACTGACAGTTCTATTTCTGCCTTTTCACGGTAGTTCCGGTTCGGTTCTTACAGCCGCTCGGGTATTGTGAGCTGCTGGCGTCCGGCTTGTTCATTCACTCAGACCCAAAGACTCACCTTTGTGGGGGTCGGACAGGTGCTACTAGAAGTTTGGAGTGTCCGTGAAGCAGCCCAGTTCAAGCTTAACCGAGGCGGGTTTCAACCGTGAACTCTGATTGGCTGGCAGCACATCCATCAAAATGAGCTTGTAATCTGATTGGTAGACTGAAACAATCCTAAAAAAAAAGGGGGGGTTGGGGCAAAAGGTTGAAGACCGCTCCAATGAAAACGGTGGGTTTTGTGTTTTTAACATGTTACATGTTACATTTTTTGTCATGTTAAAAGACATGAATGAAGAAAATTGATCTTAAAATTGCATTCCTAAATATTTATTTAATCAAATAATTGTGAATCAAGAAAAAAATACAGTTTGAAAAAGCGTCTAAGTATGATGTGCAAGTCACTACAGTACAGCAAGCTCCCTCCTCTGCTCTATTCGGAAAGAGGATCAGAGTGGGACTTTAAAGTGTATTGACAAGATTATTTAGATAAATAAATCCAAATAAATTTGGACTTCTGCGCGTGTGTTTTCCTGACTTTTCATTTTGTGGCTGATTGAGGTGTGCGCCGACGCAGATGGCCGGTGTGTAAGCATTGACTGTAAAAAGTTCTTCCTTATACAGTCAATGTGTGTAAGCAGCTCCTGGCTTGTGTTTGAAGATGTGCCACCAACACTGAAAGTGTGATTCTGCAATAACTGTCAAGAGTTGTGCACTTGAAAAAAAAATTTAGTTCTTTATTATATTGTTTCGGTTTGCAAAAGAAATCATAATCTTTTTTCAGGTTGTTTTTTTGTTCAATATGTACCGAGCTGTGACCCTCGTATCGAGGTACGTACCGAGCAAACTGTATCGTTGCATCCCTAATATAAAGTATATCAATGGTTACGATGCATGACTGACTTAAGTGTTATATTATTCCATCTGCACATGAATTGCAGTTAGGAATCTCTCCTCCATGATCAGTTGTTAAACATTTGGCACTTCTTTGAATTAAAAGGGATGTTATCAAAAAATTACCACCAGTGTCACTCTTATTGGTAACTTGATTGGGCAAAGTACCTAATAGGTCAAAGTTCGTCCTAGGTTTAACTTTCAACATACATGGCTGTAAGTTGTGTACGCAGAGCCCAAAAACAGTCCTAAATATTCCTAAAGAACTTTGAGGAATCTACCGTTACAACAATCATGGATGACCACATGATCGTTTCCCTTCCGACTCCTTCCCGGGAGCCGTGCTTTCTTTTATTATCGTTCTACAGCTCTCAGATTGTTTTCTCTTCAAAACACGCGTGAACGGTCACCCCGCGGGCATGTGCTTCACATGCGGCGGGGCAAAGGTGCACTGTCCCCGGGTGCGCATACGGCGGGGTTGGGGCGCAGGTACAGATCGAGCAGTCATATTGCGCAGTACACAGCTACTGCACAACAGGAACCGAGTATGAAGAGAAAGACTGAGAGAGACTCTGGAAATCTGGAACCATTTCACTTTAACTAATAATACAAAGGAAGAATTTAGAGTCTGGAGGAAAAGAATTCCACATAGGACCTCCTCCACAACAAACTTCTGACACCTGAGAGAACCTTCTTTAAAACAGGGCAGATCATTAAAACCAGAACAACTCCTCAAAGCCTTTGTCTTCCTCTATCTGAAACTCAGCAGTGATGTTTTTGAAATTGATAAAGAGGAAGATTCTGAGAACATGGAGATCTGAGGATTAATCTGTTTATGATGTTTTTAAGTTCACGATTTTTCACTGGAAAATATTTTACTCTAAAATATGTTTAAATCAACACATATTTGAGTTATTTGAGTTCATTTTGTGTTTCACAGTTCAATTCAAGTAAAATGACGGCTCAACAACATTGTTTATGGTGATGATGCTGTATTTTCTTTGTGCATGTAATAAGAGATCATTTAATGATTTCATTTCTGAATTCCAAAGAAAAAAAGAATAGAATTTACAAAATGCATTCAACAGGTTTTGTTTAGGAACTCGAATTGTCCTAAAATTAAGATTTTTTTTTTGTTAAATGGTTAGATCCAATGCATTGGTTTGAGCCCTTTTTAATGCACTAAGCCTCATTAAGCTAAGAGTTGTAACAGCACAGCATCAGAAACACCCACATGAACTTAGAATAGAACAGAAAACATGGATAGAAAATGAACTTTGTTTGTCCAAATCATATGTTGATCAGTGCTAAACATCTGTAAACATTCACATATTAATAGACACATTTTACAGTTAAAAAAAAAAAAAAACAATTAAAAATTGAAGCTTCTAGATATGACTTTTAGTCTGATGGCTGTCTGAATGAATGAAGGCCTACAAAGTACATTATGCAGTGGGTGGACAACGTTTTCCAGAACAGTGGTGAACAATGGTGTCTATACCACACACATTAGCTGCCCTGTTAGAGTCATCTGTGAAAGGACTCTTGAGTCAAAGTCTAGGATGTAAAGCTTAATCCAAGTGATCCACAAAGAAACCAGATACCACACTGACGTCCTGATGAAAGATTGTGATTTATTATACTAAATTGCATCTATAATATACAAACATTCACAATATTTTTGTACAATCACATTGTGCTTCTCCGTATAGGATTGAACCCTAAGACAACAAGTTTACTCTCTACAGAATAAGTCCATGGTTTACACTGCATAAAAATAAAGTTATACTCAACACCATTATATTAAGTACTAATTCTATCATTTACAAATCACTTGAAAAATAATCATATGAAGACAGTGTCAATATTACTGTATATTCTCATCAATATGAAGACACGTGGCGGGGAGTTGCACACTAACGTGTGCTGTGGTCGCTATGCAACAGTTTGGCAGGATATAGTTTTTTTTTTTCTCTTCAGAGTTAATAACAGACCTACAAGTCTTTGTTCATCTCTTCACTCAGAAACACTTCTCAAAATTTCACACACTTCTGTACACAAACACGAGAACCCTGACGTCTGAACATGCAATAAATATAATGAGAACAACACTAGTATCACACACACACACACACGCACACAGTCATGTAACACACTTCAAACATGGCGGTTATGTGAACACATCTGCAAAGGTTGTGGAGTAGGCAGGGGGGGTGGGTCCTCACACATTGGTTGTGTATGTGGTTATAAAACATCTGCCATCCAGAGCCAGAACTGCAGGCTGGGACGAGACCAGTAAACCAGATTTTATCTGGATTGTACTGGATGTTTCTGGAAAGAAGAAAAGAAAACTAATCTGGATTAAACCAGAAGAACTGGACTGGACCCAACTGAGCCAGATTCATTGTCTTGTGCACATAAATAGAGCAGAAGCAGATGAATCCATTTTAACCAAAGTGATGTAAACAGGATCAGGCAGATTTAAATTAAGCCAGAAAAAAGCAGACGGAACTTAGCTCCATGAGCTCCTGTTTTACCCTGAACTTTGAAAACCCTGTGAACAGGTCTGATAACAACAACCTGAAAAAGAATCGATAACTTCTCTGCTGGAATATTGGTATGCAGACTAGAGCCAGAATTCGCTTTGAAGCATTAGATTCCTCAAAACATCTCTGGTTTGGTTTATGATTCACCTTTATCAAACAATTGTTTAATATTATTACAAGTGTTCCTACCAGTAAAACCAAATTCTCAGATTTGTCAGCATGCAAGGCTGGTTCTGTACTCAGGTTTAGGCTCAGGTGGTATTTTATTGGTCCCATGTGGAACCTGGAACTCCACATTTATGTAGAAAGTTATGCAGAAAGTTCACTTGTTCAGAAAGACTGCATATGAACAAACTACAAGTTTCTGGAACCATGTCCCTTGAACATAATACCAAATAGGGAATGTTTGCTCAGAAGGCAACCAGTTATTGAGCAGGGTGATGAAAGGATTAATGATGTGGGCTTGTTTGGTAGTGTTAAAGGCCTTGTCCCTTTGCAGTTATTAAGTGTAGTATGAACTCCACTGTGATCAAAGTGTTGTGTATATCCACCTGTGTGACAGCTGAAAGTGACACTGGCTCATCAACAAGACAAGATTACAAAAGGAAAATCAAAGTAACACAGTCAAGGTTTAGGCCTCAACCAAATTCAGATGTACTTTGATATAGATGCAGAAACCTCCAAAAACTGAGGGGCCACATTCACTCACAAACACAAGAGGAGACCAAAAAGAAAACAAGACTGAAGGCTCAGATCCTGAAAGAGGACTAACAGCTGAAAATGGAGAACCTACATTTAATGTCACACAATTTACAAACAATGAAGGATCTAAAGCTGATAAAAAATGATCTACAGTTTTTGTGGTAGGATCTACAGTTGATGAAAGAGGATCTGAAGTTGATTAAGACGGATCTACAATAACAGGGGATCTACAGATGAAGGTGAAATATCTAAAACTGATGAAGGACAATCTACAGTTGATACTGGAGGACCTACAAGAAATTGAGGATTGATGTTTATGAAGGAGGATCTAGAGACGATGATGTACGATCTATTGCCAATGTCGGACGATTGATCTATAGCTAATGAAGTAGGATCTAAAGCTGCTGGGTTTTGAAGGGACTGAAATATTTATCAGTTCCTTAAAGACCCAGACCCATCGCTTCCATTTTGGGATTCTTAGCAAAGATAGGGCTTTTTTTGAGTAAAATGTAAGTTGCACTGGATTATGTTGCTAAAACGAACTTGCAAATTCTATGAAGGGGAAAGTTTATGCTGTTCTCAATGATCCTTGATTGTCATCAGATTTTGGTAAGTACTTCTGCTGAACTTTCAGAAAACCTGTGAGTACACTAAGTGAGGACTTTATTTTATTTTTACTCTCACCTCACTTGACTTAATTTTGTGTTTCCACATTAAAACTTTTTTGCTTAAGATCATCAGAAAATCCCTATGGTATCTGCAAGAGCAGAATGTGTTGGCAACTTCTTCTCCCTTTTCCTTCTAACCTTAAGTACTTCCAACATCACCTTCTACTTTAGGAACTGCCAATCATCTGCCAACAAGGCTGACTCCATCCCAGATTCAGAAAAGCAATTACCTGTCTGGCTGTCTTATTATGTCCCTCACTTGTTTGAGTTGCACATCACACACAGCTAAAGAGGGCTATGGCAAGTGACATCGTCTTCCAAATGCCTTATAGCTGTGATGGTACATTTCCAGTTTCATCTGGTCTTATTGACAAGAATGAGTTCCATTTTGAGCCACAGACATTATTAAACCCCCAAGGCTGCAACTACCATGCCAACTTCAGAACACCTATATTAGCTACACCACAATTGCACAGCATCAGGACCACAGCTTCCATAATAAAGATTTAATCTCCATCAGCTGGAGCAGAGTAAATTCACAAGTGGGAGTTATTGTACCCAGCAGGTGGCACTATGAGCTGCATTCTACATGGCGGTATAAGACCAGTGGAGATCACTTATCACAAACTGCACTTGACGGAAAGAGTCCAGTTCAGGATTGTTGTTTTTTTCTTCTAAAGAGTTTGACCTTTGAACTATAACTTATAACCCCGTCTGTTCGAGGACATGTTTGGAACATGACCAAAACTAGCCTGCAGTCATATAAACAGCCTGTTTGAACATACCATGTTGGCGTCTTAGTGGGGTTACCTGTCAATAGCTTGACAGCCTCCGACATGAAATGGACATGAAGGTGTGTACACTGAGGATTTTTGTCAGAACCTGCCACGGTGAGGGCTAACAAACATGGACTGAAGCAGAGAGAGTGAGGAGGAATGTCACAACAGTTAATCTCATCATTTCTTTTTCTCTAGATCTCAGAAGGGGGGGGCTTCTGAATGGGAGAGGGTGTTCGATCAGCAGCACTT
This sequence comes from Oryzias javanicus, assembly GCA_003999625.1. Taxonomy (NCBI): domain Eukaryota; kingdom Metazoa; phylum Chordata; class Actinopteri; order Beloniformes; family Adrianichthyidae; genus Oryzias; species Oryzias javanicus. The sequence continues at coordinate 34,711,663 of CM012440.1, read as the reverse complement.
CTGAGGTAGCTGGGCGGGCTTGTCGGTCAGTCTGGTGGTCTTGGTACCAGGAGCTGCTGGTGCCTCTACGTCCACGCGTTCTGACATCTTCACGCAGATGATGTCCACCAGGCGCTCAAAAACCTGCCGCACATTAATGTTCTCCTTGGCGCTCGCCTCATAGTACTCAAAGCCTGAGGAAGGAAAAAACAGTCAGACTGGCCACAGAAATTAATACTAAACAAATAACATTAAAATGCACAGAGTTAGATCTGCAGAAAAAATGTGATTAGACCATTAATCACTGGTGTAGATCCGTCATTGTTTGTAATTGTGTGACATTAAATGTATGGGCACGTGACATTTTCAGTGACCCAATCACTGAAATATTTTTAATCACTGGGTCACTGAAAATGTCTGGTAAAATATCCAATACAAGCGTTTTTGTCCCATTGCAGCGGTTCTCTGTCTGCAGCCAGCCTCCCAAACTTTAGCAGAGCTTACCCTCTCCACACGCCGGGAGAGAGACAGTCGCTGCGGGGAGCGCGGGCACAATTCTGTACAATTTCCTTGGATAGATTAAAGTTTCAATGACAACCACCTCTACTGGTTTTCTGTCACATATCTATGGTACATCATGGTCTGTACCCTCTATAATTTACTAGCTGATATTTCCGCTAACGAGAGCCATACCTAACTGGTCGGCCAAGTGTTTTCCTTTCTCCGGAGGTATGACTCTCTCTTCCTCCATGTCGCACTTGTTGCCCACCATGATCACCTGGGCATTGTCCCACGAGTATGTCTTGATCTGAGTCGCCCTGCAGACACAAACACAGACAGCTGCAGTTAAGTTTCATCTCAGACAGAGGCAGAAACCAGCGCTTCACGTACCAGTCCTGTACAGCGTTGAAGGACTCCTCGTTGGTGATGTCATACATGAGAATGAAACCCATGGCACCGCGGTAGTAGGCAGTGGTGATGGTGCGGTAACGCTCCTGCCCTGCTGTGTCCTGGAAACAGAAGCAAACCAAAACATTTTCACCAAGAACTTTTTTAGAGTTCAATGTTCACCAAAGTGGGTGGTGGTAGCTTATGAATCATGTATTGATCATAGGTTCAAATCCCAGCCTCAACAGTCAGTGCTTCATTGAACAAAACACACTTTTGCGTGTTAGATACTTGTGAACTAAGAGCATCTGATAAATGATGTAATGTAAATGTGAGGAGCAATCTGAGCTCTGGATGCTCCTTGACAGTTACCTGTCAGGTGCCTCTGGACAACAAAACAAACCAGAAATAAAAAACAAAATCTATAAATGGTCTCCAGAGATTCTACTGTTATAATGTATCTGATGCTCTGATCTCTGCAAATCTCCACTGACATTTGCACTAATCCTTCTGCATCATCTACGCAAACATGAACACAATAAGTTTTATGTTGGTCGTGTGGAACTGTCCTCCTTCCTGTTGAAGCTTTCACTCAACTCAAGCATCATTTCAGCCGCTGTCTAAATAAAATTCTCATGAATCAAATCAGAGAAGTGTCTGAACACATGAATGGAGCCACACCGCTAAAGAACCATGACCAGACTAAACTGGAGAAAGGCTCAGTGCACATTTATGCATCACTGCACAGAGTATCACTCTTGCTCCCAGGTGCTTTTAGCTTCCAGCTGCTCCCAGTAAACAGCGTCAATTCTCTTCATCCACGAGTATGGCATCCACACTCATGCCTGATGCTTAGTTTCTAACCACAGTCAGAATATGACTGTTGCACTGTTGAACCCAGAACTGAGTACTTGTATTTATAAATGGTTCTCTGTTTTCTATCACTCTTAAAGTGAACAAAAATTTTGCCCAGCTATATTCTATTATGTGACTCGTGTTCTCGAACATGCTGATAACGCTTTCTTGAACATGCGTTTAGCCATGATCTTAACATTGTTATCTAGCGTATGTCCCCCATCTATAGTTGGAAGAGTTTTGGTGTGAAATGTCAAGGCCGTGAAAATCTTGTGAATCTTGCTCCAGACTTTTTCTTTCACAGCTCCATACCAATATAAAGGATTTGGAGTCATACAATTCCAAGCTGGCACAAAGCACAATTATTAATTTCTCTTCCATTACCAGTTTTCAAACATTTTGATTAAAAGGGACGTCATCCATACGTCACTACCTAATCCGAGTCACTACCTAATTCAACCTGTTTTACCTTTTGTATATAAAGCCTGGAAACAGTCATAGAAACTATTTGCTGTCCCTTTTATCCAAGCACAATGATGTTTTTATTTATTTTGCTTTACTGTATTTTAAAAAACACAGTGACGGACAACCTGCTTACATCTCTAAACTCCATCATCCACAGTGGTTTTCTTTTGTTTCTGAATTATTTTCAAACCTTCATTGTATGGAGCAGATTGAGGGCAAACTTCAGAAAATAATCTGTAACATGGAAACTGAAATGACGGAAACATTAAAATCTAAATTTGGCAGACTTATAAGACAATGTAGAGATGTAAAATGACTAATTGATGAATTGATTTATCCAACCAGATCAAGCTGACTAAGATTAGTTGTTAATCAAATCCAATCAACCTTTATCCTTATAAAATCATTTCAAAATTAAGTCAATTAATCGATAATCAGTTTTGGAAAATACCATTTGGGTATGAGGGACCCTTAATCTTAATAGGACCAGATTTCAAGTAAGCTCTCATATCTGCAAAACCTAGAGAGCCATCAGAAGGAACCAGATCTATGAAACCAGGACGTAGGAAAGGAGAGGTTTTTTCACTCAGTCTAAAGGAGAAAAAGATCTAAATCTCCTTCTGAGTTAGACACATTTCTATGTGAGGTCATTAAAGCACAGAGTTGATTTCAGGTGAGCAGTAACTACAACTCCCATAATACTTTGCTGCATGTCTGCGGGAGGAAAGCTGCAGCTCTTATACACGTCATCCAGACTGTTTTTGTGTGTTCAGTCTATTTTTAACCTCTCCCTGTTTGATCAGTCAGCTCTGATTAGCTTACATGCATGCACACACACACACGTGCATGCACGCAAACACACACACACCTGTATCTCCTGAGGGGTGTGAACCTCTTCACCCTCAGACGTCCTTTTAATTGCCACCAAAGACGATGCTCTGCTTGTTCTCATGTGTGTCATAGAGAGTGTGGAGAGCTGTTGCCATGGCAACAACATCACCACGGACAAAGCGAGCTGTTACCCAGCGTCATGCATCCCTCTGCTGTTACAGTGCGTTTCTGCTTTGTTATCCTGTGCAACAAGGCTGCATGTGTTGCATGTTGCGTTACTGTATCACAACGTTTGCTCAGTCTGACAAAACAAGTTTACATCCACATGTGAAGAAACTCCTTTGAATTCTACTGAAGAAAGTGCTTTTTGCATTAGCCTCTGTACACAAGTGTTAATGGATTTTATCAACAGGAGGAGTTTTAAGCAAAAATTTGGCAACCTGGCTGTACCCTCACCTTTTCTCAACAGTAGCTGAAAGAATCAAATCCCCGACCTTGACAGAGATTCAGTGGGTTCAGAAAAATGGGTGAAAACTTGTTTTCATTCCATTACTTTAAGTAATTGTCTCAAAAAGGATGAAAACCGCAAATTAGAGTAAAAACATAATTTGATTAAAAACTATTTTCTTGAAGCCAGATAACTGCACACCAAAACCTCAACATGTTGGCTTTTCATCAACTAAAGCTATATGGGAAAGTAGTGAAGAGAAAATCTTTGGAGTTTGCTCAAAGGCATTCGGGACGATCCAGTGTCATTTTAAGGGAGGTCCTTTAGTTTGATCAGGAAAAAACGGCGGCCAATGCCAATTAGAGCAAACATTTTTAACATCAAACATGGTAGTGACGCCATCATGAAGTCCCTCCCAGCAGCAGGTCTAGGAATCTGGTGAAAATAAAGGGGAACGTGAATGTAGAATAAAACCACATCCTATAGGACATCTCCATTACTTTTTATTATTGCTACATAGAGGAGGATTTATCTTTTCAGCAAGAGAGAGAGCATGGGCCAAAAAATTATGGTTCAAAGAAAACAAGGTTACTGTTCTGGAGTGGCCTAAACCCAAAAACTGCATTCAATCCAAAATGTGTGGTAGAACTTAAAACGAGCTGCTGAGCAGGACAGAAGATCCAGAGTTGTCAGAAGAAGAATGTAGGACAGACCCACTGCTGTAATTACAACCAAAATACATTTTTATGAAGACTGTTCTTCTGAATTGTGGGAATACTTCAACTTTTATGTACTAATTCTAACCTGATTTCAAGTAAATACGATTGCAAAAATCAATTTTCTTTTTGATCAAGATCATTACCTAAACCAGGAGAACAAAGAGCTTCAAGAAGTGATCCACTCTTCTGCAAACATCTGTCCTAGCCTGCTTCTAGTGCATAAGATGAGGGGGGTTCTGCGATGAGTCGATCAGCTCAACGCCCGGCTCTTTGGGGCAAACAGGCAGTCAAAGAGTCCACTCTGCTTCTCCACACCCAGGGAGCGAGTCACCTCCTGATTCTAAACTTGATCAGCCGTACCCTGCTGCACCTTTAGGGGACATTTATGGAGCAACGGGACCTCACTATCTTTTAAAACAAACAAACTCAAGCTCTGTGCCAATCAGTTAGCTTAAGTTAAATAATTGTATCTGAAAACTACAGTTTGAACTAGACAGATGTGGCTGATTGAGACTTTTTAAGCTTTAAGTTAAACATTTTTAATCATGTAATTTAAGTTCCACACCAATAAAGTCAAGACAAAAGTTCTGTTTTATGAAAGCATTCAGATTACTTTAAGAAAAACATAAGATTCATTTTTTTTGCTCTTACAAATGAAAATCTAAGAAAGGTTAGGGCCTCACAACCATGACCTTCTCTGGTTTCTGGAGACGACGTCACATACACTCAACATCACCAACAAGTCACCAAACTGTACTGTTCCCAAACAGCTTCAGCCCCCAATAAAATATTTGGTTGTCCATACCCAGATCTGCAGCTTTATCCTCTTGTCGTTGCGGTAAACCGTCTTCACCTTGAAGTCGATGCCGACTGTGCTGACGAAGGAGTTGCTGAAAGAGTCGTCGGCGTAGCGGAACAGGAAGGAGGTCTTCCCAACGCTGCTATTGCCAATGATCAGCAGCTTGAACATGTAGTCAAAGTTCTGGTCAGAGCCATCCCGCTGGCCAAAACGCTGGTCTGCCTTCGCCATCTGAGGGATAAGTACAACAGATGAAGACGGTCAGATCCGTCCAAACACTGTAGAGTCTGTTGAGATGTCACGGTGACAGACTAAAGCTGAATCCTGCAGTATTGCTGCCGGGACCAGAACAAGTGCTTCACAGTGAGAGGGAACATCCAACTTTTACAGTTAAAGCATCTGCTTAATTGAAATGTCTTGAGTGTAGAAATACTGGAAGCTCAATATCACAAAAAACTGAAATCAAAGTGCTTCCCATTGTTGATACTCATCTTCATCACACAGTCATGGTGTACCACAGGGCTCTGTACTTGGTTGGTGTTAATACATGCTTCCAGGGGGTAACATTATCAAGTAAGTATTAAGAAAGTAATCTGCTTAACTATAATTATTATTATCTGTCAAACCAAAAGACAAAAGACTTGAACTTCTTAAAGGGGCTCTACCATGATTTTCTTCAGCCTTTCAGAGTAAACTTTATCCATATATATGATCATATATTACATTGGAAACACTAAAAAACAAAAAATTTATGAAATATGAGTCATTTTTGTGGCCTGTTTCAATACACGGAAGTAAAACGACTCGATTTCTGAGCCTCCGCCTTTCGCTCCTTGTTGGTCCCGCCCATTTAATGACGTCATCCTTGAGCCGGCCCCTCCAGCGTGAGCAAAATTTGTAAACAAAACTATATGAAAGACAGATGCGCTGCGGTCGGCAAACTCTTGTCTGGATTTTGCTGTTTTTTCAAACCTTTTATTTTGCTGATGGATTTTGAGCGTCTGTATGAAGGCCAACACTTTTACTGCTGGTTTGAGGAATCCTGAATGATGGTTACTGGAGATACAGGAACACACGCTAAAAGACACGTCTGTAGAATCAATGTGGATCACATTAAAAGTTGTTTTATTGAGCATGAATTCATCCAACCACATTTTAATGAGTTTTTGTGTCTCATCGTTGTGGTTTTATGGTTTGTTTTTGAGGGAATTCTGTTGAAACTACAATAGAACTTTAACGCCAGCCGCCGGCACGTGCCACGTAGGAGACACAGAAAAGAGAGTTATACATTTTTCAGTGGTGTTAAACAAGTAAACAGTTGGAACAATTATTTCCTTTTGGATAACAAGACAATTAATGCTCTACATTTGTCTGCAAGCCCACCGATTGGCTCATTTCTACCTTGTTTACATCATGTGACTGTCGGGTACGGTGGCTGTTTTGGTTCAGTTGTTCCGCTCTCAGTTTGTTTCATATTCAGACTGAGGAATCTCAGAGTGAACCGAAGTTTGGTGCGGTTGGAAAACAAGCAAGACTACATTTAAAAAATGGGTCCGGGACATTGACTGTATATAGGAGAACTGGACAGAGCATGCCCCCCTACTTCCGTGTTCCATATAGGAAGTACCACTGGGTTGCAAAAAGGCCAAAGTCCCATTGACTTACATTGAGAAACAGACAGTTATTTCTCAGTCATTTTAAATGTCAGAATAATCATTCTCCCTCTGGTGCTTTCTGATTAACTTCTTTTTTCTAATCCTAATTTTTTTTTAAAGATTTTTTTCCATTATCACAAGTTATTCGAGTTATAAATTGACCAATCAGATGGCTCAATAAGCGTTTGTGGGTCTGACGTCAAACGTCTGGGGGGTTTGAGTGACAGATGACGGGTAGCCAATGGGAGCAGACTTCATCAATGCGGTCCGTGAAGACCTTTTAACACCTACTTTACAATTCAACAATGTTCCAATCATTGTCCTTCTATTGTTTTCCTCAATGGAATGCAGCAGATTAAAACAAGAGGACATGCTGTCGCCATCTTTCACTCTGTAGGAATAGATTTAGAGGCTCAACGCGGTTAAACCGGGTGAAAAAAACACGCTCGCTTTGCAAACAGAAGAAGTTGAAAGTTAACGCGGACGTGCGTTCAGAAAGGCGCGTTAACAGTCACTGGTTTCAATATCGAAATAGATGATTATAACCGAGAATGTTTATGTTTCCGGAATATATGTGGCGACACATTATTTAGTTCGACAAAAAAGAAAATATGTAAGTAAATACAACATTTGCAGTGTTGCGGGAAAGCTACGGAGAGAGAAAGGGACGGGGCGGCGCGAGCGTGATTGTACGTGCACGCGCGCATGTGTGCGGGAGAGAGAGGATGAGAGATGAAAGAAAAGGAGCGAGTGTCCGGGGAAAGTTGGAGTAAAGCAATGTGCTGTGAAACAAAAGTGAAAATAAATGGTGGATTCCAGCCTCCAACCAGACAGTGAGAGTATCTGCCTGCAGAACCAAACACCCGCGGGTTTAACCACGAGGACGTTCGTCCGAGGAGCTGTAGCTGCTCCCCCCCCGACCACGGTCAGGACGAGGAAGCAGGAAAGGTTAACAGCAGAATCAAATGTTGGAAAGGTTCTCCCTCAAAGACTTGAACAATGACTCTCTCGAGCCGCCGTTATTAAAGTGGAAGCTGTTTACATTCCAATGTCTCGTGGTAGAGGCGTGGAAAGAGGCGGAGACTCACAATAAACTCTCTTCAGATTGGTGGAAGGTACTTCCATGACTCACAGAGACTCGGACCAATCGCTGATGATGGTTTGCAAAATGGCGATAGCCATTTCAGGAAGTGACGGTGAAAGCGGCGGCCTACTTTCGCGAGGAGAGGAGGTAATGCATTTCCAATGGGAGACCTCGTTGCTTGTTCTGTCCAGTGTTTTCACAGTCTATGGTCCGGGAGCGGTTCCTGGTACAGGAAGGTAGTTATCTCCTGCCAGGAGACACATTCTGGCAGCAGGGGAGAACTATCTTGGTACCACAGCCCCACCGGTGAAGATGGGGGTGAGTTTGTCTAAGTCTGGGAGCGGAGCTTGCAGCACAGATTCTTCCTGGAGCGAGCTGTTGACAACGATCTTACGTCAGCATGGTTCATTCAACTGGTTTTTCGTGGGTATGAGAGGGGCTGCTGCAGACTGTGCAGGTTTTTAGAGGATTACTCTTAAATGCATGAATGGATCAAAATACCGCCTTGGGGTTCTTTATAGTGAGGAATGAACAGTAAAATGCATTTAAAACCTAAAAAAGTAAAATTTTCATGGTAGGGCCCCTTAAAAGATTTCAAGATCTGGACGATTTCTACTTTCCTTTACTGAATACAAATGAAACACATGTTAAAGTTAAAGTCCCACTATTTGTCACGCACCTGGGTGTGTGAAATTTGTTCTCCGCATTTGACCCATCCCCTGGGGGAGCGGTGAGCTGCAGACACAGCCGCGCTCGGGAACCATTTGGTGGTTTAACCCCCCAGTTCAACTCCTGAGTGCTGAGTGTCAAGCAGGGAGGCACTGGGTCCCATTTTTAGAGTCTTTGGTATGACTCGGCTGGGAATTGAACCCTCAACCTTCCAAACTCAGGGCGGACACTCTACCACGAGGCCACTGAGCTGGTATGTTATTGGACTAAAGAGCTGCAGGCCTTTACTTGATAAGAATATCATGCTGGATGGCATTAATTTAGTGTCCAGTCGTTCTGTGAGAGACCTTGGAAACATTTTTGATGAATATTTGAATTTTAGCTCTTGGACACATCAAGTTTCTGGAAATATCATCTGAAAAGTTCTTGTGGATTCCAGATGACCCCACTCCTGATGTTAACATGCCTCAGCTAACACAAGAGTTAAATCAACTTCCAGTGTTTTACAACGTATTATTTAGACTCATAATAACAGACAATAATTTACATTTGGTGAATAAAACTATGCATTTCTTGCATAGAGTAGCAAGAAATGCATAGGCTAAACTGACTGAAAGAAAAGATGGAATGGTGGATTCATATATTCTTTTGTCAACGTTCAACCAAATTTTCTATAATTTATAAATAGCAGAGTTTCTTACCTATGAAAGGATATTCCACATACAGCTGGCTACACATTGAGCAACTTTCTGTGTCACTATTTTTTTGTCCTAACTATATTATTACCCTTCATAATAACATATTTTAACCAACGCTCAAGAATCATAACTTACCGGTAATCACATCTGAACTCCCATCATTGTGGCACAGGCCACCCTAAAATCTAACCTGAGCAGCAGAGTTCACTCCTGTGTACAAAGTCTTCACTAGAGACAGTAATGACATTTAATATAAAAACTGAAAAACAACAATCATAATAACCAATTAAAACTCCAACGATGTGCTCAAATATTAATTAAAGAAAATATGAACTACCATAATGGAGTTGTCTAGCAGTGAGTGGAATTATTATGATTTTAAAAACAAAAGTTGAACATGTTCCCCAACATATATACCCTCCAAAGCACCTTCCTGTTTGAAGATTGAATCCATCATCCCTTCTTCCCTAAGCTCAGTTTGTCTGTTTATTTTACTGGTTATTTTCTGTTTACATGGAAGCTATTGCTAATATTTGTGTCTGTCCATTCACTTCTTTATTTTATTTTTTTTTCATTTCTCATTAGTTTTACAGCCAAGAAACAGTTCTTCACAGAAACACTGGGCACATTGCATTGGTCACAGACACATAGGAGCCTGACTCACTCAGATATCAGCTCCAAAGAAAATCAAGTCAGAGGAATTCCTCCTCTATCACAAGTTCTTATCCAATCACTATCACAGGACACGAACATGTCACGCTCAGTGTCAAGCACAGTCAATATGGTGAAAAGCCTTCTTGTTGGTCTTGGTGTAACAGACTAAATCTGATTGATGGTTGTTTTGTAGATTCTGAAGGCCTCGAGTGGATTTCACAGAACCTGACAATACAAGCTGGCCAAAAAAAATGACTAAATAAAAGCTTTACTAACATATAAAAGGCTGTCAGCAGCTGAAGCAAATGGATAAGACGGGTACTAAAACAGACAATGAAGATTATTATTTATATTACATATTTGTTAAGGGAGTAAAGATGAATCGAATTCCATCCCTATGATCCAACCAGGTCGATCTGCCCCACGCATTCTCACTCCCAACTTGTCATACATGTAACAGCCATGATCATGTGTCTTTATGATTTCAAGAAAGAGACAAGTACTGAATGAAATTCTGAATTGTATATGGTTGGGGAGGAATTTAATGGTTTTTTTGCATGTAATTATTTGTCCACGAGTCAAAATAATTAGGGGCGCTGGTGTGCAGCAGCCATGATCATGTGTCTTTATGATTTCGCTTTTTTGTTTAGTCACGTGATGAGGAAAGACATTATTAGGCGGGCCTGTCACCTGGGTTCGGGTGGTTCTGTTGGTTCCGAGAGGGTCAGGTATTTTTTGTTGACCGCTTTAGTTGCTTTTTATTTGGAAATTATCTTTGCTTTGATCGTTTACACAACTTCTGTTATCCGTGTCTATGAACTTTTATAAATCAAGACACATTCAGAGGTTTTTTTTGGTCATCTTTTTGGGAGCGCGTCACAAAGAAGGTCCTGCCGCGGCCTCTCTGGCGGCTCAGAAGTCGCTACAATACTTTTACATGGTTCGAGCTTCCTCTGTGTCACTTTTTGACGTCATTGTTTTTTGACATGCTGCCTGTCCCTATTAAATAATGGATCCCCAACCCTCGAGACGTGGTACTAGATGCGGAACCAGTACTGGGGTTGGGGCACCTTTTTGCGACCCAGTAGTGGTACTGGTCCTGTACCGGTCCACGTCCCGAGGGTCCAGTACCATTTGGCCCACTGATCGGTAACTGTTTGTGGCCTGGAGGTTTAATTTGATTAAATCCCAACCTTGATAGATTGGGAACAGCCAACACGTTAAAAATGACAAATTGGGGACACCCAAAATGTGAAAAAGCGATGGAGGGTGCCAGAACCATACGTCCATATACAACGAGTTATAAGAATGCGTTGGATCTGCCCCAGGCAAGTGGTTAATCAAATCAAATTGATCAACAAATAAAAAGAAAAATATTTCAAAATGATATTAATTGATAATAGATATAGAAAAATACAATTCGGATTGAGGAATGGTAGATTTATTTCATTATCACGTAAAAATGACCAAGTTCATCACAGTGGACAACACACATGTGATGCAGCAAAAACTGGTCAACCATCATTCCAGTCCAATATGTGGAAACAGTTTGAATTTCTCAAAGACCCAAGGAATCTGTAGACCTTTACCTACACTGTTCAGTACCATTTCCATTTTAGATCAATGAATCAGATTATTCAAAATGAACCAATATTGTCCTTAAATCAGACACGCAACCACAAATTATGATATGAATGAATCATTGTTAAAATGAATCCTTACACCTTCTAAAAAAAGAAGAAATACATGTACTTTTCTTGGGCCTTGCAGGTTCTGATCGCATGCAACAGCCAGAGGCTTTCTTGGTTCTGCTGTAAAAGCTCAAGTATGATATATTTGAAGGAATTTCAAGTCATGAGAACAACTTAATCCCAATATGGTAACAATTGTTACACCCCAAACAATCACCAAATATGTGTCCAATGCTCTTCCTTCACTGTTACCTCTATGATCAGAAGTCCGTGCTTCCGTTCTGGAGGCTGACACCATCTGCCTTTAAGATCTTAAACTTCCCTTTCTGATAATTTAACCTGGTTGCCCTTGAACCACATTGTAGTTACCCTGCTGTTGACACAGACCCTATTAACACCAGTCTGTGCCCTGCAGGCAGAAGTTATTCCAGGCCCTGGTGCTTGTTAAAGGAGACGGTCAAAAAGAATCATCAAGTGATTGTAGACAGAAGGGTTGTAAAGCTTTGAAAAAGTTAAGAAACAGAAACATCATAATGGAGCAGAACTATTGAATCTCAAAAAATAATGTAGAATTCAAATGTCACCATCAACAGCTGGACATATCAGTGCATTCTACTATTTGCCTTTACATTAAAGTGCACTGGGTCTTGTTCTTGTGAACTTTTTGCATTTAATTTTTTGTCACACAAAAAAAATAAATAAAATTGCCTCTTTACATTAAAGTGACATTCTAACTATTTTTCTAATTACTGTAAAAATGTTCCCAGTGGTCTTTTGATTAGAATAATGCAGTTTTAGACAAGATACATAAGCCTATGGCATTTATTATGACATATGTTCGGAGGAGCAGCAGGAGCTCATTAGAAATTGATCTCTTAGTTGTGGGCGGGAATGTTGGTGCGGAAATTTGCCTTTGCTAATTTCCTTTAACACTTCCTCCCGTTAGCTTATTGCACCTTAAAAGCCCAAGCTAACAGCGCAGCGAGAAAAAAAATATTGTGGACTTTGAGCAATATAAAAGTTATGCAACCATTTTGATTCATTTTCCAGCTGAGACGAGAAAAATCAAGATGTTATTGGATCTATTTGTCTGCCGGTAGATGCATCAGAATTATTGCTGGTTTTCAAATTGCAGGTTTTGATCTGATTTGAGTATAGAAATACTCAGAAATGCAGTTCTAATCTTTTGTCGTCTATCATCAGAAAGATTCCAAAAGAACATATTTATTTAAATATGTTCAAAAAGAACATATTTAAATAACAAACACCATACATACATATATATATATATATATATATATATATATATATATATATATCTCTATATATCTCTTCACTGTCACCCTTTGCTTCTCAAGTATGGACAGTATGCACTGAAAATCCATCCATGTAATCCATTTGTTCACTTATATAGGCTGTAATTAAAATACAATTAGGATAATCTGGCTTTACTGGAATCAACTGGATTTAGAATGTGGATAAACAGAGTTCATTTGCCTTGGTTTGATATTTGACGTTGCGTTGAAGCCACATTTCTGAGAGCTATAAGAAATCTACCTGACGCTGCTTCACCTGGACAGGTTCACAGAGGTCAGCTGTCACAGCCTTCATGGAGCTCAGACCCTTCCAGATTCCTTCTCCTCTGCACATTTTTCCCCACAAGGTCAGGAAACAGAAGCGGCTCACATGTGGATTCTGGTTCACGTCTGCACACATCTGATGATTCACGGTTAAATCTGAGGCCTGCCACTCCCACAGTTTGGAGGAATAAAAAGAAATTTAGCTGACAGATGAAAGGACGGGTCTGTGAATAACAGGCTGAGCTTGTTGTAACCACGGTAACTAGGCCGCCCTCCTGCCAAGCGACGCAGTGAAGGAGGAGTGGCAGCCTGGATCTCAGGAAAACAGGAGCTGTTCCGTCTGATCCGCCTCCTGCGTTTGTCAGGTCTTCGTTTGGTTGAGAGGCTGACGTGCTTGTACAAATACCATTTAACAAAAAAATATATATATGTTATTGTTCAGCCTGGAGACAAGCGATAGTCTCAGCGTTGCCATGGTTACCCTTTGAGCTCTTGTCGGTGAGCTGGAGGAGCAGATCAGTGAAAGCCAAAGGAAAAACTTTAGATTTACACATCGTGCAGGTTTGTTTTTCCACCCTGAAGACGTCCAGGACAAAACTCCTAAACAGAGCAGACAGCTCGTCCAAGACAAACACTTCCTGATCCCTTAAGATACACAAAAGAAAGTCCCCGGGAGGAAGCAGAAACATCTCTGAGATGCTGAGATCTTTTCAGTTGTTTGCACTGACCGAAACTCCAATCTTCCCAACTAAAAAAAGAATATTATATCAGGAAAACAAAAACTGTCAACAAGCCATTTAATTCTGGAGCAATAAACCAACAGGGATCCTCTCTTTGTTTTTTCTAAATTTGTTTCCTTTCCAATTAGCTTTGGTCATGTATAGGGCTTAACAAATCTAAAACTGGTGAGAATGAGAATGCCCCCCACATCCGCCTTCTGGTTTGTTTGGTTTCACAAACGGCATTCTCAGCACAGAACCAAAGACTGAAGGGAACCAGTCTGGAAAAATCAGCAGTTCCATCAAGTTCTGGCCGGAAAAGGAAAAAGCAGGGAGAGGAAATGTGGGTAGCCCTTGCACTCCGCCACGTTTACCTGCAAAATACCAGTTTTTTTAGGTTTGGCCAGTCCTCCTTTGAGTTCAAACCACAGTTCAGTTGATGTTTCACACCCACCAGTTTGGGCTGTAACAATTAATCTATTTATCGGTGAATCGATTTTTATTCCTACAATGCAACTACATTGATCTGTCTGAGGTAAGTTGTTAATCAAATCAAATAAAAGTGACCTACACCAATAGAAAAATCATTTCAAAATTAGATAAATGTGATGCAGCTATAAAATAATCAACCATCGTTCGAGTCCAATGTGTGGAAACACTTTGAATTTATCAAAGACATGTGACCACAGTGTGGTAGGATGTTCTAATAATTGTTTTATTTTTATGTGGGAAAAACAACAGTGGGCTGACATTCGTTCTTGTTTACTTGTTTTTACACATATTTAATTTACACTTGATTATCTTGAAGAAATACAAGGAATCTGGAAAACTTCGCCTGCACTGTTCAGCACCAGGTATTTATCTCTGAGTCACACTGGTTGAAAGTTTGGATAACGATGTTCTGGATCCATTTTAGGTCAATGAATCAGATTGTTCAAAATGAACCAATGTCTACTATGACTTGTATCAACAACCACAAATTATGACTTAAAACGTTGAACAAAAGTAATAAAAAAGAAAGAAAAAGCTCAGGTTAAAATCGCTACAATCACTTTAACAAACAAGTAAATCTGCAAATAACAAATCCCCCCAAACATGATTGGTTCTTTTCAACTTTAACTGACAATATAATCTATTTCAGTTTTCAGAAACATGGGACCCAACATTCTGTTTGGAAGCGAGAACCAGCCCCCTGATGGCCACTGTGAGAACTGCAGGGTTTTTTTGTTTTTTGTTTTGCTTCAGATGGATTCAGTTTTCTTATATTCAATCCAGTCTCAATCTAAACAGTCACGTGACCATTCCTGCGCAGACAGCATCTGACAGGTGAGAGCCCACCTGAGAGAAGGCGGCCCCCGAGGGCCCCTTCACAACAAACTGAAGCATTCACTGAGCCTCGTGCCCTGGGAGGGGGTGTAGAGCAACGTGTGAGTTTTTATTTTTTATTTTTTTCATGAGGGGATCAGCAGAAGGGGTTCACATCCTAACAGCAGATTAAGATGCAGCGTGGAGCCCAGACAGCACGCGCTCAGAGGCGCGCGCACACCTGTGACAGAACACTGTGTTTCAAAAGCAGGTAAATTAGACGCAGGTGTCGGGAGAGGGGCCCAACATGCACGCAGAAAAGCCGATCACGTGAGCAGGTGTTTATGGCATTATAGTGCTCGCGAGCCCCGCACGCGCATAGGTGGGATCGACGGTTCTGGATCCACATCAGTTCGCGCACGCGCTTGTCTCACCTCTGCTGGGCGGGTCTGGCGCGCGCGCTATCTCTCCGTGTTTGCCCGATGAAGGCAGCTCCTCTTCCTCCTGGATCGGCTCTGATCCGGATCCGCAAAGCTCCAGTGTGCACACGATCAGCTGAGCGTGAGACGTTTGCGCGCGCAGCTGCTTCACGCGGACATGCTGAGATGCTGCTGCGGAGCGTTTGGACCGGCGGCGCCCCCCTCCGCTTCTGCGCGCGCCTTCTATGCAGCCAATCACACGGTGGCGCTGTGCACGCGCGCGTGCTATGACTCATATCTGGTCCAGAAGATGCAGAAATGCTCAGAACAGAAGAAATCAGGGAGAGCATGGATCAGAACCGGGAAAAAAAAACACAAGAGTCACTATGTGATGAACCACAAACTTTCCTTTTATCTATTAATTACAAACTGCTGTTTAGGTGTTAGCAGAATCAATATAGACCTATTTCTCTCCTTCCACAATTCTCAAAAATTCTAGAAAAGATATTCAATGATAAATTATCTAAATTCATTGATAAATATAACATAATAAATGAAAGCCAATATGGTTTCAGAGAAAACAGATCAACCTCAATGGCGATCATTGAGGCTGTAGAGGAAATCACAAATGCTCTGGATAAAAAAGAAATATGCAGCTGGAATCTTCATTGACCTAAAAAAAGCCTTTGACACTCTCAATCATGACATCCTACTGGACAAACTGGAAGAGTACGGGATCAGAGGAGTAGCGCTAAGTTGGGTCAAAAGCTATTTAACAGGAAGAAAACAATTTGTCAAGATGAATGAATTTACATTAGAGGCCAAAGAGATAAGTTGTGGTGTCCCTCAAGGATCAATTCTGGGCCCGCTGCTGTTCAATATTTACATCAATGATATATTCAGTGTTTCAAAACTTTTAAAACTCATTTTATTTGCTGATGACACAAATATATTCTATTCTACAGACAATCAAAGGGAACTTATTAATGTGTTGAACACAGAGTTAATCAAAATAAAATCATGGATGGATTACAACAAACTGTCTTTGAATTTAGACAAATCCAAAGTGATGTTTTTTGGTAATTACAAAGCCAATACAGAGCTCTCAATTAAAGTTAACAATGACTTAATCGAAAGTGTTACAGAAATTAAATTCTTAGGGATTGTTATTGATAACAAGCTGAGTTGGAAGCCACACATCAGACACATACAAACTAAAGTTTCAAAAAGTATTTCAATTATAAATAAATCAAAATATATATTAGAATACAACTGTAGATATTTATTGTACTGCTCTTTAGTATTACCATATTTCACCTACTGTTTAGAAATTTGGGGTAATAATTACAAGAGTTCACTGCATCCTCTCTTTTTGCTTCAGAAACGAGCCATCAGAATAATACATAAAGTCGGTTATCTTGATCACACTAACATTTTATTTTATCAATCCAGAATTTTAAAACTGTATGACCTTGTTGATTTTTACACTGTGCAATATCTATACAGAGCTAGTGGGAAAACATTACCATCCAATATCCAAAAACAGTTTGTAGAACATGAAGGAGGATACAAACTGAGAGGATGCAGGAACTTCAAGGTCAGATTGATAAGAACCACAAAGAAAAGTTTCTGTGTTTCTGTGTGTGGAACTAAACTCTGGAACAAGTTAAGTAATGAACTCAAACTATGTTCAAGTATTTATCAATTCAAGAAAATGTATAAAGAAACTCTAATTTTACAATATGAAGATAAGACGAGTTAAAGATCAACTTGTGTTTGAACAATTCCAAATGTCTGAACTTGAATGTGATAAAATAATCAAAAAATCTTTTCTTTTTTTTTTTTTTTTTTTAATGCAATCAAAGAGTTTTATGTTATGTAATATGCAGTAATGATTACTGATAAGTTTACAATCACAATGGCACTAATTTTCCTTTCTTGATCCTAAATATGTAGCAATGATTCATGTAATTATGTCTTTCTAATGATAATCAATGATTATTACATATTGTGTAAATCATTAATGTTTATTGAAAATATGCAAGAATTCTTTCAGAGAATAATCAATAAGCTCTAATGTTACTTGAAAACTTGATTTCAATGTGTAATTATTTTTCTGCATAGACATGACATTGACATTGTATTATGATGATAATCAGTGAGTTTTTACATATCTGTTACATGATGTATGATTGATGTTACTGTTTACTGAAATAATGTTTTACGAGATTAATCAATAATCAACAAGCACTTTACTTACTATTGGGAATGTATTGAGAAAAAAAAAAAAAACAACCGGAAGACATAATTATGCAAAACAGTTAAATGAAGTAATCAAGTAGGGGTGGGATTATATAAGTTCGCTTCTTCCCACTCCTTTTCAAGCAATCAATCAAACTCTACTGACTTTAGTTAATAATCACAAAGAATGAATGAACCAAATGTGACACAAGTGTATTTTATTTTTGTTTGTTTTCTATTTTCTAATCAATGCATCTTATTGTTTCTGTAATGAGTTTGAATTAATTGTGTGTTTTGTCCTGTAATTTCAATCTATGCTTGAAATAAACCAATCAATCAATGAAAGTGCAGAAAAAAACAGACATTTTGGTGGTGGAGGTGTGATGGTGTGGGACAACAAACCTCCTTAAATGCAGCTTGATGCATTAGGAGACAGAAGCTCTGACTTCACCCAGATGTAAACTAGACTTTGTGCATTTAACTATTTTACAGAGGAAGAATGTTATGTCAGAAAGGCAGATGTGCTGCACAGCTTCTTCCCTAATTCTGGAGTTTATGATTCTCCACAACTGCTCCGGAGATTAGTGCTGTTGATGTGATCCTGTGTGAGCAAATACAATGAAATGATTTGAGAATGATTTTGTAATCCTGTTAGGAGATCCCTACAGAAAGGAGAACTAGAGCAGAGGTCTGCAACCTTCCAGACTTAAAGAGCCATTCAGGTTGTTTATACCTGACAGAACCCCAGAAGGAGCCATAGTCTTCATCTTTTAGAAAAAAAAGGATATTGATTTGTATTTATGCAATTATTACTATTTGATAATAATGAATTGACCTGGGCTTCAAGGTGGGTCAGTGGTTGGCACCCTTTTTCAAATTCTGGCTGTGATGTTTCTGTGTGGCGTTTGCTTGTTCTCTTTGTGTATGTGTAGGTTTTCTCCAGACCCTCTCTCACAGTCCAAAGACATGCTTCGTAGTTTCATCCAGGGGTGCCCAAACTTTTTCGCCCAAAGGGACAAAATCTAAATTGAATCCCGGTCCACGGGCCAAATATAATAATTTTTGGAATGTCATGAAATAAAAGGAGAAAATTAAGTAAATGGTTTTATTTATGTATTTTATGATTATATATTCATAGATGTATTCATTAGTAACAATAAAAAATAAATAACGTTTTTTTTTTAAACATTTAACAGCAAGGTCTCACTGGACATTTTTCATTGAAATACAAGAGAAAGCTAAAACAAACTTTCTTCCAATGAAAACAGCAAACTGGGATCCTAATGAAAGACGTGGAGCTGGTCTTTTGACTTCATTCAGTTTCCGTTGTCGCTTCATCTTGGCTACATGAAAAAGGCAGCTAAAAGCATTGAAATTGAACATATAAACTAGTAATATCTAACACACACAAAAAAAGCCCAGGTCTGACTCACTGGAGGGTTGTTTCACCCAGAACCCCAGACAAAGATAGTGCTGATAGAGCCACCAGGAGGCCGTAGAGTTCAATGTGAAACGGTAAACATTCCGTGGCATCCGTAGCCCCAATTTGGCAGGCCAAAAGATAATACTTGGGGGCCGAATTTTGCCCGCGGGCCACACTTTGGGCACCCAATCAGTTACTCTGAACTGGAGTGATTTTGTGCTCCACGGCAAACTAGCAACCTCTCCAGGGCGTACCCAACAGTAGCTGAGATAAGCTTCAGCAACAGGCAGACAGCTGGTTCCACATGCAGCAAGTTTATTAGTTCAGACAAGAACTAAGCACAGCTAAAAATCCACAAAGCTAAATCAGGGTCAGACAGGCAGAGGAGAATCACGAGCATGGGATCATTCAAGAAGAGACCAGAGGTGTCAGAGTCCTGGTGAGGGTCAGGGCAGGCAATCAGAGAATGAGCAGGGTCAGAAACAGAACATCAGGTCCAGAAGGAAACGCTCAGTAACCCAGGCAGGGTCGCCCAGACAATACTTCACACTGAGTGAGGCTCTGTGCAGAAATGAGAGACAGCTGAGCAGTATCCAGGACCTGTCCGCTGGGGTTTCTGGGAGATGTAGTGCAGTCAGTACTCTGGAGATGGCCCCTGTCAGTGACCAGAAGGGGAGACAGAGCGCTTACTCCTGACACAACTGTGACCCCGAAAGTGATATAGTGGGTTAAGAAAATGGGTGGATTAATTAAATAAATATATTGTTTTTGGCATGAACAAAACATAGAAAGAGAATTGCCTCTTTTTACAAATATGACAGAACTTTTGCATGACTTCCTCTCAAAATAAAAGACACCCATGGTCAGATGGACATATCTACTGTATTCCATATCTAAATTGTAGCTATTTCAATGTTTGCAGCTACATTATGCATCTGATAGACATCTATTCATGGAGTTCTATTGCACATCAATGTTTCGATCTCTAGCAGATGACAGCAAACTGTTAACAGCAAACTTAAGGACCAGGGTTGGTGTCCCCTGTTCTTTTAAATGTCTTCCAATATAATATTCTAAAAGATATCTGCATATTGAGGTCTACTACAAATCTACCTGAAGACATTTAATCTTGGTATATTTTTAGATATCCATAAAAATGAACAAGATATAAAATAAATACTGCAATTTTACATCCATCCATTCATCTTTAGAATGTGTTAAATCCCTTTCAGAGTTCATCTCAGAACACTATTGTAGAGTAGAGGTCTAACAAAATAGAGTGCTCTGAAAAGTCCAGGAGATTTTTTTTTTTTTTTAATCACTAATGACTTAAAAACACAGATCGAACTGGTTAGATAGTTGGAATAGAAATCAATTCATTGATTAATTTTTACACAATACTCAGTGATTATCACCAGAATATATTACCACTTAAATACAGAAACCATTGTGGCTGATCAAGTAAAGAAAATTAATAGCTCGTTTATTGTCATAAAAAAATTTTTATTTCACAACATGCAGGTTCATGAATTTGCGGTTTGCTCAAATGTCTGTTGATCCATGATTCCTCATTTAAAAGTTACTTTACACATTTTCTTGAATGTATGGATATTTGAATATCGTTTGATCTGATTGTTTCAGAGTTTAGTGACACACTGACACAGAGGTTCTTCTCAATGTTTCACTTCTTGCTATTCCCCTGTTAGCCATCAGGGGCGCTCTAACTCCATCCTGTCTAAAAGCGGCGAAGAAGAAGGTGCGCTGCGCTGTGATTGGCTACTCGCAGGGGCGTGCACACGCAGCAAAGATGGCAGCGGTGACCCGGGGCTCCTATATTTTCGTCTCTCGCTTGGTGAGGAGAACTTCCTTTCGGTCCACACTTGCGCACGCGCTTGTTCCCTGCATCCCTCTAAACTGCGGTACCAACAGGCTAATCGCTAGCTGTCCGCGCGGCGAAGAAGCTGAACTTTTCCAGAATAAGGATCAGTTAAAAGGGCTAGTACCGGCGGTCGGGTGGGCTGACCCGATCCGGGTCACAAGCCCGCTGTCCGTCTTCATGTACGGTAGTTTTTTTTAACCGAACTGCTGTAAAACCAGGTGGAACCAGATCACTATTTGTGTTTGGTGCACGGAGCATGCGCAGAAATCACCTGCCGAGCTCAGGTGATACTGATTACTCTCTGCTCTGTGTCGCCAGCTAAGTCAGCACCTCTGTCGTCGGAGCTTCCGGCTGCAGAACTTCCGGTCTGGCAGAACTTTACAGCCACTCACCTTCAGATGCAGCAGAGAGCCGCAGGTGTTCTCCCGCCGTGCCCTGCACGCTGCCTCAGGTGAGCCCAACGCCAGCTGCTGACGTCCTCTATCCCGTAGTGGATGGAGTTACCATGGCAACCCACAGCCTCCATGTTAAACCTTAAATGAGAAGTGACTGTGCTCTTTCAGTATGTTGTGGACCCGTCGTCCAGTTCAAACTGTCCGACATTGGAGAGGGCATCATGGAAGTGACGGTGAAGGAGTGGTACGTGAACGCAAGGCCGGCTGTGATTGGCTGAGCTTCATCCTTCAGGATGTTGGATTGTCATGATGCCGCCTCTTTCCCGCTGCAGGTATGTAAAGGAGGGAGACAAAGTATCCCAGTTTGACAGCATCTGTGAAGTCCAGAGCGACAAAGCGTCCGTCACCATCACCAGCCGCTACGACGGCGTCATCAAGAAACTCTACTACGACGTGGACGCCACAGCGCTCGTCGGCAAACCGCTGGTGGACATCGAAACAGAGTCGAGCTCAGGTGAGACGCTCGGTAGCGGTCTGATCCAGTTCTGCTTCAGAACTCTTGGCTGACATGTGGCTGCTTCCAGCAGAGGTGATCCAGGAGGAGGACGTGGTGGAGACTCCTGCCATGGCTCGAGAGGAGCACACTCACCAGGAGATCAAGGGCCACAAGACCCAGGCCACGCCTGCAGTCAGACGCCTCGCTATGGAGAACAATGTGAGCTGCTCTGCATTCATGGTTGTTTCCTCCCAGTTCTCCTAACCAGGATCTGCTGTGACGTTTCCCAGATCAAACTCAGTGAGGTGGTCGGAACTGGGAAAGACGGACGGATTTTGAAGGAGGACATATTGAATTTCCTGGCAAAGCAGACTGGTGCCATCCTACCTCCAGCTCCAGTCCAGGAGATCCAGACTCCACCCCCCTCCCCACCCTCCACTGCTGCCCCCGTTGGCAGGCCTGTAAGCACAACAACGGTCGCCAAAGCCCCGCCCCCCAGAGCCACTCCAGTTTTCACAGGAAAGGATGTGACCGAGCCAGTCAAAGGTGAGATCAGCTTTAGAAGCTGTTGATCTCTGGTGCCCTGCAGGCTCATGCAGCGTCCACGTGCGTTCACAGGTTTCCACAAGGCCATGGTGAAGACGATGACGGCGGCGCTGAAGATCCCTCACTTTGGCTACTGTGACGAGGTGGACCTGAGCCGCCTGGTGGCTCTCAGAACCGAGCTGAAGCCCATTGCAGAGAGCCGTGGCGTCAAGCTGAGCTACATGCCCTTCTTCATCAAGGTGAGGTCAGAGAGTGGGCGTCAGGTCAAAAAACGTGCACGTGAATGTCTGTGCTAACGGCGTGCTCTCATTCGACTCAGGCCGCCTCCCTCGGGCTCCTGCACTTCCCCATCCTGAACGCCTCGGTGGATGAAGACTGCAAGAACATCACCTACAGGGTAAGACCGCGGCCTGGACTTTTGGATGTGGGCTCAGGTGTTCACGGGGTTCTCCTTGGCGGCAGGCGTCTCACAACATCGGCCTGGCGATGGACACCAACCAGGGTCTGCTGGTTCCAAACGTGAAGAACGTCCAGCTGCTCAGCGTGTTTGAGATCGCTCAGGAGCTGAACCGCCTGCAGGCGCTGGGAACCGCAGGTCAGCTAAGCACCGCCCACCTGAGTGGGGGAACCTTCACGCTCTCCAACATCGGATCGGTCAGTCACACGGCAGCGCCAAGAACCGGGCCGGGTCTCAGAACTTCCTTTGATTGAGTGTGTTTGTCTGCGCCAGATCGGAGGGACGTACGCTAAACCTGTCATTCTTCCTCCTGAGGTGGCCATTGGAGCTCTGGGAAAAATCCAGGTGAGCGCCAAAACTTTCCAGAACCATCTTTGATGAGCACAACCATTTCTGTCACACGGATAAAACATTGTTGGCTTTAGGTGACGATGGTCCCACTCAGAATCTTCACAGCTTCTTACTAAATGACACTTTAGCTTCATTCTTGCTGAGATTCCATCACTGCTTTTACTTTGAAAATGAAGACACTGAGAGACAGGAGGAAGAGATTTAGTTACATTCATGCATAGAATAAGAAACACTGTAATGATTTATAGTTAAAGACCCACTCAAACATAAATTGTGTTTTTCAGACGTTGTAGCGCTTAGCTGATGATGCAAAACATATGAACAATTAAGATTCAAATTGTGTTTGAGTGTTTCTTTATTGTCGGATTTGATTGATTTATTTCAGACATGTAAAACATTACAAAAAATCTAAGCAATCACCTTTCATTAAAGAAGTTACCAACCGAATTAAAAACAAATATGTTTGAAAAGGGCAAATGCTTATTCAAGCCTATCCCTTTGTCTTTTTCCAGTAACTTAAATAATTCAGAATATATAAATATAAACAATACAATATGCCATTAACTTTCATTTTTTCCTTTTTTTTTTTTTCGCATGTAAATCATATAAAATGTTGTCAATAATTACCATTTCAGTTTAAATCATAATTTTTGTTATTTCATCTTATATTTTGACAACAGCTTCTCTTTAATTTTGATTGTAAATAGTTTGATGTCCAAATATTGTTTGAATTGATTCTCCACAGTTTAATTCAGTACACTGATGCACAAATCATTTATTGAAATTATAGTCAATTAGGAGCAGTCGGGAAAATGCAGTTTGAAAAAAACTTATTTATATTCATAACTATCTTTTATATTTTATAAAAACAATTGATGGGCCACAAGCTTCCTGCTGCTCCATTCTGATCCATCCACTTGCAGTCAAATAGATCCATTAACATCTTCATTTTCCTTGTCTGAGCTGGAATCTGGATCTAAACTTTACAGCTGGATAACTCCAATTTTGCTCACCAGTTTAGTTGCTCTTCTAATGTCAGATGGAAGTTGTGAGGGGCT
Organism: Oryzias javanicus; assembly: GCA_003999625.1. Classification (NCBI taxonomy): domain Eukaryota; kingdom Metazoa; phylum Chordata; class Actinopteri; order Beloniformes; family Adrianichthyidae; genus Oryzias; species Oryzias javanicus. The sequence goes on along the minus strand of CM012440.1, from coordinate 34,687,359 downwards.
GTAAGGTAACTGGAGAGAGTGTAAACAAAGGAATGATGGGATATCAGCAGAGGCTTACTCCACACCAACAGTCCTGACAAAAATTCAGAGAATTTCAAATAAACTCCTGTTGCTCTGCAGAAACTTTTTCCAAGAAAACAACATTTTTTTTTAATTTAGGCTAAACTGGCATAATCATAATTAAAAAACCTGCTGGGACATTTTTTTTTTTTTAATTGATCAAAAGATGATTGGAGTGGGACTGTAAAGCCAAAGATGTTGAGGTTATTTCTTTTTTGGGAGTGATGAGAATTGATATGATCAGGAATGAATACATCAGAAAGAACAGATTATGGTAGATGTTTAGGAGATAAATGAGGAGTTTGAAATGGTTTGGACATGTTGAGAGAAGGAACAATGAAGATGTTGGAGCTACCAGGTCTAGGTCAGGGGTCAAAACCTGAGGCCCCAGAACCTCATGCAACTCCTTTATCCCTTCATTGTGCCTCTTTGATTTAAAAAAAAAAAAAATGCTAATGATTTTGAATAAACGATGAGTTCCTAGTTTTGTTTAAGTTTGTTAAATGTTTTGCTGAGATTTACAGCATATCTTATAACTAAGCAAAATGAAGATAAAATGTTTAATTTAATGTTAATCTACAGCTGCACAACAGCGTCCAGTAAAAGTTCAGAGGTGTGGAATTCTATTCACATTTATTGGTTTTAAAAATGGAAAAACTGTGATAATTTTCTGTCAATATTTTATGGTTAAAAGATGGTAAAATATTATGTTTGACTTGCTTACATTTTTGGTTCAAGTAAATCTCCAGCAGGATTATATTTTATTTTGAAAGGAATGTTCTAATTTGTATAGTTAAAAGTTGTTTGATATATACAAATACAAGACTGTCATAATTCAATTATTGCAAACATTTAAATGCAACATTTTATAATAGTATGGCATGATGGGGAAAAAAAGTAATTAAAGTGCAGTTTTTTTTTTAAACGGTGAAGTTGGGACTATGTGGCTCACTCTGGATTTTGGTCAATAAGAAACAGCCTCAATCAGACTCTTTTAGCTTTAAAGGTTGCAGAGCCCTGGTCTAGAGGGATACCATGGATGGAGGACATGAGGGTGGTTGGTGTGAGCGAGGAGGATACAGAGGAGTGGGTTAGGACACCTCTAGAGAGGATCAAAGCTTTATCTGAATGAGTCTCATTGTTTAAGCTGTCATCATCATAACAGCTGAATGCAGGATCAGCTGATGTGGAGCTCAGTCACTCTGGAGCACAAGTCAGATGCTCTTCATTGAAATATTCATTTTTAACATGTCACTTTAGTGTGACAATCAATACATACCTATACAACAATAGTGACCTGAGTACTTTTTTTTTTTTTTTTTTTTAAGATGTCTTTGTTTATAAAATCATTCTCAGACTCATTTCCCTCATGTTGGGATGTTTTGAATAAAACAAAGTTTTGTGTTTGTGTAAAGTGGTTGGGACTAAGGAATCTGTCTATAAGAAAAATATTCATAAAGACGTACAGATGTGCAAAAAAATAACACTTTGTGTACAACTTTTCTGAGAAATATGGAAACATATGGAGAGAAATTAGTATCCTCCCAATTTATGCATGCATAATTCTTGATATGTGTAAAACTTTGGATTTGTGAATAGATTTGTAAATCAAAAATACATTATGTGTATAAGTAAAAATTTTTTTAATTATATAAAAAAACAATGTACACATGCACAAATTAACATTGCAACAGCTTTTAACGAATTAAACACGCAAATCTTTAAAACTGCGCATGAACCACTTCTTACACACACACAAAACCTGAGTTATACACGAACCTGTGGTGACTCTTCTCACGTCTCAGTCTGTGAGTGATGCGTTCAAATACTACTAGAATGCTCGTTCATTAGGAGTTTTCATATCAGCCGTTTTAAACTTAGATTGCCAAGTTACATACCCACAAATTGGAGTGAGTTTATTTTCTCTCAGTTTTATGTTTATTATGTTGGTTTTTAATTTAAATTTTCCGTTTTGAAAATGAAATTTGTCCTGTTATTTCAGTCATCAATCAATACATCACGAGGTCACAGGCACGGGAGTCTGAGAACGTTGATTGTTCAAATTCCGCATGCATGTTGAGGTTTATTTATTAAAATAAAATACAAACTTTTAGATTTCTATTGATCCCATAACAGAGACATTGTTTTGAGAGCTCTATATGATGACCTCCATGCCCGTTTTGTGACTGCCAGGCGGCAGCAGATGATTGTGTAAACAATGCACCAGCAGATAGTTTCTAACTCTGAAGTGGTGGAAAATGACCCAAAAAATGGAGTATCAGACATACCACTCCACTCATTAGGTGTTAATAAAAAAAAAAGTTCCATGTCCGTCAAAATTGGTTGTTAATGAGAGGATTAACCATTCTGACTCTGTCCTGTCTTCAGGTTCTTCCCCGGTTTGGCGCCGGCAATCAGGTGGTCCCTGCTCATATCATGAAAGTCAGCTGGTCCGCAGATCACCGGGTCATTGACGGCGCCACCATGTGTCGTTTCTCCAACCTGTGGCGGGAGTACCTGGAGAACCCGGCCAGCATGGTCCTGGACTTGAAATAAACACTTCCATCATCCTCGGCAGACATGATATGCCACACTAAAAGCCCCGCCCATATCTCCTCACTTCCTGGCCTTCGTGTTCACTTTCTTCCTTGTTGCCTTTGAGCCAGGTGTTTGGGCGGCGATCTAACTTTCAGCTGCAGTCGCCATGACGACCAGACTTTCTCACAGAATGGGGAATGTTGGAACTGGGCCTCATCTGGACTTTTGGGGTTCCGATGGTTTTTGTAGTTGGATTTCATGCTTTTATGAGCTGATGGTTTGGATCTAGCAGAACCATAAACCCACACACTCTCAAAAAGTCCAATTGATTTGAACCAGTCCCCGTTTGAAGCGGCTTCTTTCCCAAAAAGAAGCCTGCTCCTCCAGAACCTCTGCAGCCTTCAGAACAGAACCTGTTCCACAGAAGAATTCCTGACCCCACAGACTAGCCTGATCCAGACAGAACCACGGCTAAGCCTTCTGCAACACTCATGCAGCTGCTGTTCATTACGACTGTCTCGGTTTTTTTTTTCTGTTACAATTCAGTCTGTTCCTGCAAACCATGACCTGGACCAGCCCAGAACCATGATCGGAACCTGAAAGGTTTTTTTAATAATCATTAATCAAAATTGATCAACTCCACAAAATTGATTTTTTTTTTTAGGGCTATTTCACTTCCAAATGTATTTATTGTAGGACTTTACCATTTTATTGACAAAAATTGAAATCTGAACCTCTAAGATGAATGATGAACCAAAAAGCCTTGAACATAAACTTAGAGTTCCCGACCACAAACTTATAGATCTGAACTGTGAACCATTACAGATGCACACCTCCCTGGTTCTGCCGGACCTTAAGTTATGGTAAAATCTTGCTCTTGTGCACCAGCTCAGTCACTGGACCTGAAACAAACAAAATGCTGTCTATTACAACCTCACTGTTGCCCCAGTGGAGCTGACTTGTTTGTTTGTGTTGTTTTTTTTTTCATATTGTAAACCGTTAAAAACATTTTTAATTGATCCTGTTTATGAAATACTAACATCTGAGTGATAGAAGGAAGATTAAAGTCTAGGAGGGAGTATGTCCTTTCTCCCTGCACCTTTAATTCTACAACCCTTGAAATAGAAACTCCAGTAAGAGTCGCTGACAAGAACCACCTGCACATGAATATATTTCTATGGTTATTAGTTTGTTTTTTTTGTGTTTAAATAAATGTAATAAAATACATTTATAAATAAATGTTTTTGTTTTGTTGAGAACAAAGTTTTCACACAACTTGTTTCTATTAAAATAGTGAATTGTGACTTGACTGCTCCGTCTCTGCAAAGACCACCACTTGTGAAGAGTCAGATGTTTAGAATAAATATTTGTATTGTTTTAGGAAAAGTTGTTTGTAGATTTAAAGGCTGTGATGTGTGGAGTGAAGTAATAATTGGTGAGTTGTTGAGAACTTGGCCAAAGGATGGAACTATGCCAAGTTCTGGTCCAGAATCACGATGATAGCAGGCAGCAACAGGTCATTCTCAACACCCAGAGAGCAGAGGGGGGGTGTCCCTGCATTGACCTAAACAACTCTCTACTCTGGTATTTAGTTATTCCTAATTATCCGGACATATCTGTTTAAGAAGGTGGGAAAATGTCTTTTTTTTAAACTAAATATATCATTCACAATCTGAGTGATGCACAATCCTCTAAGAGTCAAGAAGACAACAGAGATTTCTCCAGTTTCTCTGAATCTTACCTGGTAATCTAACCTGGTAAATGAGATTTTCATATTAATAATAAGGAACATTGTTTTTTTTTTTTTTTTATTAAGAATAATCTTTTATACTCTCTTTTATTTGTGTTACGCTTAATAAAGTGCCTGAAACATTCTGCAGTTCTAACATAAACTTATATATTCTGAGTAACATCTATTGTTTTTAAATTTCAAACCTCAAAATTTCAGTTTCAAAACTTTTTTTCAGTTTAAAATCTGACATTTTCAAGTTTGAAACTTTTGGCCCCATTCTGGTGTGTTGGGACGGGGGTAACACAAAAGATCAATCAGTATCAATGATGGTGGTAACCTCAGTCCTGGTGCATTCACTGATTTGGAAATGGGAAAATTATGATATATGTGTACTATGGCAGCAAGTGAAAGGGATCATAAATCACCAGGAAAAGCTGAAACCGAAAAAACGTCTAGAAACTGAAGTTTTGCAATGTAAAAACAGAAAATATGAAGCTGAATAAAATTAAGTTTGTATTAGAATTGCAGAAAGTTTCAGACAGCATTTTTATTTTTTGGTTAACACCAATATTTCAGTTTTTCAAGTTGTTTTATTAGAGTTTCAAATCTTTACAACCCAGATTTGGCTCCTTTGGATTTTGAATAATTCAACTGGGAAAATCCATCCAAGGTTAAAAATCTTTAGTCAGATGAGTTTAGGTCCGCAGTATCTTTTTGTACAACAATTCATCTTGTTACCCAGGATCACATGACTGAAGTTGCCGTCCTCACGCGTTTTTCGACACTGGCACCAGTCAGCTGTGGCAGCAGCTGGTCATGTGATCCAGGTCTAAAATTATCCACCAGCTCTGAGGTCAGATTTCAGCAACATGGAGGACGGCTGGGCAGCCACAAGGTGAGAGCTTCAGGGATGTCCTGCTCAGGTTTTGGTCGATGGTGGTTGAGACAGACTGGACTTCTCTGCCATCCCAGTTTATCTGCTGTTGTGCTTGTTTTCTCTGAAGGAAACATGGCGACCCACACAGGTTCACTGGCTGAAGCCACTTTAACCAATCCCTAATCAATAGCGCCAGAAAAGATGGTCAGAGAGGCGGAGTTGCAGCTCACAGGTCAGAGGTAATAGAATCTGTGAGCGCTGTAGTGTCAAGACAGGAAGTGGCTGTTATGGTGGGCGTGGTGGCATATGGCTCTGTGAGCTCCATCAAAGCTCTGTGGGAGACCCGGATCAAGAGAAGCAAGGAGGAGGAGCAGAAGAGAACAGCAAGGGGTGGAGCTCCAGGAAGGTAAGGATCCTCAAACTGGCAGAGGGGCTAAAACTCCATTAACAGATGTTGACACAAAGGGAAAAAAAAACAGCTACTTGTCATGAAAACCTGTTTATAAAATCCGAACCAGATCTGAGTCTGGAGTCCAGACCCACAAACCCGTCTAAACATCAACCAGAGGTGGCATTATGTAAAACCCTTGCCCCTCAATAACATATTTGTATCATAATTATCAAAGATTAAAAAATCATCAATAAAATCTTCTTTAAGTAAAGCAAAAATAACTAAGGAAATACGTTTAAATGAAATAAAAACAGAAACACTGAAACTCCACTCTGCCCTCCTCATTTGCCCCTTTCACACCCTCCTATATAAAATGTTTTAACCCTGCCCCGATAACATCTACCATTCAGAGATCAAACCATGTTCATGATTATAAATGAAGTTGAAATTTTAAATGATGAAATGATTTGATTACATTAAAAACAAATTAAAATTTCTTTTTGAACCCAACTCGACAGATGGATCTAAAATTCTGATTTCTTTCTTCCTGGTGTGTCTTTTTCAGATTTTTCATAGTCATTCTGAGGGGCACCAGGCTTAATAATTAAGGTTTTTCATGAACACCCAAATACTGGCTCTGATCCTGGGTTCTGATGTTTTTTCTGGTTCAGACTCAGTGTCGGGGCCTGGGAGGATCGGGCCATTCTGGCTCGATTAAAGCAGAAACTGCAGACTGAAGATGGACGACTGATTCTTCGGATTGAACAGGAGGAGTGGAAGGTAACCCTCCTGCTCTGCCTGATCTAGGTTGAAAATAGGAACCAAAACTTGAATGTTCTTCCTTTTCACAGACTTTGCCAGGCTGTCTGGTCCAGCTCAGTCAGGTCCAGGAGTGGCAGATCCACCGAACTGGACTGCAGAAGATTCCTCATTTTATTCCCAGCTTCCAGAATCTTTTAGTCCTGGATTTGTCCCGTAATTCCATCACTGAGATCCCAAAACAAATTGGTACGTTTAGCAGACCTGGAACAGAATGAGAGACTGACTGTGTTCAGACGTGTTCTGGTTCTGGTCTCAGGTGAGCTGACTCGGCTGAAAGAACTGCTGCTGAGCTACAACAGAATCCAGTTTGTTCCTGGAGAGCTGGGTGGATGTGAGAGTCTGGAGAGACTAGAACTGTCTATGAACCGGGACCTTAGTGAGCTTCCAGACCAGGTAGACGTCAAACCATGCTTTCTGGTGTGAATCACTAGGAATCAAATCTGAATCTGGTTGATTCTAGCAGATCCGAGCGCTGATCTCTGACTCCAGTTTAGGAACCTGACACGGCTGCAGCACCTGGATCTGTCCATGAACTGCTTCAGCGTCCTACCAGACTGTTTAGTAGCACTGCCGGAACTTGCATGGCTTGATATTGGGGGGAACTGCCTGCAGCACTTACCTGAGGACATACACAGGTATGAAGCACGACCTGAGCTCCTCCCCTTTGCGCACCAGCCAATGAACAGCGAGACGTTGTTGTCCACAGAATGGAGAAGCTGCACACGCTGTGGCTGCAGAGGAACGAACTGGAGAGACTTCCGGACAACATCAGCCGCATGGCAAGTCTGGACACACTGGTGCTGAGCAGCAACAGACTGAAAGACATCCCACCCCTGATGGAGGGCATGTCCAACCTCAGGTCAGTCTCTCCTTCCCTGCTCAGGTCCATCCTCTTGGTCTGTCATTCTATTCTTAAATGAGTCAGTCCATTGTTGGATCCATCCATCCATCCATCCGTGTCTGTTCAAAGTCAGGTCTGTGTCCTCAGGTCTGTCCATCTCTCCTCAGGTTTGTGAATTTCCGGGACAACCCCCTGATCCTGGACGTGACTCTTCCTCCCAAAAAGAGAACGACAGAGGACGACGAGGGTGAAGACGACAGGGAGATGTTTGGACGAGAGTTCATGCAAATGTACATCCAGGAATCCAGAAAGAGAGCTTTCGCTGCGCTCAACATGCACCGAGTCAACCGTTAGTATCAACGCCACAACCCCCAGATGCTGGAACACTAACACCGGACCGGACCCTAACTGAAGCTGTGGACACTAACACGGTTTGAAGCGTGAGCTCCTAATTGGATCACTGACATCTTTACTGACTTGGAAGCTAACCTGGTTTGCTCTTCTGGGAGAAAACCCTGACCTGAATCCTGTTCTTTTGCTTAAACATTTCAGAGACTGATGAAGACTCATGAAGTACAGAACCCGTGTGGCGTCACTTCTTTTTACAGTTGGAGTCTTTTGGATTCTAAAAGCTGCTCCAGAAAACAACTTTTACTCTAGAAGAGGACAAACCGGCTGGAGACCACTTTAGCTTTAGCTCTTCAGATCCAGAACCAACTGGTTTGGACCTTTCACATGTCTGAGGACTGAACTTGCACAAGTGAGAAAGTATAAAGCTTTAATACAAACTTCACGAAAAATCAGGTCTCTGGGTCAGTGTATGGATCCTTGATCAGTCCTTTCATTAAACCTTGTCACAACAGAAAATAAAAAGTTTCCTTTGAATGTGACGGAACATCAGCTGGAGGACGTGGAGCAGGATGATGGGACGGCGGTAAGTAAAACGTTCTCCAGCGTCACCTGTCGGTCTGTGTAACAGCTCAGTCTGCTGCTGAAACCGCGGCTTTTCAGGAAGTGGCATCTGCCGCTGTCGATCAGACGTTTGCAAAGATGGCCGACCTTCTCTCGCTCCGCCGGAGACAAGAACCTGCAAACAAACGGACCAACAAACTGATGCTCACTGCAGACGTTCAATTCTTTTCAGATGGGTTGGGTTAGCATTATTTACTTCACAGTGTCTGTTTTGTCTACGGGTTCGTGCTCCTCCTCCTCGCTTCCCTGATTGGCCGAATGCTGTGATGAGCAGTCTTGATTGGCTGCTCGAAGTCCACATGTGGCCCAGCTGGACATGCGGCAGATGGCGGAAAACTCTGCAGCTCCAAGTCCTCTTTGCAAAAAGAACTGCTGTCCCACAAAGTGCCGCCACTCACAGCGATGGTGACAGCACAACGCCACCGCCAGGCCGAGCACAGGACCCACACCGGCGCCGGAACAATCAGCTGGTGCCACTTCTGCTCCTGGTTCTGATGGTTTGAGGCGTTTTTGGGGCGGCTCGCTCTCTGGATCTCTTAATGTGGATGTTTCCAACAAACATCTCAGAGCCAAGTCTGTAAACAGAACAGAACCGGTCAGAACCTCTCTTTACTTTGACCTCTGGGATTCTGAGCAGCTTAAGGTTTAATTTATGCACTCAAGTTAGATATGCGCTTTGTGTATGATTGCCAACTTTACTAAATATTGGCCTAATACCACAAGTTCATGGCAGGGTTCCGTCATCATTCTGAAACATGAGCTCATTAAGCTTTCTTTAACCCCCATAACAGGGGTCTGCAACCCAGAGTCAGGAGGTCTGAATCAATAATTACAACTCCTGCTCAAACTTACACCATATTCTGCTGCACTTTATGACAGTAAAATGATCCATTTATGCTAAGCAGACTGCTAGTAGAATATTTATCTGTAATAACTAGCTTGAAATATAGAGCGTTGATCATAATCATGAGAATAAACATCCGACTCTGTCTGAAGCTCCATCATTTCCTGTTTGTCAGCCAATTAGAGCGCTGACCCGCTCACCTGTAGCTGCGCCGCACAAATGCTTGCCCACTCCAACCAAAGGAAACTTCTTATCTCGCAGCAGAGGAACTTTACCTAAAAGAGTCAGCACAGAACTTTAACCCCTCTGGATAAACTTAAATGAAAGCAGCACATCCACAGGCCCGGTTCTTACTCAGGTCCAGGTGCTGAATGTCCACCTGCAGCCTTTCAAATTGAACTCCAGCATCCTGGTGTTTCCCATCCACCTGAAAAAAAAAAAACAAAGGCCAGCTGGGTTTTTGTCAAATATTTGACGGATTTTGCCAGTTATATGCATTTGTAGATGAGAAGTAGAACGAAACAAAATTAAACTAAAATGAAATTTTCACTTTGTTCTAGTCATTTCATCGTCTTTGACATTTTCATAATGTTATTGAAGAGAGCCGAAGAAAAGGAAGAATTTCTAAGGATTCTGATTTTTCTTGTCAGCTGAGTCTAATGAAGTCTACTACAATAGTCTTAATGAGATACCAGTGACTTCTGGTTCTGCACAATTCTGAAGGTCAGAGGCTTTCTGTACCTTGAATCGGATGCTGCTGCGCTCCACCAGCAGCAGCTGTAGATCCTCACTGCTCTTCAGATCCCCGTTGTTCTTCAGGGCTTCGTGGATCCAGTGAGAAAGTTTCCCCCGGCCGGCACCAAACTCCACAAAGCACCTCCCTCTTCTGAGGAGGCCCAGCTCATCCAGGTGACCTAAGATAGAGGCCTGAAGACATCTGCAGGGTCAGACGGGACTTTGTGGAGCCTGTGAGAACTTTTTTATTCAAACACTGCAACATCTCCCCCTCAACCCAAATTAACTTCTAACTTGTAACTTGTATCTAACCTAATTTTTTTTGTTTAGGCTAATTTGACATTTAGCTAGTAATTTAGCTGGCTATAAGCCTCAGTGGTTTTAGCTATCAATTTTAGCATCATCAGCAGCCAAATTCAGTTTACAGCATTCACACTAGCATTATCGCAGGTAATGCTATTTATCGAATTCATAATTATGTTAAAAAGCTGTGGTTTTAAAGTTTAAAAAAATTTCATTTTAGAGTGTTCAATACATGTTATTCCTGGATGGATTTTGGCCCCTTGTGTGATTGAGTTTGACACCCCTGATATAGGGGATTTGGACACCCCTGCTCTAAATCCTGGGAGTCAAACTTCAGTCCTCGATGGCCGGATGCCAATAAATAGCTTCAAAAGCAGGTTGATTGGAAAACCCGTTGGCTTTTGACACCCCTGCTCTAAATCCTAGTAAAGTCTACTTTTTATTTTCTTAGGAGGATGAACTGGATTCTGATTGGCTAAGGTAGTCAGGTGATTCTAAGTTTAGTTCATACCTGCTGCTTCAGGTGTTTATGGGCAGAGTCCCCATTCTTTGGGTTAACAAGTTCTTCCTGGAGGGCGGGATGATCCAGGAAGTTGTCCTCCACCTCACACTGTAGTCCTAAACAACAAAAACCCATGTGAGTAATGGAGGTACACCGCAGATGTCGCACCGTTTGGTGCGTTTGATTGAAGTTTTGTTTCAGAGTTGTGGGATGAGGACAATGTCAGACTCCATGAGGTACTCCCTAAAGCCCCATCAGAAGACTTCATATTAACCGACAAAGGAGCTGAACACCTTCCTGATTGGATTGTTCTTCTGTAAATCTAATAAGCCAGGAGATGAAGTTTCTACATGACGACTGTTACCATGGTTGAATCTATTTAAGAGGAACATCTACACAACTTCAACTTGTTTGTGAAACCTCAAGTCATCTGCTGACATCTCGATAGCTGCTGTTTGAAGGAAAGAAGACTCACCTTCTGAGGCTTTCTTCAGTTTCTCCAGAAGAAGCTCCAATTCTGACCAGCTACGCTCTGACAGACTCACCTGCACACAAACCCATCATGATCATGACCATCATCATCATCATCATAACCATGACCATGCTCCAGGTAAGCCCTTACATCAAGCAGTGATTCATCTCCATCTTCTGGACCTGCATTGATGTTCTCCACATGATAAACCTGAAAGAGGGTCAGATTGTCAGAGGAATGATCAATGGATAAATGTGAGCTGATTAATCAATACAGTATTCCCCCCTATTTGTGAGGGTTCGGGACCGGAGACATCCACGAATACGCCGAATCTGCGAATAGGGAGAATCCCACATCTCCGGCCAAAGAATATTCATTACCGGTCCATTCTCATCAAAAACACTTCTGATTATTATTTGAAAACATTTATTAAAGAACAATGGAGTATTTCTCAGCACAAACCATTTTTTTATTCACTCTGTCTCTCTTTGCCATAAAATAAGGGGCGAGCTTCCTCCCTCATCAATAACATCTGGATTGAACGATAAGTATTCTTAGTGATTATTTTCTTCAGCATATCAGGATTTTTTTTTTTTTTTTTTGGGCAGCCTCTGAGTCAGCTGATTCAATTTCGCCATGCAGCGGCATGGAGAGAGGAGGGCGGACTCCTGTCACGGAAGGGGCGTGTGGATGGGTGCTCGCCTTCTGCGCTCTGGAGCGGAGATGCACCTCAGCAGCGCAGCACCTGCTCCGGATGCAAAAGTTTCATTCAAGCGTCTTGAATTGTAGGAGCTTTTGTGACGGACTGGAAGAGTCACGTGACTAAAATAAAAACCTGCAAATACGTGAAACCGCAGATAAAGAAACGTGAATGAGCGGGGCAATACTGTAGAAGGGTTGGTGTTATATATATAGATAAATGGATTAATTTTCTACATGGATGATACATGAGTACATAAATGGATGTATCCGAGAATGGATGAAAAAATGGATAGACGGATGAGTAACAGATTGATAAATAGATTAATTTTTAAATTGGTTAATAGAGGAAGAACGATTTGGATGGATGATAGACAGGTGGAAAGATGGGTTGATGAATAGATGGATAATAAATGGAAAAATGAATTGATAGATGCATGTGTAAACAGATGAATGAGTCCTACAGGTTTTGGTTTCTGTCTGGAGTTGCATTTCTTCAGGTGTTTCTCCAGTTTGTCTTCAGCCACAGTGCTAAAAAAAAAAAAAAAAAAAAAAAAATCATTTAGACACTTTTTGATCCTGATTTCAATTGATACCATCCTCCCCCTTGCACCAAGTAACAGATCTACAGCTTGATTGATCAATAATGCATAAACACTCACTGTTTGGGATCAAGAGGACAGACGATCCTCCTGGCGCTCCCTCCCTTCGCCTGAAAACAGATTACAGATTCGTGACGTCGCAGATCGTTTGTCGCCAGTGTTGAGGGGCCATCTTAGATGGAAAGACTTGTGTGGTTGGAACCTGTACTGCAGATACCAAGTAGCAGAGGGTACTCCTGCATACATTGACTATTTGCTCTGGCTCTCATTAACTTGGTAAATGCTGATTCAGGAGCTTCAGTTATGTTCTAAAGTTTGATCACCAAAACATCAGAACCTGCTCCTCTGCAAACCGGTAAAACACCACTCAGAGCTCAATTTATTACTTTATTGTTAAAATATTGTTATGAGCAAACAATCCCAAAACATTGTTGGCTGTAAACATCGAGGTGTAGTCAGTGTGGTTGACAACATCGTTACGCTGAACACTGCTTGGCTAAAAATATTTCTGCCATGTAAATATTGAGTGGCAGCTTTGTTTTTTGTATGAGTTTTGATTCTGTGAACACATCCTCTTCCTATGAAATTACTCTTTCAGATTATTGCCACAGATAACCTCCTTTTGCCCTGGGAACATTTTTATGATAGACTGTAAGGAAACACAAAAAAACTACAATGAATACATTTCTAATACGAAAAAAACTCCATAATGTCACTGGTGGCTCAGCTGCATAACTTTATCAGAGTTTTCCTGCTCTACTATCATGTTCTGCTGCTGCTTCATTCACTGCAGCATCATCTGTGTTGCATGAAGCCCCAGAGACAGAGCAAATACACCTCCACCTTAACTAAGAGTAGATATATTTCTGTGCAAACACTGGAGCTGCTTTATTCATTATTATTCGGCAGTGTTGGTCTCTGCTTCCAATCGGAAAACAGAAACTCTTCAGCAAGACTCTGTCTCAAAGAACAAGGTAAAAGAGGATGTAGAATCAGACTGTTGAAGCTGCACAGATGCTTGTCTGGTTATCAGATGGTGATTTCTGACAGGATTCAATATGCAGAAAAATACTTCTAAAATAAAATAACTTCTTTTTTACATTTTTAATTTTGGATACGTCTGTCAGTGATGTTAGCCCTCCCAAGATGGGAACAAGTTCTATCTAGAAGGTTGACAAATATATTTTTGTGGTTTACAGACTGTGGTTCCAAAGAGTTGGTTTAACAAACAAAACAGAAAACAGCAGTTATTAAGATTTTATAAAGGACTTCTCAATGGCTGTACGCTGCACCTTAAAGCCCTCCCTAAAGTTTTACCGTAAAACTCAAACTAATGTCGCAACGACGTGGCAGCTCAGCTGCGAGCTATGGCTGCGGGGTACGGTTACCTGGCGGTGAGAGTAAAAATTGAATTAAAATCACGTGATTGTGCGCTTCCACCACGCGCCTTAACAGACCTTTAACCTCGCATCTGTGCGTGAACTCACCGCGTTCGCGTGTTCCCCGCAGAAGCGCTGCCCCTTCCTCACCATCATCTTACAGAAACGTTTCTTCCTCTCAACGAAGAAGGAACATCTGTCGGGAAGGGGGGCCGCCATGATGGACAGAAGCGCGCCGCCGACACCGCGTTCACGTGGTCAACATGATGCGGGACATCCCGAGTTAAAAGGCGAAAGTTTACTGTAAATTTGCAATCACAGTTCTATGCTTAAAGATAAAAACTGACGCCACATCCGTTTTGTGACGTTTTTCATGTAGTTAATGGACATTGTTAATTTAATTTAGCAGGAAATTACCCAAATTTTGAGTTTTAAAATGAACTATATTTTTAGACTACTATATTTTTCCTCCGTAATTATTATCAAAAACGTTTCTTTTTTTTCAGGATGTTCAAAAAGTTCAGTGAATATTGATTAAGTTTAAGCTGTACCAAATGCTTATTTTATGATTGGTTTGCTCCACTCACATCTCGTCCCTGATTGGTTGTTTCATGGGCCTCGCAGCCAGCAGTCCCGCCTCCTGTCCCAGTGTAGCCTGATGACGTCAGGAGCGGACAGTCCATGATGGCGGCGGAGCGGGGCGGCGGTCCCGGTTCTTCTGGGCCTGATTACTCAGTACTAGTGGTGGTGGGAGCGCTGCAGACCGCCAACCAGCTGGAGCGGCTGTTGAAGCAGGTTGAGACAGGTGAGTGAATGCTGGAACGCAGCAGAACCGAGCCACTGCCGAACTAATGGGAGGAAGTTCGCGAGCCCTTCACAATAAAAGCCGACCTACTGTACTGATTCCTCTGTTTAGTCCTACACGATAAGCCACTCAAATGTTTATGTTGTGAAATACAGACACGTATTTTATGAAATAAATAAGATACAGTCATCGATCTTTGTTATCATGTCTGCCTGCTTTGTCTAAAATTTTTGCTTTGTTTCCTGTTCGGAGTTGTGTTCAAAATAAGTTTCCTCACTGGTTCAGGCATGAATCAGTGAGCTGAAATCTCTGATAATGTAGACAGAGTTATAGCCAGTACTGCTTTCTGGGTTGAATTCTTTTATTTATTTTACTTAATATTTATTTTGAAAATCTATTCCACCGGATGTTGTATAGTAAAACTGACATTACAAGCCACATTTGTGTTATCCCGAATAAGTATGGTAATCCCTTTGGACATTTAATGAATGTAATATGTGGCTGAACTCATTGAGACGTGTTTAGTCATTTCAGATCTTAGAAGTTTATATTGATTCACTTCATGCATGCTGGGCTTCTCTAATGTCCCTTTTTGTGATGGTTTATCTACAAATGTGGGGCGCACAAATCCCCTTAATTTTTGTTGCGTTTCCCTCTGAATGTGATCTGGATGAACTGAAGAATATATTTATGTTTATGCGTTTCTATTTTGATTAATTTCATTGAATTTTTGCAATTGTGAATACACCTAAAAACACAAATTTAAATCACAGATGGAGATGAACATTACAGGTTCAGCCTCAAGACCGACATGAAACCAGTGTCTGCAGATGATACCTTATGTTCAAACAAATGCAACATTTAATGCGGCAAACGTAATCCTGAATATGTTCTCCAACAGCTTTGAAACTTCCTCTGCTGCTGCGTGGTCACAGTCCAGGATGGGAACAGTTCTTAAAGTCCCTCTTTGATCATCTTGATGATCTATTAAAAAAATGTCCCCATTGTTTTTTTTTTTTTTTTAAACTATGATGATGCTGGTCTTCTTAGCCAAAAATAAAAAACCTGTGTTGTTTTCTGGGACATAGTTTCTGCAGAGCGGCAGGAGTTCATTAGAAATTCACCTCTGAGTTGTGGGCGGGACTGTTGGCCTCAAACGGACACAAACTTTAGATGAGAAGGTTGTTGAGGCTACATCACACAGAGGAAGTTGAACTGCGACACATCAGTAGCTTCCTGTTTGCTGAGGAAGTGGCTCATCTGCTATACATAGGAAAAAATAATCAAGGAGGCGTCACTTTGGCTGAAACGAATGGATCAGTGTGAGCAGTGAATTTGAAACTTTTTGGGCTTTCTTGTTGCTTTGAGGCTCATCATCATCATCATCATTGTCATCTTCATCAGCTGCATTTAGAAGCTCCTCTTTTGTGACAACCTGTCCGTTACAGAGGTACGATTCTCACTGACCGTCGCACAGCTCCGACTGTAAACCAGATTTGATCCTTACTCCGTCGGGGAGTGAGGACATCTCTGTGGTTTCAGACACTAACCTGCCTGTTTTTTAATCATAAAAGTTTGACCCATGGATTGTGAGGGGCCTATCGAGCATTTTCTTGGTCGTCCAATTTCATCTTACCTTCAGAGACAAGAGGCGCAGGTCGGAGGCTCATTGATGGTTTCTACAGAACCAGAACCAGGGCAGGTCGATCTCTGCAGTAGTGATTGTGATCAAGTCTGAACTTGTCTGCAGCAAATCCTGACGACTTTTGCCTGAGAGTCGCTCCTTCCTTAATTTGCTTTCATGTCACAAGCTTCAACATTTTAGTTTTCAGCCACTGTGCTGAGATCACCAATTTCTCTCAAACTTCCGAATGACTCATAAAAACCTTCTCAAAGCGCTAAAAGTGACTTTAAATAGAGTTTCTCAGAAAAATGTTCAAATTTGGTGAATAAAAATAGACTTGTGGGTCATGTGATCACATCAGAGCTGCTCAGTTCAACCTGAAAACTCGCCATCTGCTTCTAAATCGCAGTTGATCAAAGTAAAAATGATAATTCCCAGATTTTATTCTGCATCATTTTGTCGTTCTTTGGTAATCCGAACACATTGTGTTTTTGCCGTGTGCATGAAAGGCAGACCAGTGTGTCAGAATGACTGCAGCCGTGCACAGCAACAGATGCAGCTTCCTCTAAAATACTGTTGCAGACTGTAGAAATGTGGATGTTTTGCTCAAGTTTTGCCATTAGATTGTTGTGTTGTTGGAGTAATACTGTAGATTGCAGCATAACAAAGTAAAAATAATGTCAACAGACCTTTAGCATGTAAGTGTGCGTTAGCATCATGTTCCTCTCTGCTCACAGAGGACTTTTGAGAATAAGATAAACACATCAGCAAACAAAATTCTCAAGAAGTAATTTTGTCTAATTTAAATAACCTATTACACTTGATTAAGTTGAAACTAGTAAGTTAGCAATAAATTGTAAGGACTTGTTTTAAGGTAATACATTTCAAGTATATTATTTAGTCATTAGATCTTAAAAAGAACTTTTCAGTAAGTTATTTTTTTCTTCACATAATATTTTCAAGCAGAAGTTTTAATTGTGAATGTGGTCTTGATTTTGGGAAAATTGAAAGAAGTTTAGTAAACACATACACTTTTTTTACACACAATATTTAAGACAAATTTATCTAAAAACGTATCATTCTTGTCTCACTTTTAGGTTAAAATGATCTAGAAATAGAACAGTTAGATTGCTACTTAAAATAGGATATATTTATGGGGGATATAAATATACCAACTGTATTAATATCAAATCTTTTTCAATTAGTAAAATATTGTCTTAAGACAAAAGAAAAACATCTAAATATGTGTTATTATTTAATATTTTAGGATTGAGTTTCTTCTTTAAAGAGCAGGACAACTCATTTCAAGGAATCTTACCCAGACAAATTCTACTAGTTTCATAGCTTTAAAGCTAAAGCTCAGTCGATGTAAACATACATTGAACAGCTTTATGAACTCAGAGGAAGAAAATTTTACAAACTTTTTTAAGGAAATCTTTTTCAAAGAAGTCTAAGACATTGTCTTTTGCTCATACTTTCTTCTTCTTCTTTAACAAGGTGTAATGGTATTGTGCGATCGCCACCTGGTGGCCAAACTGAAACTCTCTCCAGGAAAACCAGAACAATGTTTACAATGTTAATGATCTGAACATTTTTCTTAGAACTTCTCCTTTAGAGAATCCATGTAACACTGTACGATATTAAACATCTCATTATTTCACTAATACATGTTATATTATGTGAACTGTATCAGATTTGTATAAATATATTTAAATCATATAGTAGGTTATTAATATATTTCCAAGCAAATGTTTATAAATGTGTAAACTCAAAATTCAATTGAGTTGAAGAATTGAAAAAAATCGGAATCGAATCAATTCAGGCTTTTGTGAATCGAATCAAATCGTTTCTGGAAAATATAATCGTTACCCAGCTCTAAGTATCACCAAATAAAATAATCCCTCTCAGGGTTGCTGGAGCTTATCCCTGCCACTTTCAGGGTGAATCAGAGACCTGAGCAGAATTTGTGGTAATCGGGTTGCGTTTGTGTTTCAGGTTTGCGTCGTTGGCCCGTGGATCTGAATCTTTCTGTTCTGGATCAGCAGCTGAAGCTCTTTGTTTCCAGACACTCAGCGTTCCTGTCAGCAGATGTTACAGGTGAGAACCAAAGATCCTTCCTCACACCTGTGGGATGACTATGGGGCATCAGTCAAGGCGGCGGGAGCCGGGGGCAGCTTCTGGTTTAGTACTTTGACAGTACACGAGAACTGGACTGAGTGAGTGTGAGGTCACCCATAGAAAATGACTACTTCCTGTTCTTGGAGAGTATTTATCTGGAATAATAAGTTTGAAATGAAAAACGCAGATCATAATTAGAATAAATGACATATCTGATACCGATCGGTAGACAACATCTGTCATGTTCGAGTCATCAACCATATGATTGGACTAAATTTTTTATCCCATGGCCGGATTGGAACATCCCTGCATGTAGATCAGTAATATTGTCTAAAGTTGCTGAGAAACTTGCTGCTCAACAAATCACAACACATCTTAGCAACACACCCTTTTTCACTTCATCCCAGGCAGTTTAGATTTAGAGCTCGGCATTCAACGAGACAGACGATTTTTTTTTTCATAGAAAATACCAAGCAATCAATGGATAAAGTGATGTATTTTTAGATTTGAAAAGAGCTTTTGACACGATAAATCATGAAATACTGAATGCTGACTAAATTAACTAAATTCCACTTTTCATGTCAAGCAATAAAATGGATAAACTCCTATCTGGCTAATAGACTACAGTTCGTCAGGTTGAATGATTATCTCTCCCCTCTTCTCCGTTTGTGTACTGGTGTTCCACAAGGATCCATTCTAGGACCTCTGTTTTTTTCCGCTTTATATAAATGATCTTCCTTCAGTTTGTTTCAGTGTCTCTATTCAAATGTTTGCTGATGATACAGTTATACACATGGTGAAAACAATCATCAAGTTGCTGAGAAACTCACACAGTCAATGTCTGATATCACACATTGGTTAAACTAAACGTAAATAAAACCGTTGCAATGTTTTTTTTTCTAAATCCATAATCAAAAGGACCAGAAGTGGATGTTTTTGTTGCTGGAAACAAAATTAAAGTCGTGTCAGAATTCAAGGATCTTGGAATCCTGATCGGTTTAATCTGAAGTTTGAATCACGATTCAAAAGAGTCTGTAATCAGGTCGAGTTCAATTTGTCAAATTTCCGGTTCATAAGACCACAGTTATCATTGCAGGCTGCTAGAATGTTCATGAATGCTATGATTTTTGTCTCATATTAACACAGGCAAATGAAACAACTCCGTTTGGATCACTATATAAACAAACAATCAAGGTATTTGATAGAAACAATTAAGATATCCCCACTGCCTTGTTTTACAGAAACGTAAACTTTTAACCTGGAAGAATTTAATCTAGTATTCAAACCTTTGTCTGTTCTATAAAATAATAAATGGTTTGTCATGTCCTCCACTTAGTCGGTCTGTGACCGTTCAAACCAGCTCACATCAAGTCACGCGAGGGTCAGCCCGTATCATCCCCCTGTGAAAAAGTGTCTTTGGTCGAAAAACATTCTGTGTTACAGCAGAACTCTGTCCCTCACAACATCAGAGAGCTGAGCTCACTTTTTGTGTTTAAAAAACCTTTTAAGAACTGGCTGGTGACACATCAGCATGTATAGTTCCTTTAATACCCAGAATTTACTCAGGTCTTTGTAAATGTCTGCATGTTCCTTGTTTTCTTTGATATTTCTTTCATGTTTTTTAATGGATTCAATGTCATTTTATTAAAAGTCATTGTCTACTCTACAGCTCATTTTACATTTCTTTGTTATGATTCATTTTATTGCGTCTGCTCACTAAACCTTTTTAATATGTGTGTTTACTGTTCTTTTTTCTCTCGCATTTGCATGTTTCTAATTTTAGGTTTTTATAGGGAGTCAATTTGACCAACAGTCCAGGGACAGCAGATGAAAAATAGTTCTCTAGCTAACTGTGGTGCACTGGCAGCAATGCTTTTCAATGTGCAATGTCCCTTGTCATTTAACAAATAAATAAAAGAGGATTTCTGAAAGGCTTTTTAGCGATATGGCTGTTTTTGCTTCACACGTCTTAAAGTAATCCAGGCTAATCGCAGATATTGAAAGTGTTCAACCATCATGAGCTAACAGCTGAGTCTGCAGGATGAAGCAGATATGAACCACAAATACAAGCAACACGTTGGAACTGCTGGGATTCTGCTGCACGGCTGACAATCCTCTGATAGCTCAGCTTCTCTGAGCTTCAGAGAATGTGTGCGCCCGTGTGTTTATTAGTGAGTGTGTGTGTGTCACAGACAGCTGGTTGTGTGGATTCTGTCAGCTGAGTCTCTGCTGATCCGCCCGCATGAACACATGTTGGGTTTTTCCTGACATTTCCCGGGGACGGAGGGATACTTTACTGTGTGACACACATCAGAAGGATTCCTGATCAAATTCAAACTCGATGAGGCGCAAACAGAGTTTACTTCATGTCCCAGTCTGGACTGAGGTTTTTGAAGGCTGTTCTACTTGACCTCATGAAAGGGGCGTTTCTTTTTGCTGATGTTGACGGGTGTCTGTGGCGTTTGCTCCTGCAGGCCAGCGGACTCTGCAGCACAGCGGGGACGTCCTGGACACGCAGATCGTGGTGAATCCCGCTCACAGCTTTGTCTGCTTAGAAGTGAGAAGTAACGCTTGATGTCATCTCGAGTCGGAAGTCACTTCCTGGGCGTCTCATGCTCATCTTTCTGCGCTCCCTTAGGTTCGGCGTCTGGTTTGCAGCCCGTCCCGCCACAAACTGCTGGTTCTGGCCGGTCAGTGTCTGGAGGACAGCGGCGATATCGTGTTGCAGCAGGGCTGCTTCTCCTTTAACGATTTCATCCACATTTTTGCTGACGAGGAGGTAAGCTTCACAATCCTGACGGCTGCTCTGATCAACCCAAACCCGGAAGCATCTCCCGTCCCCTGAACTGTGTGATTGGTGTCCGATTCAGCACTCCCAGGCTTCTTTTAAATCCACCACTCTACTCTGACATGATTTAAGACCCACTCAAACTATATATTTTTCTATTGTAAAACCTTTTAATTATGATTATGCAGTTTTTACCCAGAATGAAAAAGCCTGTTTTGTTTTTAAGACATATTTTCAGTAGGAGCTCATTAGAAATTCTGGGTTGTGGGACTGTGGCACAGAAACCAGTGGGGTTTTAATTAGGACTGTGATGTTTTTAACAAAAATTCCACATCCTAAATGTCTTAAAAAAAGCCATTTTCCCTGTTGATCTGAAGCCTTCTTTTCCCAAAAAATTCCAGTGTGGGCGTGGCTTCTGGTGTTGGAGCAGTGTAACCCCACCCCTTATCCCCCAGACATGCTAGCAAGACACACACTTTGAAAAGCTTATGAAAAAATAAAATAAAACATTACTAATTTAGGCTGCATTGCACCAGCATAACTGATTTCATGCTAGCACATGCTGATTGTTGAAGTCACTTGAAAAAGAAATCAAATGGAATGCTAGAATATACAAAGGGTCTAATCGCGCATCTGTTTCTAAATGCGTGCAAACATTGCTCACAGTTTTAGATGCAGATAAAGGGTTACGTTCAGGAGAACGGTTCCGGTGTCCGGTTAAACCACCCGCTCCTTATTGCAACTCGTGAGCGCCACTGCTGCTGCGGCTGCTGCTCGGCGGTCCTCCGCTGGTTTGATCAACTGCAGACAGCATATTTGTGACAGCTAATGGGATTTTACTTTCAGTTTAATTTTAAATACGTGAGGCCAACTTAACAAATAATCGAATAATTATTGACGTTGCTGTGACCAATAAATCGAATCCATTTTTTCCTCAGATTCCTTGGGCAAATAATGAAAGCTAACATCAGTATGTCTTTCACTGAATTACAATCCTTTACAGCACAGAAGTGGGACGTTATACTATCTTCTCCGGCCTCTACAGCTGCATCCGGGTTAGCTAGCTTCAGGAATCCAATCTGAGATTTTCTCGAGCACTTTCATTGACAGCGACATAAAAGGAGATGTACTCGGAAATGCAAACATGAAATGATTTCTTATGATTTTTTTTCTCTTTCAGAAAAACAATGCCACACATACATGTTAAAAACTCAAAAAACATGATTTTCATTAGAGGGGGACTTTAACGCACCGTACCGGACCGCTCAGTGGAAACGAGGCTTAAGTGAACTGTATTGAGTCCAGAGCTCAGCCCAGTGAACCCCAGCGCAGTACGGTTATGTAACACCTCATGTGGAAAACTATTCAGCGTAAAACCACAGTATACACCAAACATCAAACCGCATTCTTATGAAGAAATCAAACTAATTGTAATCAGATGATCATGATCTCGCTCAGATCATATGGTCTTTAGTGCTGAAGCTGCTGTCAAACTAAAACTAATGAGATTTCTTTCTCAGTGGGATTAATAACAAGGAAATGATCTGATTGGTTAGATTTGTGATGTAAAAGATTAAGCCTCCAAGAATGGTTGGCAGATGTGATTTAAGGGATCAAACTTTTCCAAAAATGAAAGCGATCCGCTAAAGTTGCGGCTAAATTGCAGTGCAGGCATTCTGTTCAAAATGTCTTGAATACAAATCCTATAAACACAAAGAAAAAAGTCTCTTATGATTCTTAACTAAACAGTGATAGAATAGAATAGAATAGAATAGAATAGAATAGAATAGAATAGAAATACTTTATCCATCCCAGGCTGGGAAATTAGGCTGTTGCAGCATTAGGTGTATACAGAATATATTGACATATTTAAAAAGAAAAGTTCCCTTTGTGTCCATCTGTTTGGATGGACACAGAGATGGAATCCTCACACTGGTGAATGTTTTTAAAGTATTTAGATGAAATTGTATAATTTCCTCTGCATACTTGTCACATTCATGTCCTGCGGCACACTGGTGAACTCCTTTGTGAACCGTTGTGTGGGTTGACACACTGACACAGGGCTGTCATTCCCCTTTGTGTCCAGGTGGGGGAGCTGCTGAGCTCTGCAGACCCGTCCAGAAAGGCCTCCCTCACCCTCAGCGGTCCAGAGTTTGGTCTTTGGACGGATTCCGGCCTGCGCAGAAACAACCTGCAGGACTTCATAAGCATCCAGATCAACCCGCCCCCCTCCCTCCCCGAGATGGAAGGCCTGCAAGAGTTCACCGAGTACCTGTCCGAGTCTCTGGAGCCCCAGTCGCCCTTCGACCTTCTGGAGCCTCCCAGCACCGTAGGATTCCTGAAGCTGTCTCGACCTTGCTGCTACATCTTCCCCGGAGGAAGAGGCGACTCTGCCTTCTTTGCTGTGAACGGTTTCAACATCCTCGTGAACGGCGGCTCTGATCCACGCTCCTGCTTCTGGAAGCTCGTCCGGCACCTGGACAGAATCGACTCGGTGCTCCTGACTCACGTCGGCGTGGACAATCTGCCCGGACTGAACAATCTGCTGCTGAGGAAAATCCATGAGAAAGATCAGGAAGCTGCTGGGTCTCACTCTGAGGAGGACTGGATGAAGAACTTGATCTCCCCCGAGGTCGGCGTGGTTTTCCTCAACGCCTCGGAGAGTCTGGAGTCCATCACGCCGGATCTCCAGCAGCTGAGAAGTTGTGACCAGGCGGCTTTGACTCTGCAGCTCCTGAAGAGACTGTCGATCAAACCTGAACCGCTGAGTCGGCCTGACAGAGCGAGCGTGGACGCCGTGGTCTTGTTTCAGAAGATGGGGGTGGGGCGCCTGGAGCTGTACGTGCTGAACCCCGTCAGCGGCAGCAAGGAGCTGGAAGCCTTCATGCACCTCTGGCCAAACAACGCAAACGCCTCAGAGCCGCCACTGTCGTGCCTTGTTTCCATTTGTGCTTTGTTGGTCTGGCACCCGTTCTGTCCTCAAGAGAAGATCGTCCGGGTCCTTTTTCCCGGGTGCACGCCACAGACCAAAATCCTGGAAGGACTCGAAAAGCTCAAACATCTAGACTTCCTCAAATATTCCTCTGTGAGTCAGAAGGAGCTCGAAGCCTTCAAGTCCGAGAGGCCACTAAAGCACGCAGGGAGCCGGGAAAGCCTCAAGTCCTCGAGACCAGGTAGTGCCTTACAGAAAGAAAAACTCGGGCGAGTGGAGGTCATAAAACAAGACGCAAAAGCAAAGTCCAAAGTGGTTCATGAGAATGCAGCTAAAGAAAAAGCAGAAGCAGAACCCAAAACTAAAGAAGCAGATGTTAAACCCAAGCCTGCAAAAGCAGCTGAAAAGCTTCCTCCAAGCAAAAACCTCCAAAAGGAGGAGAAGAAAGATGTGAAGAAGAAGGACGAGAAGAGCCCCCTCCCCGCTGTGAAGAAGGAGGAGGTCAGAGAGAAGAAGAGGGAAGCTTCAAAAAAAGACCTTTTAAACACGAAACCAAAGAAAGAACTCAAACCGGAACCAAAAAAAGACGCCAAAAAGGAGGTCAAAGCAGAGGAGAAGAAACCCCCAAAGACAGCAGGTAAGGAAGTAAAGAGGTCCAGCGGAGGCGCCAGCGCCGAGCTGAAGAGGGGCCCCAGCAGAAGTGGGACCATGAAGAAGGACACTACTCTTCCGAAAAAAGCAACAAAATCAAAGTCGGATTCAAAGGAGCAGGACTCTTTCAAAGCGTCGGCGCCGCAGAACCTGGTTGTGGAGGATGAAGCTCAGACCAACGGCAACCAGCTGTCAGCCGCTGACAGTCCAGAGAGGATCCAGTCGGCCTCCTCAGCTCTCGCCAAAACACCAAAAAGTGACCTTAGTGTGAACTTTGACCTCACCCCCTACCAGCCAGCAGAGGGACCACAAGCAAGAGGTGACACCAGTCCAAATTCAGTAGACAAAGACTCCGCTCCCAACAGCGCCGGACACACCCCGTTCCATCAGTCCTCCGCTGAGGACTTCCAGGGTTTTGGGGAAGACAGCAGCTTTGACGCCAGAGCCTCCAGTCTGGGGTTTGAGGATTACAACCAGGCGGGCTCCTGCAGGACGTCAGACCTGAGCTCCCTGAGGGAGGGTCCAGAAAACTCCACCCTTCTGACCCTGAGCCCTCTCAGGGACCTGATGCCGGACTCCTCCCCCACCATGACGTCCATGCCCGCAGAGGTCGGCTCGCCTCACTCCACGGAGGTCGACGAGTCTCTCTCTGCGTCTTCAGAGCAAGCAGCGCCGCCCGCCGTCTACTCCAACGGGCACACGAGTGACCCGGACTGCAGCGGGGGCGGCGCTCCGCCTCTCAAGTCAGCTCTCAAGCGGTGCTGCGGGAATAGCTCAGAGGAGCATATCCACGGCGTTTCCGACCTGACGGGTGTCCCGCATGATGTGGACCTGTGCCTGGTGTCCCCCTGCGAGTTCCACCACCCCAGGACTGAGAGCCAGCAGCAGCACGTGAGTCCCGGCCTCGCCGCCGGCGTCTCCCCGGAGCCGCCTCACAACAACAACAACTCCCAGGAGCAGAGCAGCAGCGACGCCCCCTCCGCTGACAGCCAAGAAACTCCGCCCACATCGGTTAGCGAGTCCCTCCTAACAGCCACAGACTCGGACGTCCCGCCGGCCTCAGAAGACTGTCCCTCCACTACTGCAGATCTGGACTCTGACGATGACTCCAGCAGCTTCTTCCATCCTGGTCAGTCACATGACCATTCCAGGGCGGGGCAGCTTTCCTCCCACAACCCCCCGCCAGCCCCGCTCAAAGACCTGCCCCCGCTGCCCCCCCAGCCCAGAGCCTGTATGACAGACCCCGAGGCGGACAAGAGCCTGAAGGCCGCCAAAAAGAAACCGCTGCAGAGGACTGCCTCAGGGGGATCTTCGGTCCAGAGCAGCAGGTCCAGAACCAGCACCTCTGCCGGGTCCAAGACCACTCCCGCCCTCGACACCAAGCCCTCATCCCGCAATTTGCTCGGGGGATCCAGAGGTGGATCTGCAAAGTCAGCATCTGCAGGTGAGTCCAGAGGTTCAGTCTGACCTCCCTGCCTGCATCGACGGCCCTCTGACAAGTCCTTTTCAGGTCCAGGTTCCAAGGCTGCTGGTTCTGAGGGTTCTGCTGTGTACGTGGACCTGGCGTACCTGCCGTCGTCTCGTGCCTCCTCCACGGTGGACTCGGACTTCTTCAGGCGCCTGCGTTCCTCGTACTACATCATCAGTGGAGACGATACTGTAAAGGAGGCGTCCATGAGGAGCATCCTGGACGCGCTGCTGGAGGCCAAAGCCGGCTGGCCCGACGTCCAGGTGGGTAGAACCCGTCCGACCTTCCCACCGACCTCCAGCTGGTTTCCTCACCATCTCCTCGCGTCTCTCAGGTGACCCTCATCCCGACCTTTGACTCGCTGGCGATGCACGAGTGGTACCAGGAGACCCACGAGCAGCAGAGGCAGCTGCTGGTCACCGTGCTGGGCAGCAACAGCACCGTGGCCATGCAGGAGGAAACCTTCCCAGCATGCAAAGTGGAGTTCTGAGCCCCGCCCAGGTGCCCTCATGCAGGGGGGGGTGAGGGTTTCTTTATTTAGTGAGCATGCGTCATTAGAAACCTTGAATTCGTAGTGCCTTCTGGATCAGCACAGCGGAGCAAACCCGGCTGAAGAAAAGGTACAAACCCCTCCTTCCACGGACTGATTCTGAAACATTCGGACTGAAACACCTGACGACAGGTGTGTTCTGCGTTTCCATTCGCCTGAATCTCTGCTATTAGTTTCAGGGCAGACTGATTTTATTTTATTTTATTTTGTTTTAAATGTGAATTCTATTATCGGTCCAGGTTTGAGTCAATCATTACCTCTCGATGAAGTTTTAACTGTAATGACGGCAATCCTCCAGCCAGTTCACTGTCTATAGCTGTGACTCCGCCCCCTTTTAGGTTTCAATCAAGCCAGACAGTATTTCTATAAGAGCAGTGAAACTGACAGAACATCACCATAGCAACAACAAAAGTTTTAGCATTTAGGTTGTCGTGCAGCAGAACCATCCATCGTCTGAACCGGAGCGACATTAACCATGATGCTTTGCAGCTTGGAGATGTTTTCCCGTTAGCAATCGAAGCTCCTAAATGTTTCCCAGTGAGAGCGGGTCATCTTCACAACCAGAATGATTCCTTCAACCAGGCGTGTCCACGCATTTCAGTGCACAAAAACTATAACTGCGGTCAGTATAAAGACACAACACTGAAAACAGAGCAAGTATGAGGGGTGAGTAAAGATGGCGTTCAGAGCAGGTGAATCTTTTGAAGTCTTGCTTAAATTATGATTAATAGCTTAAATTCATTGAAAGAAGTCAAAGATGTTTTTTTATGTTTATCATGCAGCTAAAATATCAGACTCCTTACAACCTCAATTTTCTTCTTAAAACATGAAGCCGCTGCTGAAACACAAAAAAAGAAACGTGTTTTGTAATAAATAATTTAACGAAATGTTGAATTTTATTTATTTTGAAGGAAAAGCAAAGATTAAGTGATTTCATTTGAAGGAAAAGATGAATAGAAAGGCAGCAAAAGAGCTAAATTGAATTGAGCATGTTCTCTTTGCGTGACTAAATACTAATTTACTTTGAAAAAGTGTAAAACCTTGTCCAATAAGGAAGCCAGATTGGACAAATGCTTTAAAAAGTCAAGAAGAAACCGAACAATGAAGAGTTAAATATGTGGAAAACATCTCAAAATAAAGCTAAGAAGAATAATAACACTGGAAAAAAGAGTTAACTAATAAATTAACAAGAGAAATCCAATTGCTGAAAAAGAAAATAAATGCTGTGTGCTAAAAACTAAATATGCAAAGAGAAAAGTTTGGGAAGTTTAAAATGAATAATTGAGTTTTATTGTGAAGAGAAAAGGATAAAAAAGGTGATGATTAGTTACCCTTTAACACCAGAGCTCCAGTGTTTATGTTCTTTGATTTACTGTGATGTTTCAACCATTAAAACAGTAATTTCAGCAGATTTTGAAATTATTGTGTTAATGGTTGAAAAGTTACTTAAAGATTTTGTGCTTGTCACCGGTGACGCCTCAGGTGTTAAAGGGTTAAACGTTTGGTGTTTTCTTTCAGGAGGACTCGGTAAAGTAGAAACCTGGAAGGGGTACAGGAAGTTTAAACGGTCTGCTTCTGCTGTTTCCGTTTTTCTGTAGTTTATTTTCAGAAACCAATGTATCTTCAGATCGCTGTCTCACGAGGCTGTTCATGCTGCAGGCAATGCATGCTGGGAGTTTGTTAGTTAGAGCTTTTAAAGCTGCAGGACGAATCATTTCAAGGTATTTATTGTTTTCGCTTCTTCCAAAGTGTCCTTCTAAAACCCAGACCGAAGCCAAGTTCCTTCCAAGATGGAGCGCTGTAAGAATAAATGACATGCACGCGCCTGCTCTTCCTAAATCCGAGGCCGTGTCTTCCAAAGACGGCGTTGAACGCGCTCTGTTTGGTATTGAGCTTCTCGAAGCGGCTCGAGGTTCTGAACATTGACAAGCTTCAGGGTTTCAGAACTCAAATGTTCTTTTGCTCCAATTTGAGCCACATTCCGACACACACGTACGCAACGGTTTGTGTATTGCAACACTAATGACACCCTTTCAAAATAAAAGCACTTGTTCAACTTTTTTTGTGGTGAGTTTTTTTTTTTTTTTTTTTTTACATTTCTGTATGTGTTTGTTTGGGAGTTAGATCCACACACTCAGTCCAACAGAGATGAACCAGGTCGGATCAGAACAAACAAGTTATGCTGCAAATGTCTTCTATTTGAAAGACTTTAAGCAGTGAGTAAAGATTTGCAGATCCTCAATAGACCACTGTACAATATAATGTTTTTTATATATGTATATATGTGTATGTAATGGCATTATTTTGTCCTTTTTTATTTTGAAAGAGTAAATGGTGGAAATGAAAACTTTTTTTTATACTCATTAAAATAATTTATAATCTGTAATCTGATGCTTTTAGAAGAGTTTTCCATCTTTCTTTGGGTTCTTTGTGCACAATAATATAACATTTTACCTGGGGTGCCCAAACTTTCGATCCCTACTGAATAACGTACAGATCAGCCCACTTTCACCCCATGTTTTTGACATAGAGGGAATCCTTACATTTGACCTACTAAACAACCAGACAAGCAGCAGAGGCTGTTGCCTAAAGTCTCTGACCATGTATTCATGATGGGAACTCCAGATTCTGACACATCAGAGACCAGGGAACCTGAGCAGGCTCTGCAAGAAGGAACTGGAAAAACTCCTAAACTCTCTCTTTGGAAAATGGTAATTTATGCTGGAAAACCAGCTACTCTGCTGTGAAGTAGCCCAGGATGTGATTCTTCTCCATCACAGATGGTCGTGTTTTTCTATGACCACACAGATCAGATGATGTCACAAGGTTATGACCTTTCAGATGAAGCTATTTCTTCTCTTTTGGTGTAAATGTTAGTTAACAGAAGCATCTGAGCTGAGGTCCAACAAAAACCCTTTGGGATGAATATAAACCATCTGCACTCTGATTCAGGTGATTCTTAAAGAGACGGTTGATCTCCTCCTGTGTGCTTCTGCTCATTCACTCATGTCTGAATGAATAAAACGCTTTGTTTAAATAGCAATATTTAAAATCCTTTAATTTATTAAAACTCTTAAAGTTGAAGCTTTGATGCCAAAGTGTTTTCAGGTCTTTTACAACAAAGCATATTTACTAACTTTGCATAGCAACAAATGATTTTGCTAACATGGTGTGTGTTGTTTGGGATGGGATTTTATTATTGATTAGCTGGATGTTAGTTGAAAACCTTAAATGTTCCAGGACTGAAGATGAAGGCATTTCTCATCTATGACTTCCTGTTTGAAAGGATGTGATCTGAGGTGAGCATCCGTTTTAATGACTGTTACTTTAAGGTGATTTCAAGAGCTGCTGGATCAGAATTGTGCATTAACATAAACACTGAAGCATCAAAATGAACTAAAATGTTTATTTGATCAATATTTTTTACATAAGTGGAAGTTTTCTTTGAATAAATGTGTCATTTCTTCTCCTGAAAGTCACTTCTACTCTGGTTTATATGCCACAGGACCAAACGTTCGCCTGCTGTCGATGCGTCTGATGGAATAAAAAAATATAAAAAGGTGAGTTTCTTGACCGCGGTAAAAAACCGAGCACGGGCTTGTTCACGCAGACCGAGGAGTGAACAATAAAAAAGCGTCTGAGGCTGTTCAAGGTGCAGTTTCTCAGTGGATGCTGGTGGTGTTTAGGTGGACACACTTGGCTGATGTTACTCCATGATGGCCCTGTAGATGACGGGCTCGATGTAGTCTCCACGGTAACGGGAGTTGATAACTCGCTGCCGTTTTGACTCTCGGATGATCTCCTTCTCTTCAAAGATCCCGTCGAACCTCATGTCTGAGGCTTTGGACTGAAACGAGGACAGCGACAGTGAGTCACAAACCGAATGTACACCAGTGGATTCAGATGAGAAGCTGCACACACCAGTCTGGACTTGACTCTCTTGGGAAGTTCTTCATCTAGAGTGTAGACGTCGTCTCTCTTGGCCGTCAGCTGGGAGCCATCTTCAAATTCCACCTGCAGAGCAGAAGAAACTCATTAGAGCAGAAACACAATCGCACTTTGCTTTAGAGTTTTCTCTTTTTCCAGGTTTTTTATCGCCTGTTTTCTCTGACAAAATTGAGCTGAAAGTTGTGATCTTAATGTTAATTCAATGTGTAGATGTGATCAGAGGTCTCATGATGCGTTTTGAGGGTCAGATGTGGTGTGGCAGTCAGAAAGCTGAGTGTTTTGGGTGGTGTGGCATGTTTTGAGCTTCGCAACATTTAAAAAATCTGAACTTTAACACTATGATTAATTTTTTTGTGCGATTAATTAATCGTGACTGTAATTAATCATTTTAATCCCAATGATTTTTGACCTAATAACGCTGTGAAAAGCTTTGTTTTGAGGTATTTTATTTAAATTTGTGTTATTATGGCACAGTAAAAGATAAAATAAAACAAAAAAGTAAGTAAATTTTTTTTAATACTTTGAACCTTTAGTTTGACACCACAGTGGGGTTATTTTTTTTTTAAAGATTGAACAATTAAAAAGAAAAAACATCAGGTCCAGGTGCTCATTTACAATATCAAAAAACAGTAGGAAGACTTTTCTGAGCAAACCAAAAAAAAAAAAAAAGGCCTCATACTTAATATAGTACCATAACTCAAATGGTGACTTAATTTATTCCACAGTTTACCACAACAGCAAGAAAGTAGAAAAGACACAGTAGTGATTTTACAGTTTAATTTAACCTATTTGAGTGAATTCTGTCATTTTAAAGACTGGGATGAAGCAGAAAACAATCAAGAGGATCTAAGAAGGAAGGAATGAAACACAGCGAAGGAATTTAACCATTTAGATTTAGGTTTTCCTTTTTTTTTTTTTATTTTAGCTTTATCATCTGGACAAAAACGAGCGCTAAGAGGTGGATTTTGCCTCTGAAATGATGATTTTTTTAGCTTCTCATGACAATCACTTTTTAAGAGACAGCAAGCGCTGTAAACAGCTTGGACCTCGATCGTCCATGAGTCAGGTGAGCCACCTGAAGCCGGTCGGAGCTGTTCACAGTTCCAACCCTGCTGCACGGTGCATCCCGCGTGCTGAAAATGTTACCATGACAACGCGATGCACTGCGTTTGAAATAGCATTTTGTAAAAGTACATAAAAATGTATTTAAAAAAAGTAACAGGACTGAAGTTCTAATTATTTATTCAATATTTATATTTTTCTTAAACGACCATGGTATGAGTGGGATAATGCCCTCAGGTCTGCAGTAACACAGAGGTAATCCTCTGACGTAATAACCAAAAAATAACGCGCCAAAATGTCTGTAATTAATTAATCGCGATTAACAGGATGAAATGACAGCCCGAGCCGAGTCAACCAATCAGGGGCTCCACTTTGGCCCGTGACGTGTTGATGATGTGATCAGCGGGGGAAGTCCAAAACCAACACGGGGGAGAATCAGATCGCTCTCCTCCAAAACGTGATATTTTTTAAAATTGCATTGAGGCAAAAATAAAAAGGTCCTCCATCTTTATTATTGCTATTATTTTTTCATTCAGATTAATTTATCAATCCTAAATTGTGGAGAAAATCCCCACAGATGAGCCTCTTCTCTGAGAGGATGAGATAAAGACCTGGACGTCTGAGTCTATGCATCCAGCAGATACCGGATCTGCAGGGAAGCTGCTGGTGATGGATAGATCAGTTCAACCTAAATCCAAATCTGAAGTCAAATCTGATCTTTGACTAAAACTTAAAAAAAAAACTTTTATTCTACATTTAAAGTGAAAGTTTCTTGAAGAAGCTTCCGGTCATCTTGAGGCCCCACACAAGAGCAAGAAACATCTGCCAGACAAGAGAAAAGAATCTTACCAGATACATCTGGGTGATGTGAGCTGCCACAAATTTGGCCCCGTACACCAGGCCGTCCGTCCACCGCACCTGAACCACTTCTCCTGAAGGCGGGGGCCCCAGCTGCGCGCAGTCCCGGCTCTAGCCAACAAAACGAGACTTTAGGAAGCTCTGAAGAAACTATCAGTGCAGCAGAGGAGCAGCTGCTCAAGACATCTGAGTTTTTTCTCTGCAACTACTGATTTTTAAGACTTTTTCTGTCATGAAAAAGCACAAGTTTCTCCATTTGATCTGATTTGACCTCATTTCTATTAATGGTAATATCTGCAGCTCAGCCTGAGACTCTCACCCCCCCCTCCCTCACCACATCCACAGCATAGGCTAAGCTAAGCTGGACTCAGTGGATGGAAGCACATCCCCTCACAGGTCTGCATAGGTTTCTGTGGGGGTGTTCCACTCGAACCATTGAAGATGGTTTTGATGTTGCTGTAGGGAAAAGGAGAAACTCACCACGATGTCCTCGGGGAAAAGGTTGTCGCTGAAAGAGCCGTCGTCGAAGTTGACCTCGTAGAAGGTCTCCTTGGACAGCTGCACCACGTCGCACTGGTAGTAGCGTCCGTTCTTGTGCTTGCAGATGACCTTCTGCCCCACGCTCAGCTCATGCATGGCAGCTTTGTTCCTCTGGGAAACAAAGAGAGAAGACGCTGCAGCTCTAGGACGAGGATGAGCGGAGAAACCTCCAGCAGGGCTCTACCTCGATCTGGGCGGGGCCTTTGTGGCGACAGCAGGTGACGTGAACGACGAAGGGCCACTCTCCGGGCTGCATGAGGACCCCCGCAGCCTGCGCGCAGGTGGGGTGGTAGGCAGTGGGGCAGCGGCCGTGCGAGCATTGAACACAGCAGCCGGACGCCTTCTTCATCCTCTTCTTACAGTAGTAACACTTCTGCGAGTTCAAACACAAAAGGTCAAGAGGGTTTGGATCCTTTTGACGGTCCGTTATACCAAACTCTCAACCACCTGAGGATAACATACTATTTTTTTTCCAAAAATAAGAATAAAGTCTGGAAAAAATTAAACCAATAATTATCTGCTCAGCTCCAAAAGCCACGCCCCCTCAGAGGAGATTTTGGTAACAGAAGCTTCAGATTAACACAAAAAAATTCTTTTTAAGACATTTAGGTTGTGAGATTTTGGTAAAAATTTCATAATCATAACTAAAACGCTACTCAGAA
Organism: Oryzias javanicus; assembly: GCA_003999625.1. NCBI lineage: Eukaryota > Metazoa > Chordata > Actinopteri > Beloniformes > Adrianichthyidae > Oryzias > Oryzias javanicus. Next base: position 34,653,584 of record CM012440.1, on the reverse strand, counting down.
CTTTTTTAAATGAAAAAAATGTTCATTGGGGAAATTTAAGCGAAACGTTTTGACTGTTAGACGAGAAGTCCCACATGTTAAACTTCCTCTGCTGAACTCACCAGCTTGAATCTCTGCAGAGGAATTCCACTCAGATCCACTGGACTCCTGTCAGAGATGCTGACAAAGCGAGCCTCCAGAACCGCCACGGCGCACAACACGTGCACCCACCTACATCATTCAGAAAGAGTTTTGGTACAGTCAACGTTGAAGAAAAGATGTCACCACTTCGACCAGCTCCACTACACGTGTGTGCGCTTCCTTACTTGTGATTGCTGGTTCTCTGTAAAGCTCCGCCTCTTAACCAACAGAGGCAGCAATCCTGCAACAAGAACACAACGTCAACCTAAAACCCGAAGCAGCTTTCAGGAAAATTGTTTGTTTGCAGGAACAGCTGGAACTTGGAGAACAGGAAAAACCCCAAACTCAATCAGAGTTTCTGCAGAAATGAGCAGATCTATTTAAATGCGATTGAAGTCTTTTCCTCGGTTCTATGTTCTGGTTTTTCATACATTTGTAATTACCAGGGACATTGCAGCTCATGGTCACGAGAGGTTTTTCCTCCTAAGAGTTGAATGTGTCTCTCAATTGAATGTTTTTCAGTTTAAAGACCTCCAGAAACCTGCTCACAGGAACCACACACTCTTCTGGAGTGAGGGGACAAACGCCGTTAACCCGACCAGTTCTCGGCTCTAACCTGGATCATAAATATGGTGACAACAGTCCCACCAAAGAGTGAAGGATCAGTATGTTGGCTCATGCAGGGAGCAGAACATTTCAGCTTTCACCAAACTAGGGCTGTGGATCGTTGATTAGGTGGCGATGCGTTTCGACTTTTTAAAATAATGTTTGTTGCTATGTCTTTTTACTGGATGTATGAAAATTGAAACTATTTGTATAAAATCACAATCATATAAACTTTTATTTAGAACAGGTGATCAGTATCAACAAAACTTAAAAACATAAATATATTCAGTATTCTATTAAATAGAAAGAAATGGTGTTTGTTTTTTTTTTGTCAACCTTCTGGTTCAGTTCAGCAGTAACATAAACAACATAAAAAGCATTTAAAAATCCTTGCCGTTTACGATCATTTAACTACAAAACCTGAAAATGTTCTCCACAGTTTTTCCATTCTCAAAATTCTACAACATTTTACGTTCTCAGCATTACATATTGGTGCAGAGCCCGGATGAGAAAGTCAGCGGCAGAATCAGCTGATTCAAGTTGATCCCATTCGATACACAGAGCTACATATGAGCGTGAGGATGCATTTCTCTGCTTCAGAATCTGATGGAATTACATTAAATGCATAAACTTCAAGAGTTACCATAACCAAACGGATTCAAACGCAAAATGTAGAT